>OZ005651.1:205714914-206029914 GCA_963930645.1 Salticus scenicus | reverse complement strand
TTTAGCGATGCTTTCATTCAAATATGGAAATTCAAGCAAAATAGAGTTAAACGTATAAAATCATACAAATTTAAGGTTCATTTAAGGTTATTATCATGGGCCCGGGCAACGCCGGTCGGGTGGGTTCGGTTCCAGATTAATTTTTGGGAATTTTTTCCTGTCATTAGCGGCCCGTGTATGCGCTGCCGCAGGCACCGGGGTCACAAGACAGAGTTTCGTTCGGTTCGAGATAATTTTTTTGTTACAGCTGATTACTGTTTTCATGAAGTTTTCATTTAAAAACAGAAATTCAAACAAAATAGAATTAAAGATATGAAATCAATTAAATTTATGGTTCATTTAAGATATCATGGGCCCAGGCAACACCGGGCGGGTTCGTTCGGTTCCAAGTTAATTTTGGGGAATTTTCTTATGTTATTGGCAGCCCGCGTATGCACTGCAGCAGGCACCGGGGTCACAAGGCAGAGTTTCGTTCGGTTCGAGGTAATTTTTTTTTTGTTACAGCTGATTATTTTTTTCGTGATGCTTTCATTTAAAAACAGAAATTCAAACAAAATCGAATTAAAGATATAAAATCATGGAAATTTAAGGTTCATTTAAGGTATCATGGGCCCAGGCAACACCGGGCGGGTTCTTTCGGTGCCAGGTTAATTTTGGGGATTTTTCTTATGTTATTAGCGGCCCGCGTATACGCTGCCGCAGGCACCGGGGGTCACAATGCAGAGTTTCGTTCGGTTCGAGGGATTTTTTTTTTTTTTTTTTTTTTTACAGCTGATTATTTTTTTCGCGATGCTTTTGTTTAAAAATGGAAATTCAAACAAAATCGAGTTAAAGATATAAAATCATACGAATTTAAGGTTCATTTCTATTGATAAGCATTTTTCCGAATTTCTTTTTTTTAACTGAAATGTCGTAAATTATATTAGATGTTTTAACTTGAAATACATTTAAATAATGATGCGACGATTTTTGAAACATTGTGGTCTATAAAGTGACCGCCGAATTCGACGGGTTCCAGCTAGTAAATATTATTTATTATAAAACATTATAAAAGTAAAAATATATATATTTTTTTAGTCCCTTAGTGTATATTTTTGACATATATCTTAAGCCTTTGAAGAATTCGAATATTTCAATTCGTGATAAAAGATTATTCCATTTACCTTCTCTCGAATCCAGAAAATTCTGAAGTCCAATGTTGTGAGTATGAGTGATTCGGAAAATACTGAAGTTAAAATTAACATCAGTATAATTTCTAATAAAACATTAAAAATGCAAATAATTTCAAGATTTTTTTGCCGACCACTGCTCTATGCAGCATCCTAGAATATTCTGCTAACATGTTAACATTCTATCGGCCCTGATATCTCTTTTCCATTTCTTTGATGTCTAATCGAAATCGCTCTTCTTCTTCTTCGTTCACATAGCCTACATTTTTCAGAAAATAACTGAAGTAGGAGTTGAGAAAGTGAAGTTTTAAGCTCATTTTTGTCAAAAAATCTCATTTTCTGTCAAAACTATAAACGATGATATTTTTTAAATATCTTTTTCCTTTATCAGCATCCAAAATACACTAGAAAAACACATCACTTTGAAAGAAAAAGATTTCATCGCAGACCTGTGTTACTACGTTCAGTGTTATTTGACTGTTGGTGTTGTAATAAGAACCGAACATAACCAAATTATCCACTGTAGAACTGGTCGAGAAGGATGAAACTTTTCCATGCTGATTATTTTATTATGCAGTTGTATTTTATTATTTTTTTTCTCTTGCATTGTATATACGAATCACTAATATTGTGTAGAGACACGTGAAGATAAGTTCCAGGGTTCAATTCCAAAATTTGGGAAGTGGAATGATATTTGCGAGAATATTTTGTTGGACATGACCTTTGAAGTAAAGACTGAATTGGATATGATTTTTGAGGTTATCTACTTTTAGTGTTGGTTTGGTTTAGTTTCTTGATATACTGTCCTTTTTTGCACAACAGGCTAATTAGACGTAATTAAAAATACTACTTATGAAGATGTAATACTTAGCCTCGCTGACAGTCAAACATCATGTTATTCTATGGGGAAATTTGCTTAAAGAATTATTTATAAACTAATGTTTATTTTAAAAATCCGTTTTCACATTCAGAAAATTTACAACCATTAAATTATTTCTTGTTTTCCAATAACTGATTTTTACTTTCTCTTACCCATATATATGGTAGAGAAAGTATCGTTTTGAGGCCAAATCTTCGAAATTGAGTTTTTGTTATATTTACACGTTTTGAGGTCTCCTGAATCCAAAAATCATGTCTTTAGCGGTTGATTTGTGTATCTGTGTGGTGTGTGTATGTTTCTGTCTGTTATCAGCATATCTCATGAACAAATAATAGTAGGAAGTCCAAACTTGTTATTTTAAATGTTTATCGTATAGTGATTCTACACTGAACCCTTCGTTGAGATTAAGCAAATGGTTCGTGTGCAGGGACATCCCAGAGAATTCAAATACATTATGTCTATGGGGTACTGTATTCTGATAAATACAGTGTAACATCTACAGGCTGACTTAAACAAAACGGAATGAGCAAAGTTTGTTATATGCAAAAAATCGTATTTTGTGTAGATTGTTGTATAGAAATCATTCATCATCCATTTACAGGGCTACCCAAAGTATCTAGATATTTTGCGGCTATATTTGAGAATTGCTGGAAGTGTAATTTCTTTTGTGTTATATGTTATTCAAGTAAGACAAAATTTAAGTACATAATATTATTTATAGTGCATATTGGTTATAGGCAATTTCTACCTAGGCAATTTTAGCTACCTAAAATTAAGCTAAACGTTCTTTTCTATTGAATATAAATGATGGAAGTACTTTGCTACATTTCACCATGTCAACGAACACTGCTGAGGAAGCAAAATTAATTTTTCATACGCATACTGCAAACAAAGTATTTTTTGAATTTTCATGGCGAAACACGTGTTTATTGAATTTGAGAGGATCTGTTTCGGTGAAAACTTTTCGGGCCTTGGGAAGGGGGGGGGGGTTGTAGGGGTGCAGCTAGGGAAGGCAAGTTTAAAATTTCAAATAGGAAGGTATGTGTTGTGATACATCTCTGGAAACGTCTCTTCAAGACAGTGAATTTGATATAAATATATCCTTCGAGGATTATTAAAGGAGATTCATAAGTATAAAATCCACATTTCAAAACTCTAAAATCTCATTCATCTCCTTTAATAATTTTCGCAGACTAATTATATCAAATTCAGCGTCTTGAAGAGACGTTTCCAAGGATGTATCACAAGACATACCCTTCCTATTTGATATTTTAAAGTTGACCACCCTAGCGGCTCCCTAGACACGTACCTACGTGTCCCCCCCCCACCCAAAAATATTTCACCAAAAGAGGTCCCTCTTGAATACATTGAACACACGTTTCGCCATTTTTGAAAATTCCGTCGCATTTCCGAAATAGGACGGGGGGGGGGGGGGGTGGGAGGACTTTTTTCGGACCCAGTATATACATAGGTTACTATTTCAGTTTAGATCAAGAAAGACATTTTTGATTTCTAGCATATTCAGTAAATACGAGTTATCTATCGTACACTAAGTGACATAAGGCAACGTTCTCTGTTTCGAAAATATTAAATGTACTAGATATTTAAAACCCCATAACTCTAATTTCAATTCTCTTATTAATTTCACATCATTAAACAACTTGCAAAGAAAAAAAATGCAGTTTTACAAATTATATTAAACATGATTTAACGCCAAGATGCTGCCATCTATTAAAATTGCTTATTTTTCTAATCTTTCAATATAAATATATATATATATATATATAAACAATTTTTATCAAGCAAAAGAGATTCTGCTTCCTCAATTCCCCCTGCCATTTTCAATATCATCCATTATCTTCAAAATGTCTGTCTTGCTAAGTTATAAAAGTTTTTAAAAAGAATGTCTGCGTAAAAGTCCATGCAAAATCAAAAGAATATGGATTTTGCAAGCAACTTCAAAAATCGTATGTAAAAAAATAAATTCTTTTGACATAAATTACGCATTTAAAGTGGTTTTTGCGCTTGCTCGGTTTGATTTGACAGTCTGCTTTTATTTTTAATATTTTTCAGTTTCTGTTTCGTATAACTATATAGACAGCAGAAATCACTAATAGTGATTCACTATCTTCTCTATTAAATTTAATCTGAACATGTTTTAAGTAATAAAATCATGTTTAGTTTCACCAGAGGTAGGAAAAAAAAATTCTTCAGATTTTCATAAACTAAAATTAATATATACAGAACAGAATATTTTCGAAATGGAAAACATTTGCACTTCATATATATGTATAAAAAATAATAATAATAAAATAAAAATAAAAATCATGCGGTTTTCATAAATTAGAAAGCACTTTCGCACTTGCATCTTTTTATTATTATTTTTTTATTTAGCCCAGCAAACTAATTATTATTGCTTAAGAGATGCTAAAATTTTTAATTTAGTCCGGAGCATTGTTATTGCCCACATTTTGACACACCGCTTTTTGTATAGAGTAATTTTCTTCAATGTATACATAATTTTATGATTTAAAGTTATTTAATAATGATTTAAACAGCATTTAAATTTTTAGAATAAAGTTTTAGAACCGCTAAATCTGGAATATGAAAAATTAAATGTCTTTAATTATTAGTTTGAATATTTAAATTATTACTTTTTATTACCAGTTTCATATTTCAATCGTGTTAAAAATAGTATACTAAATAGTATACTAAATTTCACGCTGTAAGTTACTCTTATCTATAAAAACTTTGATTCTTTTTCTTTACTTTTTTTAATGATATACGCTTGTACAACAAATTTTTTGGACTCCAGCGTTTGTTTCCTAGAGAGATTAAAGACAATATTGCATGTAAACTTTCTGGGATTTGAAATTTCATCGCAATCAATTTTCACAGTAACATTAAAAAAAAAATAATAATAATAAATGGTAAATCTAGAAAAACTGCAATAAACTTTTTTTTTTTTTTTTTTTTTTTTTCCGAAACGTTAGCTCAAAATCTCCGAGACTATTTTCTTTTCTTTAGAGAAGTAGTTAGACAAAAATTTAAAAACACGTTATATGCGTTATATAAGATATTCGTTGAAATTGGAAAGAAGATATCGCAATTTAAAGACTTCGTCTTCAGTTAATCGAGAATTCTATTTTTCATATATTGAAGGTCAAAAACTTCATTATTTCTCTTTATTTTATTGAAACATAAGCAATTTCATGTTATTGTTAATTTACCTTTCGGTTAAAGTTCAAATCACGTTCATAACTGAAGTCAATGACTGAAATTAAAATATGCGAAGAACTTAAAAATAATTATAAATCAATTAATTTTTATTTTTATTTTCTTTTTCAATTTTTTTTATTGAACAGTGTTTATAGATATATTTTTAAGACTTTAAAAATTATCCAATTTACACTTTGATCTACACAATTAAAATCCGAGTGTTGAGTGTATGTCCGGCTATCTCCTTACGAGTTCAGATGAGTGTGTTTTGAGGGTTGTTGGGTTGTGAGGATTAAGGCCGATTGACTGTATTAGGGTCCTAGGCCTGAGGGGGGAGTGCCCTCTGTGGGAGTCTTTCTAAGGGGTAAATTTTACGAAATGGCCCCTATTTACGAAAGTTTCTGAGAAAACCACGGAAAACTCCGAACGGCTAGGCCGACGAATGCGACCTGGGATCGAACCCGGCACCTCGCATCTACCAGCTTTCAGAGCAGAACCGCTTGGCAACTAGTGAACCTTTTGTTTTAAGGGTCACCTGTAGTGAGATACCTTCCTTTCTCCCTTCCTATATAATATAATGGGATTTTTGTTGCTTTGTATTATCCAGATATCTCTTTCAAAAATAAAGTATTTTGAATTCCGTTTTTTGAATTTCATTCTTTGAACATGTCAACTTTAATCTTAGTATACAATTTAAAATAATAATAATAATAATTAAATATTTCTTTTCGATTTTGAAATGTAGACCCTTAAGTTTGTTTAATGAAATAAAGTATCTAGATTTTTTTTTTTTTTTTAATTTGTTCACTAAGAAAAAAAAAAGAGCAACATGTTCGAAGAGTGGAATTAAAAAAACATAATTTGAGAAACTTAATATTTGAAAGAGATATCTTGATAATGTAAAGCAACAAAAATCCCATTGGATTACATGAAACAGAATTAAGGGAGAGTATCTGACTAACAAAGACCCTTAACCTCAGACTATAGCTGACGGTCTGAGATTCACCCCTAAGAGTGTTCTGGAAACATGTCATCGCAATTTTGATCCCCTGCAAGGGGAGGGGGAAGGCTCCTCTGCTTGGGTAACCTACAAAGATATTGATTTCCGAACAATATTTCCTCACGAACCGCTAAACGCAGCATGACGCCGAAAGTAACAAAAGATGAGAAATAATCTATTAATTTGCGAAAAGCAGCATGGCGCCGAAGTTAACAAAAGGTGAGACATAATCCATTAATAAACCATTTAAAATAAATTACCGTAAACTTGATCAAATGCATATTCGAAATATATAACTAGCAAATTTTTAAAATGAAGGTATTTAAATATATAATGAAATACGTATAAATCCATTCATCAAAAGTTTCGGTCCAAGGAATTAAAAGTTCGCTGGGACGTTATTGCCCCGAAGTGACTGGCTCATTTAAAACGAAACACGATAATATAGAAGGAGTTCGAGTTTGTTTACACTTGTGTGTCGCTACTGTGAAGGCAAGTTGCGGAAGCACACTAATTTACGGATTCGTGAAACTGTTATTAAATTACACCAGGATTAACAAAGTTTCTCGTGATATTGCTTCAACATTATCTATTGGAAAAACAACTATTGATAATATTATTAAAAAATGGAAAGAAACAAACACTTTGGCAGACAAATCAGTACCTGAAAGACCCAGAAAAAATGACTAAGTCAGTTGATAAAGTTATTAAAAGAATGGCAGTTGTAATCCAAAGAAGAATGATGCAATTAAAGTGCGTGATTTACTGGAGAAAAACTTGGTTAATGTTAGTCGTAGTACTGTTTGGCGAAGATTAAACCAATTTGGACGTTTTAGATGCGTCGGAGCAAAGAAACCGTTAATTAGTACAAAGAATAAGAAAGCAAGATTAGAATTTGCTAACGCACATGAATATGGGACAGTCGAAGGCTGGAAAAAAAGTGTTATTTTCAGTCGAAAGAAAGATTAATCTTTTATGAAAATGACGGAAAGAGATATTTTGTTCGACTACCAAACAGTGCCAGGTATGATTCAAGATATCAAATGTTGACTATAAAATATGGAGGAGGAAACATCATGGCAAGGGGAGCTTTTTCATATGAAGGCGTTGGTCCTTTAATGACAGTAAAAGGCACTATGGATAAAGTTAGGGGAGACCGGGGCACAGTGGACCACTTTTACACTCTTATTTTTTATTTTTTATTTTTCGCAAAAGACAGGAAAGCAATATGCTTGAAAAAAAAAATAGCAAACAATCTCTAAACCCTTCTTGACAAGTCTTATTTTTTTTTTATAATAATATTTCCAATACGTTATGAATGAAAAAATAAATTGTGAGCTCTCAAAAAGTGGACCACTGTGCCCCGTCACCGGGGTACAGTGGACCAGCCTCTTTTGTTTACATTAAATTAATATAAAGTACTTTTTTTTTTCCTCTCTAAAATTAGTTTCTTATACTATTCTTATCTAAAGAACATAATTCAAGCATTTTCATGAAATAAAATAAACAAAATTAAATTAAAATAAACAAATAAGAAATCAAATCTCAATAAGAAAATTTAGTAAGTCAAAATAGATATTGTTTTTTATTCTTTTATTAATATTATATAAATCAAATGTTTTTTAAATTCAGATATTAATAAATATTATACTACTATTCCAATATTTAATATTTTTTAAATTACTTTGAGCTTTAATTAATTTACATTATATTTGTAGGATAAACTTAACTAAAATATATTAAACAACTTCTTTTGCTTTTCACATGTGATCTCTAAAAAACACAACAATAATAAATTATTCCTACTATTTATTAAATTAGATATATATATTTTTTATTAATGCTATATAAATCAAATAGTTAATATATTTATATATTAATAATTATTATATTGCTATTCAAAAATTTATTATTTTTATTTATTTTATTATAACATTAAGATAATTATTATTTTGAGATATTAATACTTTACATTATAGTATTTGTATCTACAAGTTTAACTAAAACAAATATAAGTATTAAATCTAATTTTTACTTTTAGGCACACTGGAAGGTGGTTCACTGTGCTCCGGGCCAGAGTAAAACAAATAATAATGATAAAATATTATATAGACTACAAATATGCTAATAATTTTTAGGAATTTCAAAACAGCAATATTTTGCATTCCTTTAACAGCTATATAGTTTTTATAGTCATTAGTTCAATCTTTATAAAATTTAAAAAACTTCAATGTGGAAAAATTACTTTGAGCAGCTCAAAACATAAAAACTGCTCAAAATGGTTACCTTACTTTCCATGTGTTCTTTTTGGCTGAATACAACTAGTACCATGCTGCCACACATGAGTATCCATATGAACTGAAAGAGTTGAATATTAATAGATTTAAATAGGGGTGGTCCACTGTGCCCGTTCCTCCCCTATATATAAAAACATCTTAACGAACTAAATGCATCCCTAGGCGCTTCAAAATATACCACGAGGGTGGATTTTGCAACAAGATAATGACCCCAAACTTCGATCTGGACTAGTTCAAAACTTTTAACGGTAAAAATTCCGTATCCTTGAATGGATAAGTCAATTTCCTGACTTAAATCCCATTGAACATTTATGGGAAGAGCTAAAAGTAAAAGTAGGAGCTATTAATTCTTCAAATAAAAACGATTTACTGGAAAAAGTTCAAGAGAAATGGTAAAAGATTGACAATACAAGGATTAAGACTTTAATAGAGTCGATGCCTTATCGATGTTCTGCTCTGATAGCTTCAAAGGGCATGCCAACAAGATATTAATATATTTTGACCTTCTGATGTGTTATAAATAATATTTTTTGCTATTTTGATAGTTTGTTTTTCTTAAATTTGTTTGGTCCGAAACTTTTTATCGCATAAATTTTATATGTTTTTTATAATTGAAAATTTAAAACAGAACTTTTGATCCCATAAATTTTATATGTTTTGTTATAATTGAAAATTCTTTTGTTAAAAAAATGTGTAAGTCATTTAGTTCGACAGTATAATTGATTTACTTTACACGATAATACTACAATTTTTTTTAATCCTTATTCGTACAACAATTATTAACGAAAAAATGTTTGACCCGAAACTTCTGCACGCAGCTGTATACAGATATGATTGAATATTGTTTTAAGATGTTATCTACTATAGTTTTGAACTTGCAATATGAGATTTTTTTTTTTTAATTATGAATTTATTGAGTGTATATATATAGGTAGAGTATTTCTGTGTTGGACTTTGACACGCTTCTACACTGTTAAAAGCTTTTGTAAATTTAATGCAAATATTTATCCAGAGTCTCTGTAAATTTACAGTAATTCTTAGTTATAAGTGAATAATCGAGATTCTCAACCTTTATTCTGTATTTTTACCTAATTTTATCATTTAATTTTTTAATCAAAATTAAAAATGAGTGTATCTACTTTAGAAAAAGCATTCTAAATCCGAAATATAGCTCACCAATAATTAATTAAATTAATATTAGTTATTAAAATGAATGTATAAAAGAAGTTTTTTAACATCTCCGTTTATTTTTCTCTGTAATTTTACGTAAGACGTAAGATAATAGATTACACAGAGTTTTCTGTTGAAATTTTTAACAGTGTAAGTGCAAAAAGCAATAAAACTGAATTATGACGCTTTTAACCCTTTCCGGAACAGTGTTGCCGCTGCGGCAGCACCTAATTTTAATTCTCAAATGCAAAAATTCATCGCTGAAATTTTTTATAGTATTTTTCTTCAATAATATAGAAGTAAAACTTCATTTATTTTTTGTCTTCTAAAATCGTTCTTGAATTCCGGTAGCTGTTGATTTTAAACGAATAGTATTGCTCTGTGCCGCAAAAGGATTAAGTGCAAAAGTCCACTCAGAATTTTCACATAAAAAACGGGGACTGAATGTCCAAGTTTCCTACGAGACCAATATGCAAATCTGTAAAAGAAGTGGGAGTTTTTAATAGGCCAGACTTTGTATTTGGGCAGCCAAATAGCTGGTAAGACCTATAGTAAAATATAAGTAGATAAAACCTTTTTATTAGATAATGTTGAGCCAATGAGGTCTCGGGGAATTTATCCCCCAAAAAGATTAAACGAAACCTCTCCCCCCCCCCCCAAAAAAAAAGATAAAAGATAACAATTTGTCAGAAGATGATGCAAAGAAATTGTGGGATTTTGACGATGGATTTCCTTTCTTTTAGTCCCAGAGTAGTTGTTAAAGAAAAAATAAATAACTTGTTATGAAAATAAATATTGTAAATTAGCTATTTTTTAAAAAATTTCGAAGATGTTTGCAATTAAATCAAAAATGAATTTTAAAGGATGACATATTTTAGAATGTGATATTTGGTGAGTCTTGAAAATGAATATTAAAAATGAGCTATGTGAAAATTTCAAAGGTGTCTGTAATTAAAACGAAAGTGAATTTTAAAGGATGATATAGCCTAAAATGTGACATGTTGAGGTCTAGGATAAAAATTAATGTTTAAAATTATACGTAACGTTATTAAAGTGCCTTTGGAAATGTGCCATGCTGATGTATTTTCGAATCCAGTTGATGCTTCAGAATCCTATAAATTTAAAGGAACATGACCAGGGTTTAATTTGCATGAGAATGTACGGGAACTCAATTCCCATACTTCTTTCACTTTAGTGACTTTTTACAAATTAGATGGAATGCATGTGAACTCATAAATAGTGCATACCGGAACTCATTAGTGTATCATTTCTGAAAAATCAAAGTGCCGATATATATATATATATATATATATATATATATATATATATATATATATATATATATATATATATATATATATTGTCTCATTTTACTTTTCTTTCCTGATCAAGAAATGTATTGTAATGTAACTTAGGAGACAAGTTTTTTTCTTCTATGTAGTTTTACCAGCAAGACACTATACGTTTTTTCAAAGTTACCTGTCACTCTTGACAAAGAGACTAGATTGTTAGAATTAACCATAAATGCAGTTTGTGTTTTTTGTTTCACTGAGATCAAACTGAAATCACAGTTTAATCAAAATATCAAAAGCAGAAAGTAAACAGCAATTTGATTTCTGAGAGAAAACAATCGGTTTATCTGGAATTATTTAATGAAAAATGACAAAATATCTAACTGATTTTTTGTAAGATTTGATTTACGCTTGGAAAACTGGAGTAAAAATTTTCAAACTTCTTCGACAGATTTGAAAATGAAAACACATACGAATGCTAGTTCTGAAAATTAGCGTTCCCATACTTTTTTTGCTAGAAAGTAAGCCCTGAAGATGACACTTATAGTTTGGGTCGCACGCATAAATTTTGGAATACAGTGAAATTAACGCGTAATGAACGATATTTTGTGTTTTTTTTTTTTTTTTTTTTTTTTTTTTTGTGGTTGAGCAATAAGAATTTGATCCGGCTGTAAAATTATTCACCAAAATATTCATTTTCTTTTCTTTTAACACAAAA
Organism: Salticus scenicus; assembly: GCA_963930645.1. Lineage (NCBI taxonomy): Eukaryota > Metazoa > Arthropoda > Arachnida > Araneae > Salticidae > Salticus > Salticus scenicus. The sequence goes on along the minus strand of OZ005651.1, from coordinate 206,018,169 downwards.
ACAAATATCTCATAATTATAGTATGTGTAATGCTGTGGGGCTTACTTAGAGATCAAAGGGGCTACAATAATGATGAGGGGATTTAGGCATGTCATATGTTTATTTTAACAATAAATGTTAAAAAAAGAAAAAGAAAGAAAGTAAAAAGCTATACATTAAGAAGAATCTCAGCCTGATATGTGTTCTGAAATGTAACTATTTCCCCCCAATTGTGAATCCTGATTTCTTATTCTTTACAGCAGGTCTCTCATACTTTCTATGACTGATAAAATAAAATGGAAAAATGTAAGCAAACAATAAACAGTTTTTTTTTTAATCCCTGTTAACAACGAAATCGATAAAGGAAACACCTGAAAACTCGAATTCAAATCGAACCCTTAAATTTTTAAAATGGGGATGACATAGACTAGGTTGTATAAAATAATCTTTACACATTGTTAGGGAACATGTAAATATTGATTATTTCATATTTTTCGTTTTCAAGATTTTTTTTTAATACTTTAGCGCATGTAGACAGTAAATACTGGGCAGAAACTAGGTACTAAAATAAATAATAGGTAATGAAGTTAATAAAGAAATTTAATTATTCATTAAAATTCTCCAACTGCCCTCCCATTTCTCTGCCTTTCTCTCCCCGTCCCCGTCTCTCTCTTCTATCTCACCCCCTCTTCCTTCTACCTCAACCCCCTTCTCTCGTGTGAGTATGCGTGCGTGTAAAAATTTTTCACGATTATTTTTTATTCATCGTTTGTATTTGTAATGACTATCTTATATAATATATAGTTGAAACTTTATTAATTATACATATATAATTAACAACCTTTAAACCCTACCTACATTACAGGAAAAACAAAAAAGAAAAGCCATGCAGTACGCATTGATTAGTAACACTTTCCAACTGTACGCAATTGTTGTATCGAATAACTTTTAATATTCTTTGCCTACGTTAACACACAACAGACAGAAGGACTGAAAAACATACAGTTTAAAATTACTCTTAGGCATTTTGGAAAGTGTTAAAAAGGCTTAACGCAAAAGAAATTGCAGCTGTTAGATTATAATTACAGCTTTTAATCTTTCTGAATATTTTACTGTAGCCCTGTAAATCTGAAAGTTAATCATATCATATTCTATACAAAACAATATTTTAGAATATTAATAATACATGTCAATGTTTTTATGATTTTTATAGTAGATAGTTTTTTAAATATAACTTTTAAAAAATTCTGTCCTAAAACATAATGCATTGGCTTTTTTTTTTTTTTTTTAATGTTGATGTTGTTGTCCCTGTAAACAAACTAGTCGTACAGGACCTATTAATGACATTTTAAATAGGGAACACTCCATAGGGAACTTGAGTGTATCATTTTTTAAAAATTCTCAAAATATTCACGGATAATAGGAACCGGAGACAAACAGATTGCAAGGTAGACTATCAAATACACAGATACACAAATTCAAATCATATTCTCACTTAAAGTATAAGAAAGTGTTAAAACGCTCATGTAAAGAAAAGTGCAATTCCAGCAATTTTTTATTAATAGCTCTTAATGTAACTGATTATTTTTGTGTGGCTCTGTAAATCTAATGCTAACCATACTATATTACATAGAAGGCACTCTTTTGTGCATACGAATAATATATTTCAATTGCATTAAGCTTTGTGGAAAATAAAATTATTGAAATTTGGTTTATAAAAATAACTCTCATACAACACAATGTTTTGGAATACTTTCAAGTGCTCCTGTACACAAACCAGTTAGAAATGTACTCTATTTTACGTAGGAAACATCCGATAGGGAATTCAATAAAATATGAAAATTTCTTTAAAGTTTCTATACATTACAGGTATTAAAATATGGTTCATAGAAACTCCTGTCATAGAACACAATGTTTTCGAATACTTTTGGCTGTCCCTGTACACAAATCAGAAGAGGTATTCACTCCATTTTTAATAGAGAACATCCGATAGTGAACTTGAATAAAATGTATCGGTTTAAAGAAATTCCATAAATATTTACGTGAATTAGACCGCTGAAAAAAGACAGAGAGACAGTCAGACGGACAGAAGAACAGTCAGACAGATACACAAATTGAAATTCTGTTCGCAATAAAAAAAATGATAGAAAGTGTCAAAAACGCTTAATGTAAACCAAAATAAAATTCTAGCAATTTTTTATTAATAGCTCTTGATATAATTGAATATTTTTGTGTCACACTGTAAATCTAATGATAACCATACTATATTCTATGCAAAGCATTGTTTTGTGCATATAAATAACATATTTCATATACCTAAAACTTCGTGAAAAGTAAAGTTATTAAAATTTGATTTATAGAAATATCTCACAAAGAACGCAATGCTTTGGAGTATTTTTGAGTGTCCCTGTACATAAACTAGCGGTGGTATGTAATCTGTTTTACATTAGGAAACATCCAATAGTGAATAACATATTTCAATTTCATGAAGATATTGTACCGTAAAGGTATGAAAATATGGTTTATAGAAATATCTCTCATAGAACAAAATTCTTTGAAATACTTTCGGGTGTCGCTGTACACAAACCAGTAGAGGTATAAACTCCATTTTCAATAGGGAACATCCGATAATGAACTTGAATAACATACATAAATTTTTAAAAATTCCATAAATATTTACGGGAGTTAGAGCGCGGGCAAACAGACAGGCGGACAGATACACAAATTGATATCATATTCACACTTAAAAAAAATGTTAGAAAGTGTTAAAAACGCTTAATGTAAACGAAAGTAGAATTCTAGCAAATTTTTATTAATAGCTCTTAATATAACAGAATATTTTTGTGTCACTCTCTAAATATAAAGCTAATCATGCTATATTCTATGTAAAGCATTCTTTTGTGCATATAAATAACATATTTCAATTTCCTAAAACTTCGTGGAAAGTTAAGTTATTAAAATTTGATTTATAGAAATATCTCTCATAGAACGCAATGCTTTAGAATACTTTTGAGTGTCCTTTTATATAAAACAGTGATGGTATTTAATCCATTTTATACAGAAAATATCCTATAGTGAACTTGAATAACATATTTCAATTTCTTTAAGATTTGTGTACAGTAAGGGTATGAAAATATGGTTTATAGAAATGCCTCTCATAGAACACAATGCTTTGAAATATTTTCGAGTGTCCCTGTACACAAACCAGTAGAGGTATAAACTCCATTTTCAACAGGGAACATCCGATAGTGAACTTGTATAACATATTTGAATTTCATAAAGATTTTTATACAGTAAGGGTATGAAAATATGGTTTATTGAAATGCCTCTGATAGAACACAATGCTTTGAAATATTTCCGGGTGTCCCTGTACACAAACCAGTAGAGGTATAAACTCAATTTTCAATAGGGAACATCCGATAGTGAACTTGAATAACATATATCAGTTTAAAGAAATTCCATAAATATTTACGGGAGTTTGAGCGCGGACAGACAGACAAACCGAAGTCATTAACACTTTTCAATCTTGTTGGAAAGTGTTAAAAAAAATATGATATTTATATGTACATTTTGCTTAGATTACGCACATTAATAATATTTGAAAATGCATTGAATATATATATATATATATATATATATATATATATATATATATATATATATTAAACTCAAAAATCATTGAAGTTATCATCAATAGCCTTAATGTCTTTTGCTTGTTGTGTGGTAATATATTTATAATTGGCTACTTTCATAGTATAAAGTTTTCTATTTTTCGCTACTTAATTGTAATTATATCTAATAATGATCAATCACAATGTTTGTTTTTTTCATTTATCACTATGTTTACTACTTAAAAAGCTTAATCGTATTCTCTCTTACATTAATATCGTATCGTGTTCAATGCTCTTAAATTATTCTTACTTCACGTAATTTAATATACAAATGGATGGTAGTCGGTATATATATATATTTTTTTCACATTTTAAATGACTTTCATTTTTTTTGGGGGTGGGGGGGTGGGGGGAATAATAGTGATTTTATATGATCTCATATAACACCCTCAGAAAGAACTGTTTTTTTTTTTTTTTTTAATTACCAATATAATTGTCTTTGATAAAGACATAGCAGTTTTTGGGGATATTTCAAAGTCATTTTTCTGGATTTATTAAATATTTCAATTTCTTTTGCTTTATATAGAGCTTGATTTCCATATGTAATTGTCTGTCGATTAATTCAAGTCTTCCTTCTTGGCATTTGATAATTATAATGATGAATTTTGTGTATATGTGAGGGCTTACCTGCTTTCCATTTTAATTTCTAAATTATTATACTGTTTGCATATCTTATTTTGCTGCATTTTTTTTGCGAAAGAAGTTTGTAAGAAATTATATTTTAGTATTTTATGTTTTTTTCTTTTTTGCAGGTAATATTCCTTTTTAATTATATGTAGATACCGACTAATAATTATTTAAATAATTAAAATTTAAGGAAGATAAGAAGAATTTTGCATTTATACATATAAACGAAATCTATAATATTAATTCAAATTCAGTACATCATACCGATTTTTTCTTTTACTTCATAGAAATTTAAGAATGATATTTCATCCTTGTGAATACATTTTGCTAAGTTAAATAATGTTTGTTTTGGCTCTGTTTCACACTGTATCGAGTTCAACTAATATTCCTCGATTTAAAATACAACATTTAAATAACTTTGAATTCTTAACATATTTACTTTCAGCTTGCAAGTTAAGCTAAGCCTACATGATACTGTTTACACAGCAAGAGGCAAGACAGCAGGTCGCCAATGTTTGATGAAGTACGTAAACATTAAAGTAATATGATCAGTTGAGTAAATCGAAGTTAAAAGGGTACCGAACACCCTACCGTTAGTTTCTGCTCATAAATCTCTTGCCTGTAATTACTCCGTGAAACACATCATTTCAAAGAAAATTCCTGGAAATTGATTTATCTCTAAATCGCCTGAAATGGAATATACGATCTAATACTTTTATCGGGAATCGTAATTCTATTTGACTAAACGTTGTGAAATTTAGAATGAATAATGTTATTATACTGAAAGCAAAATAAACGGAATTTGGAAATGAGCATTTTAATTAAGAAAAAGGTACCAGTGTTCATCATCCCTTAAATTTGCACCAGTGTTCGTCACCCTTACAAAAGCCGTGTTAAAATAACAATTAATTTACTTCTAGAAATTTAAATCCGCCTGCACGATATTTCCTAGAATCAGATGATCTAGCTCGAGAGCTTTCAAATTCATAGACGTTAATTAACGGTTATTTTAACAGGTCTTTTGTGACGATGACGAACACTAGTGCAAATTTTAGGGGTGACGAGCACTGTTGTCTGCCTTAATTGGTGTGGAATAACGTAGTGGCAAGGTAAATGTCCTCACGAAAACTTGCTGCATTAAGAAATAAACTGTTTTGCAATAATGCCGTGATAAATAAAAATACGCTTAGAAATTTTTCGTTGTGTTGTAAGAAGAATTACGTTTTGTAAGACGAATTAGTAAGGTGCACCTGACGCAGCATATTTTGGATTGAGGTTGAGGTTGAGGTTGAATTTGAGTGGAATTTACGTAACTGTCGCAATGGGCAATGACAGCATATTTCGGGAAAATCCACAGTATTTTGCTTTATAATTGATGCCTTACATATAAAAGTGACACTGCATTCTGTAAAAATACAGCAGCAAAACTTACTAAGGATTTTTAGAGTGAATAAAATGAACTCTCTTTCAAAATCACTGAATTAAAAATCACTGAATATGTTTAGGGCCAAAAGAATGAGTATCTAAATTCGCTTGTGTGTGTACGTTAGTAGATAAGTGCGTATATAATCAATATGTTAGCATGTGTTTAAATAAGTAAGTGCGTAAGTAATGTGTTTATCTAAGTAATATGTTAGTATTTGTGTGAATAAGTAAATGTGTAAGTAAGTAAGTGTGCATGTAAATAAGTGCGTGTAGGTATGTAAGGATGCATGGAAGTGCGTGTAGGTATGTAAGGATGTATGTAAATGCGTGTGTATATGAGTTATAAATATGTTATTGTGTATGTGTAAGTATGTAAACAAGTATGTAAGATAGCGTGTATTAGTAATAAGTACGTTCATGTGTGTCTGTAAATAAGTAGGCATAAGTGTAAGTGGGCATGTGTGTATTTATATAAGTATATAAGTATATATGTAAGTGCGTGGGATGGGAATAAATAAATAAGCATGTGTCGGCAAGTGGCATGAGCATGGTTAAATGTATGCAGTTGGTTAAGTGTAAATAAGTATGTGTGTCCGTATGTAAGTGGGTGTGAGTAATAAACTGTGTAAGTTAATATGTATGTATGTTTTTGTGTGCGGGCGTAATCATGTTTGTAAATATGTGTGTATGCGTGTAAGTGTGTGTGTGTGTGTGTCCATGTAAGAGTACATGGTAAGAGTACATGTAAGAGTACATGTGTGTGTCCATGTAAGTAAATATTGTGTCTGTAAATAAGTAGGCATGAGTACAAACACGTAAGTGGATGGGTGAGTAAATAATTATTATGTGGAAATCAGTATACGCGTGCGTCTAATGGTACATGTATATGTGTAAGTACATGTGTAAGTTTATGTGAAAATGTTTTGGTGAGAGCGTGTGTGCTATTATGTAAATGTGTATATAAATAAGCGTGTATGTAAAAATATGCCTAAATAATGTGTCCACAAATAAGTTCGAGTATTTGAAAGCAAGTATGTAAGCGTAAAAGTAAGTAGTATGTACGGATGAACAAATAAAGAAGCAAATAAAGAAGCAAGTAACTGTGTTTAAATGCGTGCAAGTAAATAAAAAGTAAGAAAGATTTCCGGTAGTACCCCCTCCCTAAACCATGTGCATGACAACAGAGTTTTAAAATTTAATAATTTTTAAGACTATAAGTATTGCAATACATACAGTTGTGTAGTGCAATTTGTTTTATAAAAATGTAAATCTATTATTATTTAAATAATGCATTAAAAAAAAAAAAAAAGGGACGAAGAAGGAAGAGTCAATAAAAAATATTGTAAAAATTTTGTTCTCGGCACATTATTTACATTTAACTTTAAGCCTTTACTGGCCCTAACGCTCTGAAGCTTTCTAAACAGCGTTGCCAAATTTAGTGATTCTTTTATTCAACTATCACCAATACTTTTGAGGAATATTTGATATACATAATGGACGAATAATCTTTGAAGTGATTAGGCAACCGCAACAGTTAAAATTTAGTGATAGATATTAAATAAAAAATATCCCTAAATTTGGCAGCACTGACCAGAGGAGCGAAATTAAATAGGACCGACAAAGGGTTATAAAAAAGAAATTGGCATCATTTCAAAAAAACGTGATTCCCATTTATTGTTAAGCTTTGAAATAATGCGACAAATCATTGAAATTTTCAAAAATTATATGAATACACATATTTCACTAGTACAGAGTATTTTACAAATATACATAACACGTATAATTTCAACTCATACTTTCGAAATAAAATAGAATAAAAATAGTTTTTTTTACATTTTTATTTACAAGAATGTGATTAGAAATTCGGGGAATGCTGTTTCTATCATAAATTACATTCTATTAGAAATAAAAAAGCTTCATCAAGGGTAAAATTTTTGTATTATTCTCCTCCATTCTTTTCTTTCTGTTGTTCACTTCACCAATGGCCCACAGATTGTGCTGTTGGAGCTGGTTGTTGGGAAGTGCCGGTGCATCTATCTGTTCGGAGTTTTCTGCAGTTTCATCTAAAACTCGCGTACATATGGACTAGGACCTCTTACAAAGACCCCCCACAAAAAGGATTTCACTCAGGCATAGTTCTCTAGAGTAGGAAATCGGCCTTAAATCTTACACGGCCTGTCCCCCTTCTTCTTCTTCTTCTTCTGCTTTCTTTTTTTTTTTTTTTTTTTTCGCTAACAGAAATAAAAATGAATGAAATCATTAATGCACGTGCAATAGCAAGGATGAACAAATGTAGTTTTTTAACAAATAGAAAATAATAATAATAATAATAATAATAATAATAATAAAAGGCTTAAAATTCCAAGTTAATTGATTTAAGATCACAAAATATTAAAAATATTCTGTCATTTCCTGCCATTAATTTCATTAATAAATGTCATTAGTTTAAATTTTTGGATAGTTTGATAAAAGTCTTTTTCTATTTCGTCTTAATTGAAATTAGTCAGACGAGACTGTATTAAACAAACTCTTGATTTCCTAATGAATTAATTTTAAAAGTTTATTAATTAGTATTAAAAAAAAAAAAAATCTTAAAATGCGAGCTACAGCAAGTGGTGAACATTTATGAAGCAGCATTTTGGATAATTATTTAATGTTCTATTAAAATGATCAATATAAATTAAATGAGTTCTAATTAAAAATTAATTTATTTTTCCATGGTATCAGATGATCACTTTTCGACATCGCAGTTGCAAATTTTATATCATCCTTTATGTCTCATACAAAATTATGAAGATTTAAAGGATTTATAATGTTTTCGAGGTGAAGATTTAAAAGATTCACGATGTTTTCAAACAATTTTATACGGAATTCAAATGCAAACATCCGTCAAAATATTTTAGAGATAAAACGTCTGAAAGATTAAATACTCTTGATACTCATAAAGCTAGAATAATAAATTGATACTATAGAGTATATAAGCTATAGTCTGAAAGCTCTTATTTTGAAAATAATCTTTTTTTAAAATTTAATGTTTCCTAAATTTGAAAATTGTTGTCTTAATAAAAATGCATCGCACAGTCAAAAATTTAAACAGAAAACTACTGGTAATCATTTACCTTAAGTCTTATGTAAAATTACAGAGAAAAAGAAACGAAGATGTTAAAAAATCTGTTTTATCTATGCGTTTTATTGACTAATATTAATTTAATTAATTATTGGGCAGAATATATTTGTGACTTAGAATGCTTCTTCTAAAATAGAAATACTTATTTTTAATTTTTGTTGAGAAAAAATATAATAAAAATAGATAAAAATACAGAATAAAGGTTGAGAATATTGATTATTTACTTTTCACTGAAGATTATTGTAAATTTACAGACTCTGGATAAACACATCAGTAAATTTACAGAATTTTTTTAGAGTGCAGGGGACTGGTGTTATAAAGTAATAAGTTAAAAGCTTTGAAAAAATGCTATAAAATGCAAGAAACTAGCACCAATTTTTTCGGATCGAAATAAAACACGATCTTGCGTCAGGTGAACAAAGTAGGCAAGAGTGTTGCAAACAAAGTGGCAACACACAAAACTGACTTGAGAGATCGTCTAAAACAAATAAAACCAACGTAATGAAGAGACCTCCAGATCTTCAAATGTTTTCCACTGCTGGTCTCATGGTCATTATTTTGACATTCCTAAGTTTAACATAATTTTTTCTCCTTTCTCCTCTTCCCATTTGAATTTCCGTGAAGCATTTTACATGTTTAAAAACTTGAAAAATCTTATTAACCTCTTAAAGCACGACTTTTTTTTTTTTTTTTTTTTTTTTTTTTTCTCGGAGAAACTGGTAAAAAATGATTGATTTTTTTCTTTTTTAAAAAAGAATTTCTAACAGCCTTTAGCTAATCATCAGATAAGTTTAAGTATAATCTAGCCTATCTATTTTTACTGGAACGGATCTCAGACGGGCATTAGAAATAAAATAACGCGGGATACAAGTGCAAATTTTCCAGTAACTTTCGCCCGTGTCAGACACGGGCAAATGCGTTAAGGGGTTAAGATATTTCTTCCATGCCTTTTCTGTCTCATGCATGGAAATTACTCATATAAATTTTTTTGTCTTTGTTATATTTTTAATTTTTCCATTTTGATTTTATAATGCTTATCACGCCTGTATTTATATATACTTTCAATTTCATTTGTTTTGGCTCATCATTCAAATCAGCTTTGTGCGTTGCCGCTTTGTTTGTAGTAATCGTGCCTACTTTGTTCCGCTGACAAAGGGCCGTGTTTTATTTCGATCCGAAACAAATGCTGCGAGTTTTTTTGCATTTTATGGTGTTTTTTGAAATTCTTTAGTTTATTAATTGTCGTACATCTTTTACCCTACTTCAACATATTCAGTTATTTCTGTAAATAATATGGAATATTAAATGGCATATGCTATTATTAAATAATTTTGTCTTCCCAACAAAGTTTAAAAAATGAAGGCAAATTATATCAAAATATTTTTTCTTAATTCGCATTTATACTTTTTTTACATTTCCGCACTGCTTAATTAGATATTTTAATACTGTTTCAAAATTGGCACAATTTTGAAAGTATGAATTTTAGCTATTACTATACAATTTTTTTCATATAATCCGGAGGTCAGATAATTCAATTTTACACCAGAAATTTTAATTAACATACAATGTTATATTAATATGACGTATTGCTTTGTGGAAAAGTAGTTTTTTCTTTTAATTAAAATTTATAGTGTAAAATTGATTTATTTGACCTGTGGATTAAACGCAAGAAATTTAGCTAATATTAATAAATCATAAAAATGAATTCTAATTTGTAATTAAAATCAGCATTGAAATTTATTCATAAAGTCCTCTTACTAAATGTAGTTTTGTAGGGGGTTTTAAACTAGCTTCAAATTAAACACTGACACAAGTCGAATTATACCCGATCCGAAGTTAAAATTTCCATTTCTACCAACCACAATTTGACAAACTCATTTTCATCGATCGCCAGACCCATTAGAATCCAACAAACTTCGAACCATAACATGAAACTAAAAAAAAAAAAAAACAAAAAAAAAAAAAAGTAAAGTAAAATGTTTTAAATAATGCAATTGCGAAAATTACCCACAATATTATTTTTACTATCGATTTTTCCTATTTAGGAAATAAAGGGTGTTGAAGCTTCTGAGTTTTCCTTTGAAAGATATTTTTAATTTCATTAAAAAAATTGGGTGGATGCGAATCCTCCTTGGAAGAACCAAAGCCAAAAGCTAAACCACAAAAAAAAAAAAAAAAAAAAAAAAAGAAAGAAAGAAAGAAAAAGAAAAAGAAAAGAAAAGAATCAAGCTAACTAATGCTTTGCTCGGAAAGAAAAATATAGGATATAGTATCGGTTTCGAGTAACATCAGATAAGCTTATCAGATATAACGACTTAAACTAACCAGCATAGCAAAAACCATCTTTAAATTGCACTGAATATGAAAATACTAATTAGTTGTAAGGCGCCTAAGGCACTAGTTAAAAAATTATGTATATAAAAATGTTTGACATGAGGACAGTTCAGAACATATTTTCACAACCATGGGACACTGTAAGGTATTTTAACATCATTAAAATTAAAATTTCACTTCATACAATGATTATGCTTATTCATGTATACGAAATATTATTTATTCATAATAGATTATGAATTCCTATTTTGACCACCATATGGTACGTTGTGAAACGCTTTAAAATAACATTAAAATCATTCACTCACTTAAACACACAATATATCCTAACCTCACAAAAATCCTTTCGTTTCGACACATTTAATGTTTTTTGCCGCTAGGGGGCACTGTAAGCTGTTTTATATAATTAAAATCTTAAATTCACTTCATACAATTATTGTACTTAATCATGTGTACGACACATTATTTATTCATAATATATTGTAAGTTCCTATTTTGACCACCAGGGGCACTGTAAAACACATTAAAATATCATTAAAATCATTCACTCACTTAAACACACAATATATCCTAATCTCACGCAAATCCATTCATTACGGCGCATTTATTAAATTTTTCGCCGCTAGGGGGAGCTGTAAGCTATTTTAACAACATTAAAATTCTATTTTCGCTTCATAGATTGATTGTACTTAATCATATGTACGAAATATTATTTATTCATGATAGGTCTTGAATACCTATTTTCACCACTAGGGGGCACTGTGAAACACTTTAAGTTAGAAACGCTGGATAATCTCAGTCAAGGAACGCTACTTTAATTGAGGTAGAGACAGGACATGGAACAAAAATGGCGGACGTCTGTTCAATGACCAATCTATCGCCGTAGAACATAATATACTTTTACCATAGTCTTACAGTTTTCTTATTATTAAAATCACGGGAAAATGGTTCTATCTTCAGACATTCATGCGGAGAGTCATTCATGCTGTTTTCTTAGCGTAATGCGGTATCATACTATTGGCAGTAAAATTATTCGAGCGTTAGCAATAATTCCTATGTAAAAAAAATTACACTTTATACTGTTTTGTTAAATAAATCCTTGTCAAATCATGTTCTTAGACTGACTATAAGAACATGATTTGACAAGGATTTATTTAACAAAGTTAAGTGTAATTTGTTTTACATAGGAATTATTGCTAGCGCTCGAATATTTTGCTGCCGACTGTGTATAACAGCCTGAACAGATGTGGCGGAAAGATCGGCAAATCAATGTCCAGTCTCTACACTTGAAGTGAGGGAATGATTTTATAGATATTTTAAACACACAATATTTCTTAATCTCATATAAATCCTTACTTAAATCATAAGTCAGCAGTCCAGTGTCTTAATCATTCTGCCATGCTATTGCTTGCAGTTTCACATAATACAGTCGGCAGCAAAAGTATCCGAGCATTAGCCAGAACTTCCGATATAAAAAAAATACACTTCATACTGTTTTGTTGAATAAATCCTTGTCGAATCATGTTCTTAGACTGACTAAGAACATGACTCGATAATGATTTATTTAACAAAGCAGTATTAAGTGTACTTTTTATAGACAGGGATTATTGCTAGTGGTCAGATACTTTTGCTGCCGACTGTACAATGATTACAGTCGGCAGCAAAATTATTCGAGCGCTAGCAATAATTCCTATGTAAAAAAGTACACTTAATACTTTTTTGTTAAATAAATCCTTGTCGAATCATTTTCTTGTGCTGACTAAGAACTTGACTCGACAAGAATTTATTTAACAAAATAGTATTAAGTGTACTTTTTTTATATAGGAATTATTGCTAGCGCTCGAATAGTTTTGCTGCCCACTGTATATTTAAACATGTGTGCAAGTAAAATTTATGGGATGCTAGCGCCATCTTACAGCGTTGCAGAGTCAATCACTGATTAGTTTAAATAAAAATTTTTATTATTAAAATCAATCGCAATCAAGTTCGATCAGCTACAAAATATATAAATAAATAAAACTTAGAGACAACCAGACCCTCGGATCGGGTCTGATGTAAGCAACATTTGAATATGAGATACAAGTCAGGACAGAAAATCAAATAACCAGTGATTTAACCAACTTCGAATTCCATTGGTCAAATATATGCTAAAAAAATAAAATGGTTTATTTATTTTATTTTATTTTATTTTTTATTTATTTTATTTATTTTATTTTTATTTATTTTATTTTATTTTATTTTATTTTTATTTATTTATTTATTTATTTATTTATTGTTCTTTTTCTTTTTTTCCTTCCGAGCTCTTCTGAATTATTCCAACATTATAAAAAAGTGAGGAGAGGATTAGAAACAGCTATACTCGTGGTCGTGGTTATAGTTTGTTGCAGGTAAAAATCTGACTTTGAAATTTAAAGTATGACTCTAACTAACCGATGTTTACTTCCACTTCAAATTATTCCGGTCGAATGTATACTACATTCAACTGATTTAACTGTTTTATTGCATCAGGGCTACTCCTAACTATTTTATCTATTTTATCTCCGAACTATCCCGAAAGCTGGAAGATGGCATGGGCCGTGTTCAGTAAAAGGTAACGCTGTTTGGAGTATTTCGTGATTTTCTCCGACACTCCCGTGAATAAGAGCTAGATATCGTATTCAATACCTTCACCTGTATTTCGCTTGCCCATTAAAACACAATATAGCCTAATCTCACACATTTTTTTTTTCCATTACGACACATTTAATAAATTTACACCGGTAGGAAGCACTGTAAGCTATTTTAACACCATTAAAACCCTAAATTATCTTCAATAGATTCTAGATATCAGCCTTAGCAGCTTCAACGCCTACACCACACCACCACCTGTTTCTTTGCTTGTCCTTTAATGCACAATATATCCTAACATCACACAAATCCTTTTATTACGAATTGTAATTGTAAGGAACACTCATTGTAACGCCTTTTAAATGTGATAGTAGTGTAAAAAGGACAGTTCACCAACACGGTGGTGGGACGGTGGGACGATGTGGGTCAGGGTGGAGGGCGCCTCCACCCTAGACCCACCGTCCCACCACCCTGTCGGTCAACGTGTCCTTTTTACACTACTTAGTCATCATCTTGGATGAGGGGGTGTTGCCACCGGAAGAATAGAAACTGTGTGTTGCCACCGGAAGAATAGAAACTTTGGGTATCACCTTTTACGAGGGTTTCCGCGATGAGTGCTGCCATCTATCGGGGAGAAGGGGGAATTTTGAGGAGTTAGATTTATTTTCCTAAATTTCGGGACTTAGTATTTTTTTCACAATTTTGGGGACTTCAAAATTTTTTCGAATTTTTGCAGGGGGATAGATAACGTCACGATTTTTTGGGACTTTAATATTTAGGTGTTGCCACCGGAAGAATAGAAACTTTTGAAGAGTTGTCATTCGGGGATTATAAATTGATTACAGAATTAAATAGAAATTTTCCTATGTATTTCAGTGAATTTGACAAGATAAAACAAAGGGTTGATGTGTATTATAGAATTAAAAACATTTAATGAAGGGTATAGACATTAAAATTTAGATGTTACCATTGGAAGAGTATAAATAATTTCCGGTGGGACTTAACATTTTTGACTGAATGAAACAATGAATGACTGAAGTTAATTAACATCAGTAACAATTTATGAGTATTTTAGAAACTTAGCATTTTTAGAGATTAAAAATATATTGTGTTAAGATAATAAATAAGGAATTTAAATAGGAGTTCATACTTTTAGTGACATCATTACAAATTTATATTACGAAATTTTTACAGAAATAAATAGAAATTTTCGTATTTTGTGGATTAACACATAGATTTAAAAGCAAAACAAAAAATAAATAATTTAACATTCATTAAAAATGTAAGACACTTAAAAATTCTAACTTTATTTTAACACTAAATAAGTTTCACTTTTTAAATTTATTTACACTATCTTAGAAATAATATTATTACATTCGTTAAAAATTGAACCCACATGCACTTTAAAAAATTACTATCATATAAATTAAACTAAATATAATAAAAATTATGTAAATTAAACTTTATATTCTCACTAAAAAAGTTTAACATTTCTTTAAACTCTATCTTACATTCGTTAAAAATTTAACAGAAGTTTTTAATCAGTTAATAAATTTTGTATACAGTTATGTTAAATAAACTTAATATAATAAAAATTATATAAAACACATACTGTTATTTAAGCTCTAACTTTGAAATACTATTTTTACATTCTTTAAAAATTGAACACTCATACACTTTAAAAAATTACTATCATATAAATTAAACTAAATATAATAAAAATTATGTAAATTAAACTTTATATTCTCACTAAATAAGTTTAACATTTTTTAAACTCTATCTTACATTCGTTAAAAATTTAACAGAAGTTTTTAATCAGTTAATAAATTTTGTATACAGTTATGTTATATAAACTAAATATGATAAAAATTATATAAAACACATACTGTTATTTAACCTCTAACTTTGAAATACTATTTTTACATTCTTTAAAAATTGAACTCACATACACTTTAAAAAAATTACTATCATATAAATGAAACTAAATATAATAAAAATTATATAAAACACGTACTGTTATTTATGCTATAACTAAACAAATACGATAAACAAAAGTTTCAAAATCAGTAAATGAGGATATATATGTTATAAATTAAACTAAATATAATAAAAATTATATAAATTAAACTTTATATTCTCACTAAATAAGTTTCACATTTATTTAAACTCTAACTTACATTCGTTAAAAATTGAGCACATGCACTTTTAAAAATTACTATCATATAATAATATTAATCTAAAAATTGCTTACAAAGACATAAATTATAAATAAAGAAAAATAGAAAAAAATTACTATCATATAATAATATTAATCTAAAAAAATGCATACAAAGATATATAGTAAAGTTATAAATTTTAAAAAAATACTATCATATAATAATATTAATTAAAAAAAATTACTATTATATAATAATATAAATTAAAAAAATTACTTTCATATAATAATATAAATTAAAAAAAAAAAAAAAAAAGACTTTTATATAATAATATTAATTAAAAAAATGCATATAAAGATATACAGTAAAATTATAAAATAAATAAATAAATAAAAAATAAAATAAATAAAAATAAAAATAAAATAAAAATAAAATAAAAATGACTATCCTATTATAATATTAATTTAAAAATACATACAATGTTTAAAATCAGCAATTAAATTTTATATATATTATAATTAACTAAACTTTATGTTGTTACTATTCAATTTATCCTAACACGAAAATTTTATAAGTACATGAATATGTTATTTAAATTAAACTTTATATTCTCACTAAATAAGTTTAACATTTATTCAAGTTTAACACAGTAATATAATTCATACTATCTTGAATGAAACAGGTAAATACTTTTAAACTTGAACTAATAAAAATAAGTTCTTTTTTATCAATAATAAAAAGGATTAGTTATATTTAAAAACTATCAGTTACTAAAAGTTATTTTATATTAAACATTTCGAAATAAATTGCATAAAAATTCAATGCATCATTTTAAATGAAAATAAACAGTTTCCTTAAAAACAGATAATACGGAATATTCTATGAGTCAGTTATCACCTGCAACGGAAAACCCCTACAGCTGATGAATCATGTGTTATATACGCTGGCGAGCCATGCCTATTAGTAATCCACACTATCTCATATAAAGATTAAGTTAAAATACAGCGAATAATTAGGAAAATGCAATAATTTTTTCACAAAGCATATCATACAATGAGTTTAAACGATTATTACCTATCTATCACTTAAACGGCATTGAAATAAATAAATATAAAAGTAAGTTATAGTTAAAAAATAAAAATTCTTTTGCGAAAGAAGTTTTATATATTGCAAAAATTAGTTTTACTCAAATAATTTCTAAACATACACAAGTTAAATGGAAACTTTTCTAGGTTTCATTTAAGCAATAAATATTCGTTTGGGAAAGTAGTTTTATTTATGCAAAATTTTGTTTTAATTAAGCATAAAAGTTTATAGTGTAACAATAAAAAAAGTTTATAGTATAACAATAAAAAATTCCTTATAAGTAAATACTAATAAAAATATTTTTTAAGCTGATTTCTCTCTCTTCAATAAAACAATAAAAATTTCTTATATAACTTTCGTAAAGTTTTAATAAAATTTCTATTATAAACAAATATATTTACTACAGTATACATATTAAGATATTGCGTATAGAGTAGAGATACATATTAAGTTAAATAAATTATCAAATAGTAATAATAAATTATAAAACTTACTTAAAATTGAAGAAATTTCCCTTAGCGAAATGCAACCTTCAATCTTCCACACAAATGCGAGAAACTGTTTTATCGCTAGACGATGACTCATACAGATAAGAATGTTGAATCATACCTATCTTAGTATAATGTTGTTAGAGTTCTGTGTTTTTACAATAATATAAAATAGTTTATAGAGATCATTTATTTAATATCAGTTGTAAACTACATTTAAATAATGCAATAAAAGTTGAATTCCGCAATTAACATATTAAAATATTGAAATATTTTTTTATTTAATTTTACTTTTTAAAATTATGCTAAGAAAATAATGAGTTCAAAACAGAATTATTTTACGATAAGTCGCGCTTTTTATATTTAATAAAATATAACTGTAATTTTTAATGAAAGGTTTTAAAATCACTTAATAGGATAAAATTAAAAACAGAAATCTTATTGTTTTAGTAATTATTTTCTCTAGTTATAAAACTAAGTAATAAACTATCTATAAGTAATCAGATAGCAAGAGAGATTTTTGTATAATAACTATATATTATTTTAATATATGCATTACATCGCAAGGTAAAATTTTCAACTTATTTATACGGATTGAAGTAATAAAAATTACTCATTTACATAAATGCTAAATTTTATAAGTTGAATATATGATTTAAAATACTAAACAATAATCCTTATGAGAGAATTGAGGTGACACTTTCACAGAAAGAAATTATCCTTTACAATAAGATTTGCTCAGAATGTCTAAGTGAAAATAACTTACCGTGAGGTCAGTGAGTCATGCAGTTGTAATGAAATTCCCTGTTTTTAGTTAATGGGTGATTAAACTTCTAATGAGACAATTATTTTTTACTAGCATATAAATGTACATTTTTATATTATTCCTGTGTATATAAAATTTTAAATAATTCATTAAGTGTTAAACTTTGCATTTAATCGATTAAATAAATAAAGTTTTAGTAAAATATAAGAGTAATTTTTTAATGAATGGTTTTGAAATCACTTTAACTTTATAAGAAAAAAAAAATAAAAAGAGGTTTTAAAATTACTTAATAGGATAAAATTAAAAATCTTATTGTTTTTAGCAATTATTTTATCTAGTTGTAAAATATATATTATTATTTTAATATACGCCTTATACTTAAGTTAGTTTTAGAGAAAAACCAAGAAAAAAATCCCAAAGGGTAGGCTGATGAGTTGGAATATTCTATTATACTTAAAGAATCCAGGTACGGAAAAACCGAAATACATTATGCGGAAAAACAGGCGGGATTTTCGGCTAAAACTCCAAAGCAGTGGACGGTAAACATAACACACCGTAAAACAACCTACTCACACGACGGCCCAACTAAGAATGAAGGGAAACGTTGAGTTGTAACACCTTATCTACTAGAGATAAGGGGGAATTCCCGGAAAAGATGACTCACCCCTCGTTCGTTCATGTACAACATCTTCCGAGAAAGTTTGTGAAGGATCGGTGACGAGTTTGAATAATTTGCGTAACCGCTAAATTGTATAAGTGCGAATCTTTTAATGTGAGTATTATAGTAATGATAAATTCATTTCATAATCGATAACTCATTTATACATAATCAGGATAACACATTATATAAAACAATACTATATTTAAAAGTTTTTACTATACAATAAACATTCACATATGGATATTCATAAGGTTTAAAACTGATTAAATAAATGAGGATCCTATAAGCGAAATGCATGAGAGTCTTTCTAAGGAATCCTATTGCATATTTAAGCAGGTTTTAGAGAAAACCAAGAAATACTCCAATCGACTAGGATGATGAAATGGATTCGAACCCAACACTTCCCCTTTTACTATAGAATCGTTTGCAAATCGTAAGATTGATGACTCATACTAGAGTCATACAGCTGTATTGAAACTTACTGTTTTCAGTTAATGAAACTTCGAATGAGACAATTATTTTTACCAGCACGTAAATGAAAATTTTTATATCATTCCTATATGGATAAAACTTTAAATAATTCATTACAAGTGTAAACTCATGCCATTAAATATTTAACTGTTGACCGTATAAGTGGATTGGTCTGTGTGGGAGTCTTTCTATATTTAAGTGAGTTTTGAAGACATCCTCGGAAAACTCCAAACAGATAAGTTGATAAGCTGGAATCGAACCTGGAATTAAACACAGAATCGTTTGATCTTCCAAAATCCTTGTAACAACATGTTTATGAACTTTATAAGAAAATGCTTAATACGGTTTGAGCTTAGTAGATTTTGCATGCGTTAACTATGTAACAGCGAATTAAACATCTATATTTGTAATTTTTTTCACTATATATTATTTAACTATATTTATACACCATGCATTGTATAATATTTCCCGGGGTAAAAGTTTAAACTGAGTAATTATTCATCAACATAAGTGTTAAATTGAATACAAAAGACAGTATATGAATAAACGGTTAGTAATGTGAAAATGCTGATTTGTAAAATATTTTGAAAGAAGTAACTCATAAATTTATTTGATATCTTTATACTTATGCATACACACGCTTAAGAGACTTATATAAAACAACACTATGATTAAAAGTTTTACTAATTTTTCAGCATACAATAAAAAATAGTAATCAATATTCATTTACAATAAATAATTTAACGTTATTAAACCAAAAAATAATTTATTTTTTGATTCGATTTAAATAATTAATATTTATATAGGGTTGTTGGTTGATGAATGTCATTCAATGAACACTTAAACAAAGGGTTTGCGGATTATAATTGAATTGTAAACGAAATGTCGTTACACGTTTTGAATGACTATCCTCCTTCATCAGGATTTAAAGGGTAGTTTCGAAAGACTATCCTGTCTTATTTATAAATTGTCAGATAAAAGAACAACACTCATGCTGCATTCTGATGGGTTGAATCGGGTCACATGATAAAATACAGCATTCATATAACTTTTTAGAATTATGCAGAACCTTTAATAAAAAAATTTTGTATGCATTTTAGGGACTTAGCATTTTTGGAGATATTTCGGAGACATAAGTTTTGATGGAATTAAAAATTAAAAGGATTACATAGGATGGGAAACAATAACATATCGGTAGTTAACAGTTAATTTTTTAACATACATTAAGGTTAGTGTATGAGTGTCAGGTAATTCATTTAAAACAAAAATATAATAAGGGTTGATTGAAACAAAGGGTTTGTAGGTTATAATTATAGGATAAAACGTTATGTGTTTCCAAAACCCTTCATCAAGATTGGAACAACCGTTTCGAATGATACTCTCCCTTCATCAGATAGACTTAAACTTTTATTTTATCAGAATGAAAGAAAACGATAGACGATTTACACTTATTGAAAACCCAACTTATAAATAATTCGACTTTCATTAAAAATGCAACTCGCATATACACTTTGAAACAATCAATAAATTTTATATTATCACTATGCATTAAATAAGTTTCCCATTTAACATTCAAGATGAATTTAGTTTTACATTAATTAAAAATTGAACACGTATTAATTTTTAAAATGACTATTTTTTAAAAAGTTTTAAAACAGCTAATAAATTTTATAAGCTTTTACAATTAAATAAATTTAGCATATTATGAAAGTTTTACATCACTCGATAAAATTTTATATATAGGCAATAAAAGTTATACACATTATAAATATAAACTCATAAAATAAATTTCACACTTAACATTTAAACTCTAACCAATCAATCTTAAAGTAATTTTTTATCTTTTGTACATACTCATAAACCTTTTGTTTCTATTGTAAAGTGAAGTATGACTCATGCTTTAATTAAAATCTCTAATCAAAATTATAAGAAAGTAAAGTTTAGGAAATACCTATGTATTATAGGTAAATTAATACAGTATAAATATTCATGTTTTTCAGTTAAGTAAAAAAGTTATATAATTAATTTTACAGAGTACTTAAACAATGTATAATTAAGTTTCAGAATTATTATTATTATTTTTTTTCTTCTATAGTATGTATATATAAATTTTTAAATACAAAGTTTTTATTAAAATACAATAACCAAAGTTTTGTATGATATTAACTTACAATGCACCTAAAACTTTAAATATATAGAAACAATTGTGCAGTTGGTTTTGCCTGAAGCATATATATAAATAATAAAATCTTGTTCAGTTTAGTTTTTAAAACACTATAAATATTTTAGATACACATATTTTTATGTTGTTTAAATAAAATTTTTAAAATGAAACAATATTAATGTTATAAAATAATACACTCAGCATGACTCACCGAGTGTGCTATTCCATCAAATTATTCCGCATACATGTAATAACAGGTCTGACTTAACTATATACTGAATTACCATTATTTCAGAAAAAGTTGGGACTTACCTTAAAACACGTCCTACACCCTTGGCAGACTTGAAGGAAATGAATGATACGAGACATTCTTATCAGTGACGCCCGGTCACGAGGTCAGTGACGTCACGAGTGATGTGATTGGCTATGCTCAGTCACGTGATCATGACGTCATCCTCTCATCAATGACGTCACCGATTGCTTATCAGCTAACACAACGCGCGGAAATGTCCTTCAGTACGCAGTGAAAAATATTCAAAGTCTACGGGACATTACTCGAAACGATTCCATTGTCTTATACGGTAAATTGAAATATAACACGCGGAAAAAAGATCGACATATACCGGAGAAACTATGCATACTGCCCGATGAAAATAACCCGCACAGCTAAGGAGATGCTACCAGGATGAGAGTCAAAATCCAACTGAATTCAAACAATATGACAAGGTCTATAAATCTCCCGTGTTGATTAGATGGTTTTGATGAATGGGTTTTCCCCCACACCTAAGCAGAATGGAGAAGTCATAGGTTTTTTCCTCACCTATCACGAAGATGATATCTCTTAATTAAGTTTCTTAATTAAAATTATGCAAATTATATGTAAGTCTTTCAAATATCTCTTAATTATATTTTCTAATTAAAATTATGTATCATATGCTCTCCTAGTTAAAGATTTAATAAACCTAACTTTTATACAACATAAATAAATTTAATAAGTATAATCTGTTCGATGACTCATCAAACGATGACTCATCGTAAACATGTGCGAACATGCCTAAACATGTCTGAACATGAATCTACTTGAACCTTAACATTTTATTGTATAAGAATTTATATTATTGCTTTTTATATTATTCAAACCAAAAGTTATTTTTATATAAAGAAATGAACAACTTCTAAGATTATTTTTTCAATCATTATGAATAAAAATTTAATTATTAACTGCAAAATCTGTTTACTTATAAGAAACTTCATTTTCATCAAGTAGTGTTATTTACTTAATTTCCAACATCGTATACTTTGTGATTCATATAGTAATTATCACTTATTCAGTAAAATATTAAGGTTCAAGTAGATTCATGTTCAGACATGTTTAGACATGTTCGCACATGTTTACGATGAGTCATCGTTTGATGAGTGATCGAACAGATTATACTTATTAAATTTATTTATGTTGTATAAAAGTTAGGTTTATTAAATCTTTAACTAGGAGAGCATATGATACATAATTTTAATTAGAAAATATAATTAAGAGATATTTGAAAGACTTACATATAATTTGCATAATTTTAATTAAGAAACTTAATTAAGAGATATCATCTTCGTGATAGGTGAGGAAAAAACCTATGACTTCTCCATTCTGCTTAGGTGTGGGGGAAAACCCATTCATCAAAACCATCTAATTAACACGGGAGATTTATAGACCTTGTCATATTGTTTGAATTCAGTTGGATTTTGACTCTCATCCTGGTAGCATCTCCTTAGCTGTGCGGGTTATTTTCATCGGGCAGTATGCATAGTTTCTCCGGTATATGTCGATCTTTTTTCCGCGTGTTATATTTCAATTTACCGTATAAGACAATGGAATCGTTTCGAGTAATGTCCCGTAGACTTTGAATATTTTTCACTGCGTACTGAAGGACATTTCCGCGCGTTGTGTTAGCTGATAAGCAATCGGTGACGTCATTGATGAGAGGATGACGTCATGATCACGTGACTGAGCATAGCCAATCACATCACTCGTGACGTCACTGACCTCGTGACCGGGCGTCACTGATAAGAATGTCTCGTATCATTCATTTCCTTCAAGTCTGCCAAGGGTGTAGGACGTGTTTTAAGGTAAGTCCCAACTTTTTCTGAAATAATGGTAATTCAGTATATAGTTAAGTCAGACCTGTTATTACATGTATGCGGAATAATTTGATGGAATAGCACACTCGGTGAGTCATGCTGAGTGTATTATTTTATAACATTAATATTGTTTCATTTTAAAAATTTTATTTAAACAACATAAAAATATGTGTATCTAAAATATTTATAGTGTTTTAAAAACTAAACTGAACAAGATTTTATTATTTATATATATGCTTCAGGCAAAACCAACTGCACAATTGTTTCTATATATTTAAAGTTTTAGGTGCATTGTAAGTTAATATCATACAAAACTTTGGTTATTGTATTTTAATAAAAACTTTGTATTTAAAAATTTATATATACATACTATAGAAGAAAAAAAATAATAATAATAATTCTGAAACTTAATTATACATTGTTTAAGTACTCTGTAAAATTAATTATATAACTTTTTTACTTAACTGAAAAACATGAATATTTATACTGTATTAATTTACCTATAATACATAGGTATTTCCTAAACTTTACTTTCTTATAATTTTGATTAGAGATTTTAATTAAAGCATGAGTCATACTTCACTTTACAA
Organism: Salticus scenicus; assembly: GCA_963930645.1. Lineage (NCBI taxonomy): Eukaryota > Metazoa > Arthropoda > Arachnida > Araneae > Salticidae > Salticus > Salticus scenicus. The sequence goes on along the minus strand of OZ005651.1, from coordinate 205,993,887 downwards.
TAGAAACAAAAGGTACAAAAGATAAAAAATTACTTTAAGATTGATTGGTTAGAGTTTAAATGTTAAGTGTGAAATTTATTTTATGAGTTTATATTTATAATGTGTATAACTTTTATTGCCTATATAAAAAATTTTATCGAGTGATGTAAAACTTTCATAATATGCTAAATTTATTTAATTGTAAAAGCTTATAAAATTTATTAGCTGTTTTAAATCTTTTTAAAAAATAGTCATTTTAAAAATTAATACGTGTTCAATTTTTAATTAATGTAAAACTAAATTCATCTTGAATGTTAAATGGGAAACTTATTTAATGCATAGTGATAATATAAAATTTATTGATTGTTTCAAAGTGTATATGCGAGTTGCATTTTTAATGAAAGTCGAATTATTTATAAGTTGGGTTTTCAATAAGTGTAAATCGTCTATCGTTTTCTTTCATTCTGATAAAATAAAAGTTTAAGTCTATCTGATGAAGGGAGAGTATCATTCGAAACGGTTGTTCCAATCTTGATGAAGGGTTTTGGAAACACATAACGTTTTATCCTATAATTATAACCTACAAACCCTTTGTTTCAATCAACCCTTATTATATTTTTGTTTTAAATGAATTACCTGACACTCATACACTAACCTTAATGTATGTTAAAAAATTAACTGTTAACTACCGATATGTTATTGTTTCCCATCCTATGTAATCCTTTTAATTTTTAATTCCATCAAAACTTATGTCTCCGAAATATCTCCAAAAATGCTAAGTCCCTAAAATGCATACAAAATTTTTTTATTAAAGGTTCTGCATAATTCTAAAAAGTTATATGAATGCTGTATTTTATCATGTGACCCGATTCAACCCATCAGAATGCAGCATGAGTGTTGTTCTTTTATCTGACAATTTATAAATAAGACAGGATAGTCTTTCGAAACTACCCTTTAAATCCTGATGAAGGAGGATAGTCATTCAAAACGTGTAACGACATTTCGTTTACAATTCAATTATAATCCGCAAACCCTTTGTTTAAGTGTTCATTGAATGACATTCATCAACCAACAACCCTATATAAATATTAATTATTTAAATCGAATCAAAAAATAAATTATTTTTTGGTTTAATAACGTTAAATTATTTATTGTAAATGAATATTGATTACTATTTTTTATTGTATGCTGAAAAATTAGTAAAACTTTTAATCATAGTGTTGTTTTATATAAGTCTCTTAAGCGTGTGTATGCATAAGTATAAAGATATCAAATAAATTTATGAGTTACTTCTTTCAAAATGTTTTACAAATCAGCATTTTCACATTACTAACCGTTTATTCATATACTGTCTTTTGTATTCAATTTAACACTTATGTTGATGAATAATTACTCAGTTTAAACTTTTACCCCGGGAAATATTATACAATGCATGGTGTATAAATATAGTTAAATAATATATAGTGAAAAAAATTACAAATATAGATGTTTAATTCGCTGTTACATAGTTAACGCATGCAAAATCTACTAAGCTCAAACCGTATTAAGCATTTTCTTATAAAGTTCATAAACATGTTGTTACAAGGATTTTGGAAGATCAAACGATTCTGTGTTTAATTCCAGGTTCGATTCCAGCTTATCAACCTATCTGTTTGGAGTTTTCCGAGGATGTCTTCAAAACTCACTTAAATATAGAAAGACTCCCACACAGACCAATCCACTTATACGGTCAACAGTTAAATATTTAATGGCATGAGTTTACACTTGTAATGAATTATTTAAAGTTTTATCCATATAGGAATGATATAAAAATTTTCATTTACGTGCTGGTAAAAATAATTGTCTCATTCGAAGTTTCATTAACTGAAAACAGTAAGTTTCAATACAGCTGTATGACTCTAGTATGAGTCATCAATCTTACGATTTGCAAACGATTCTATAGTAAAAGTGGAAGTGTTGGGTTCGAATCCATTTCATCATCCTAGTCGATTGGAGTATTTCTTGGTTTTCTCTAAAACCTGCTTAAATATGCAATAGGATTCCTTAGAAAGACTCTCATGCATTTCGCTTATAGGATCCTCATTTATTTAATCAGTCTTAAACCTTATGAATATCCATATGTGAATGTTTATTGTATAGTAAAAACTTTTAAATATAGTATTGTTTTATATAATGTGTTATCCTGATTATGTATAAATGAGTTATCGATTATGAAATGAATTTATCATTACTATAATACTCACATTAAAAGATTCGCACTTATACAATTTAGCGGTTACGCAAATTATTCAAACTCGTCACCGATCCTTCACAAACTTTCTCGGAAGATGTTGTACATGAACGAACGAGGGGTGAGTCATCTTTTCCGGGAATTCCCCCTTATCTCTAGTAGATAAGGTGTTACAACTCAACGTTTCCCTTCATTCTTAGTTGGGCCGTCGTGTGAGTAGGTTGTTTTACGGTGTGTTATGTTTACCGTCCACTGCTTTGGAGTTTTAGCCGAAAATCCCGCCTGTTTTTCCGCATAATGTATTTCGGTTTTTCCGTACCTGGATTCTTTAAGTATAATAGAATATTCCAACTCATCAGCCTACCCTTTGGGATTTTTTTCTTGGTTTTTCTCTAAAACTAACTTAAGTATAAGGCGTATATTAAAATAATAATATATATTTTACAACTAGATAAAATAATTGCTAAAAACAATAAGATTTTTAATTTTATCCTATTAAGTAATTTTAAAACCTCTTTTTATTTTTTTTTTCTTATAAAGTTAAAGTGATTTCAAAACCATTCATTAAAAAATTACTCTTATATTTTACTAAAACTTTATTTATTTAATCGATTAAATGCAAAGTTTAACACTTAATGAATTATTTAAAATTTTATATATACAGGAATAATATAAAAATGTACATTTATATGCTAGTAAAAAATAATTGTCTCATTAGAAGTTTAATCACCCATTAACTAAAAACAGGGAATTTCATTACAACTGCATGACTCGCTGACCTCACGGTAAGTTATTTTCACTTAGACATTCTGAGCAAATCTTATTGTAAAGGATAATTTCTTTCTGTGAAAGTGTCACCTCAATTCTCTCATAAGGATTATTGTTTACTATTTTAAATCATATATTCAACTTATAAAATTTAGCATTTATGTAAATGAGTAATTTTTATTACTTCAATCCGTATAAATAAGTTGAAAATTTTACCTTGCGATGTAATGCATATATTAAAATAATATATAGTTATTATACAAAAATCTCTCTTGCTATCTGATTACTTATAGATAGTTTATTACTTAGTTTTATAACTAGAGAAAATAATTACTAAAACAATAAGATTTCTGTTTTTAATTTTATCCTATTAAGTGATTTTAAAACCTTTCATTAAAAATTACAGTTATATTTTATTAAATATAAAAAGCGCGACTTATCGTAAAATAATTCTGTTTTGAACTCATTATTTTCTTAGCATAATTTTAAAAAGTAAAATTAAATAAAAAAATATTTCAATATTTTAATATGTTAATTGCGGAATTCAACTCTTATTGCATTATTTAAATGTAGTTTACAACTGATATTAAATAAATGATCTCTATAAACTATTTTATATTATTGTAAAAACACAGAACTCTAACAACATTATACTAAGATAGGTATGATTCAACATTCTTATCTGTATGAGTCATCGTCTAGCGATAAAACAGTTTCTCGCATTTGTGTGGAAGATTGAAGGTTGCATTTCGCTAAGGGAAATTTCTTCAATTTTAAGTAAGTTTTATAATTTATTATTACTATTTGATAATTTATTTAACTTAATATGTATCTCTACTCTATACGCAATATCTTAATATGTATACTGTAGTAAATATATTTGTTTATAATAGAAATTTTATTAAAACTTTACGAAAGTTATATAAGAAATTTTTATTGTTTTATTGAAGAGAGAGAAATCAGCTTAAAAAATATTTTTATTAGTATTTACTTATAAGGAATTTTTTATTGTTATACTATAAACTTTTTTATTGTTACACTATAAACTTTTATGCTTAATTAAAACAAAATTTTGCATAAATAAAACTACTTTCCCAAACGAATATTTATTGCTTAAATGAAACCTAGAAAAGTTTCCATTTAACTTGTGTATGTTTAGAAATTATTTGAGTAAAACTAATTTTTGCAATATATAAAACTTCTTTCGCAAAAGAATTTTTATTTTTTAACTATAACTTACTTTTATATTTATTTATTTCAATGCCGTTTAAGTGATAGATAGGTAATAATCGTTTAAACTCATTGTATGATATGCTTTGTGAAAAAATTATTGCATTTTCCTAATTATTCGCTGTATTTTAACTTAATCTTTATATGAGATAGTGTGGATTACTAATAGGCATGGCTCGCCAGCGTATATAACACATGATTCATCAGCTGTAGGGGTTTTCCGTTGCAGGTGATAACTGACTCATAGAATATTCCGTATTATCTGTTTTTAAGGAAACTGTTTATTTTCATTTAAAATGATGCATTGAATTTTTATGCAATTTATTTCGAAATGTTTAATATAAAATAACTTTTAGTAACTGATAGTTTTTAAATATAACTAATCCTTTTTATTATTGATAAAAAAGAACTTATTTTTATTAGTTCAAGTTTAAAAGTATTTACCTGTTTCATTCAAGATAGTATGAATTATATTACTGTGTTAAACTTGAATAAATGTTAAACTTATTTAGTGAGAATATAAAGTTTAATTTAAATAACATATTCATGTACTTATAAAATTTTCGTGTTAGGATAAATTGAATAGTAACAACATAAAGTTTAGTTAATTATAATATATATAAAATTTAATTGCTGATTTTAAACATTGTATGTATTTTTAAATTAATATTATAATAGGATAGTCATTTTTATTTTATTTTTATTTTATTTTTATTTTTATTTATTTTATTTTTTATTTATTTATTTATTTTATAATTTTACTGTATATCTTTATATGCATTTTTTTTAATTAATATTATTATATAAAAGTCTTTTTTTTTTTTTTTTTTTTTAATTTATATTATTATATGAAAGTAATTTTTTTAATTTATATTATTATATAATAGTAATTTTTTTTTAATTAATATTATTATATGATAGTATTTTTTTAAAATTTATAACTTTACTATATATCTTTGTATGCATTTTTTTAGATTAATATTATTATATGATAGTAATTTTTTTCTATTTTTCTTTATTTATAATTTATGTCTTTGTAAGCAATTTTTAGATTAATATTATTATATGATAGTAATTTTTAAAAGTGCATGTGCTCAATTTTTAACGAATGTAAGTTAGAGTTTAAATAAATGTGAAACTTATTTAGTGAGAATATAAAGTTTAATTTATATAATTTTTATTATATTTAGTTTAATTTATAACATATATATCCTCATTTACTGATTTTGAAACTTTTGTTTATCGTATTTGTTTAGTTATAGCATAAATAACAGTACGTGTTTTATATAATTTTTATTATATTTAGTTTCATTTATATGATAGTAATTTTTTTAAAGTGTATGTGAGTTCAATTTTTAAAGAATGTAAAAATAGTATTTCAAAGTTAGAGGTTAAATAACAGTATGTGTTTTATATAATTTTTATCATATTTAGTTTATATAACATAACTGTATACAAAATTTATTAACTGATTAAAAACTTCTGTTAAATTTTTAACGAATGTAAGATAGAGTTTAAAAAATGTTAAACTTATTTAGTGAGAATATAAAGTTTAATTTACATAATTTTTATTATATTTAGTTTAATTTATATGATAGTAATTTTTTAAAGTGTATGAGTGTTCAATTTTTAAAGAATGTAAAAATAGTATTTCAAAGTTAGAGCTTAAATAACAGTATGTGTTTTATATAATTTTTATTATATTAAGTTTATTTAACATAACTGTATACAAAATTTATTAACTGATTAAAAACTTCTGTTAAATTTTTAACGAATGTAAGATAGAGTTTAAAGAAATGTTAAACTTTTTTAGTGAGAATATAAAGTTTAATTTACATAATTTTTATTATATTTAGTTTAATTTATATGATAGTAATTTTTTAAAGTGCATGTGGGTTCAATTTTTAACGAATGTAATAATATTATTTCTAAGATAGTGTAAATAAATTTAAAAAGTGAAACTTATTTAGTGTTAAAATAAAGTTAGAATTTTTAAGTGTCTTACATTTTTAATGAATGTTAAATTATTTATTTTTTGTTTTGCTTTTAAATCTATGTGTTAATCCACAAAATACGAAAATTTCTATTTATTTCTGCAAAAATTTCGTAATATAAATTTGTAATGATGTCACTAAAAGTATGAACTCCTATTTAAATTCCTTATTTATTATCTTAACACAATATATTTTTAATCTCTAAAAACGCTAAGTTTCTAAAATACTCATAAATTGTTACTGATGTTAATTAACTTCAGTCATTCATTGTTTCATTCAGTCAAAAATGTTAAGTCCCACCGGAAATTATTTATACTCTTCCAATGGTAACATCTAAATTTTAATGTCTATACCCTTCATTAAATGTTTTTAATTCTATAATACACATCAACCCTTTGTTTTATCTTGTCAAATTCACTGAAATACATAGGAAAATTTCTATTTAATTCTGTAATCAATTTATAATCCCCGAATGACAACTCTTCAAAAGTTTCTATTCTTCCGGCGGCAACACCTAAATATTAAAGTCCCAAAAAATCGTGACGTTATCTATCCCCCTGCAAAAATTCGAAAAAATTTTGAAGTCCCCAAAATTGTGAAAAAAATACTAAGTCCCGAAATTTAGGAAAATAAATCTAACTCCTCAAAATTCCCCCTTCTCCCCGATAGATGGCAGCACTCATCGCGGAAACCCTCGTAAAAGGTGATACCCAAAGTTTCTATTCTTCCGGTGGCAACACACAGTTTCTATTCTTCCGGTGGCAACACCCCCTCATCCAAGATGATGACTAAGTAGTGTAAAAAGGACACGTTGACCGACAGGGTGGTGGGACGGTGGGTCTAGGGTGGAGGCGCCCTCCACCCTGACCCACATCGTCCCACCGTCCCACCACCGTGTTGGTGAACTGTCCTTTTTACACTACTTGTGATTTATATTGTAATGAAAATTGATACCTGGGTTCGGGCACAAGTCAAACAAACGGTTTGTAATTTTCTGTGGTTTCCCCTGAAACTCGCATGAATATGCAGTAGAACCATTTAAAAGGACGCTCCATGGAGGACAGGCCCAGTACCTGCCTAAAGCAGTCAATTGGCCTCAACACCTTGAACCTCAATACTTGGTTTCTATCTCAGGTCGCGCTCGTCGAATTAGAGGTTCTGAGTTTGGTTCCATTGTATTGTCGCAGAAATACTGGTTAGAACTCTTTAGAAAGCTCCCCCCTCCCCACGAAGGGCATTCAACCTATGTCTGGGACCCTAGTGTAGTCAATCGGCCTTAAACAACACAACCGAACTTCTGTCTCTGATTCATCTGATAAACGATTATTATATTATATAATCAAATTTAGCAGAAATAAATTCCTTTTAAATACGTGTAAAAAAATATAGAATTAATATTTTGTGAATATCAATTTTACTATGCTAAAAATGTTTTCAATCTCTTCGAAAATCTGGATTGTTCGTCTGGTTAGAAATCATACGTAATCATACACAGCATGAAAAATAAACGCCACGCGTGGGTTTTAAACTTATTACTTAATGATCAAAAAAGAAAACAAAAGAATGGATGGGGATTGGTCTACCTCCAAAAGTATTTATATAAATGGTTTATTTTATCACAAGAAATCATCTACCAACAAAAATTGAATAAAGATTTCAAAACTCCATGTACGACATTATTATATTTTATATTTTAAATCTCCACCCATAAAGAAAGAGGGAAAATAGAAAGATTCACCGTATTTTAACTGAATGCGTTTCAAAACTTAAATCCTAGAAAAAGAAGACACCCAATGCGAAAGAAAAATGTATTTACGCATAGTTTAAGGATTATTTACATAATTTATTACTTTTATTGTTTCATATAAAATTTTAGAAAATCTTATCCTTGAAGATTAGATGAAAGTACATTGATCAAGTACTTCTGAAATATTAGTTGTAAATAAATAATAAAATTATTAAAAATTTATGAATAAAAAACTTTATTGTATTTTTTGTCTTAATTAGATTCAGCGTAGCCGATATTAAGTATTCACTAAATTAACAAAAGAGAAAAATCATACTTTAAGCATAGGTTTTTAAACACTTTCCATACATTTTAAAATATATTTTGTCTCTAGTTATAATGAAAGAAATCTCACAAAAACTATATAGCTTTTCTCGTTATATTTAATGCGGTAGAAAAACGCCAAAATGTGTTTAAAAAAAAAAAAAAGAAAGAAAGAAAGAAAAGAAAAAACTCTATTATACCACAATGTACAGTCGGTAACAAAAGTGTCTGAACACTAGCAAAAATTCCTATGTATTAAAGGTATACTTCATATGGTTTTGTTAAATAAATCCTTGTCGAATCCTGTGCTTAGTCAGTCTAAGAACGTGATTAGATAAGGATTTATTTAACAAAACTGTATGAAGTGTACTTTTTTTACATAGGAATATTTGCTAGTGTTCGGACACTTTTGTTACCGACTGTATCTAACAAGTATTTTTGTGGGTGTTTGTACACAAACCATTTGTGTTATTTGTTCCATTTTTAATATAAATATTCTATAGTAAAGCTGAATAACATATTACTTTAAAAACATTTTAAAAATATTTACGGAAATGTGAATGAGGACAGACAGGCGAAAAAAGTTCATGAATAAATTGCCACTTTGTTGGAAGAGGTTAAAATCAAGGCTTTAAGGTTCTATGTGTTACTTTGAAGTTAAATATTTATGCCTGAACACTATAGGTATGCTGTAGCAAATAAGACTATATTTACGGTATTCTAAATACGAATCTTTATCTTCTATAAAATAAATAAATAAATACCTGTTTCTTTTGATTGCGATTAGCTGATTATATTCACAATTTGAAATGCTTTACTAGGTATTGATATACTTCGTAAATGTTTGAAATACATGCAATATGTTTTTCTTTTTTTTTTCTTTTAATGGAACATTAAGTATGGATATGGAAAACGTAGTAAATAATGAAATGGTAATAAAAAGAAAACTAGCATTTTGTGGCCATCACAAAACTATATTTTCTAATACAAATTCACTTAGTATAAATACAAATTATTTTCCATGAAGAATGCAGACGATTTTAATCTCACAGAAGTCATCTCACACTAAATATCCAAAAAAAAAAAAAAAAAGTCAATTTTATAGTTTACAAGACGACATCTTAAAAAATACCATAAAAAATGAAAAGTTCAATAACTTTTTTTCAAATTATCCCGCATCTAAGGCTCAACCATTCATCTTAAAGGTATTGACGAGTTCTCTTGAAAAATCGATGATCTTACATACGCGAAAATCTTTTTTCCTAGTTGACTATTACTATTATATATATATATATAATTTCATAATGGTTCGTAAAAGATATTCTCATTGAGACATTTATACGAAATTTAGACCTATACTGCCATGTTAACAACTAGGAGAAAACATTATGGTAACGGCATGTGACGGGCGATTTTCACCACACGTTGGTAGGCATTGGTTGTTGATTGGTCATTGATTTATGTCAAAATGCAGCAACATACTAATTTGTATGAAATTCTGTGTGTTAGTACTGGAGCGAGAGTTGCCACAAAATTTTTGCCACACTCACATAGACATTTTCTAAAAATAGTCAAATTATGTTCTCGATCTCTCAAAACGTGTAAATCAATCGAAAACTCGAAGTCAAAAATTTTATGAAACTAATACTTTCTTCTATTAAATATAGAAGTTAAAAAAAGAAAAAAAAAAAAAAAAAGAAAAGAAAAGAAAGAAAAGAAAAGAAAGGTTTATTCTGCTTAGTTCTCTCACATTTGTTCTCATAAATTTGTACTGTAGTACATACAACATTCATGTTAAGAGAAATGAAGTCTGTCGAGCATTCGACATGGTCGCAGAGTGAAATGCCCCATGCATTAGGCTACCTCCCCGCCCCCTCCCCTTATCCATATTCGTTGATTATTTTTGTAAGGTTCAGTTTCGTATTTTAATTTTCCTTTCACTCTATACTCTTTCCAATAAAATAATTCAGGTAACGCGATTTTATGTGAAATATTGACCTATTTTGCCATATTATGAAAATCTAAAACTTCGAATAACTTATGAAATTTTCAAACTAGAATGCTCATAATCAATTATATTCATGCCAGTATCATAAATGATATTTCAAAACTGGTCAGATATCAGAATTTTGAATAACTTACGAAGTTTTCAAATCAGAATACTGGAAATCAATAGGTCTCTTGCCAGTATCATAAGTGATAGTTTAAAGTTCGTTTGAACTTCTTCACTATAATATTTACTTGAAATAATATTTGCATTGATTAACAAATTGACTAAAGAACTAACTAACTAACTAATACATAGATGATACACGTCTTGAGATTTTTGAACTCCTTACACCTAAAAATGAGTAAAAACATCAAAAACCGAGTTCAAATATTACCACGAGTACCTAAGTTCCCCATAACTCAAGTACGATAGGGAACTAAAAAATTTAGAGTTTCGAACTGAGAATTTTGAAGTTTGAATAAAAGAAAATATATAAGGCCCTCTCTCAAGACATAAAAGCATAAATAAATAATAAAAGCAAACAATAAATAATATAATAAAGAGAAAGAAAGCCTTCAAATCTGCGAGAGATTTTAATTTATTACTATTATTAAAACATTATTATTATTGTGGAGGAATGAATATTTCATTTATACACTCCCACGAATTTATTTAAGTAAGATTTTTTTTTTTTTTTTTTTTTTTTTGTAGCATAACTTTTTTTGAATATATATTTACATAGTACACTGTAAAATTTAGGATTGAGCCAAGTTTTTAAAACATAGTATAGTTAGGAAAGTTGTAATTTTGAAAGTATTTCAAAAATGGTAAGGGAACTATGGTAAGGGTTTAATTCTGTTTCAGATTACTTGATGATTTAAAGATTTGTCTGAGGATGTTGGTTAAGTGTACACAATATGAAATTTGACGATATTTTGCGAATTTTTTAACTTAACCCGCGGTAGAAGGGGGGGGGGAGTAAAAAGCGTATAAGGCGCTGCCAAAGACAATGAAGACCCAAAATCTTCATGCTGTGGGCGGGAAAGCTACTACCGAAGGCATCAAGAACCTTAACTGAGGTTTTGACCGATTTCAATGTTTTTATATTTTTTATTTTTTACGATTTTTTATTGATAATGATAAGGCATTTTAAGGATTTATTTCAGTGTAGTGACCAGCAAAGCGGGCAAAGCTTACTAGTACTGTATAAAATAACTAGCAGGTTTACCCGGCGTTGCTCAGGCTGAAGAAGTGTATTGAATTTTGAAATCAATGAAAGAACTGAACAAAGCTGCAAAAAGAGAAATGCATAAAACATTTTCCGAAGTCTTTATTAGAAAATATTATAAACACAAAAATACAAAAAGCACAGCTTTAGTATGGGACCCCCTTGGAGACTTTAAATATTTTAAGCCATTTTTGGTATGAATTGAAGTGGCTGTCTCAATTGCGTAACTAAAGATCTTGGCAAGAAATGTCCGAACTACTTCTGAAGCTATTTCATACAAAAATAAATAAATAAATAAAATAAAAATAAAAATAAAAATAAAAATAAAAATAAAAACTGTTTTATGATAATTACAAAATAAAATAAAAAATAAAAAAAATCTTAATAAAATCCAAATTATAACAACTTACAGTTAAGGTGAGAACATAAAAGAACCTCATAAGGTACACCATAAAAACGTAAAACTTTGTTTTACTGTAGGAAAGAAAATTACTTACTTAATTAAATAAAAATTTTAAGCTAATGCCAAATATCGCTATGAAAATGTTTATCCACACGCGAATTCTTAATTTAAAAAAGAAATGCACCAACTTTCGTAGCGTAACTTTTTATTTTTTCTCTCTAATTTTTATTATTATTCCCGCGAAATTAAAAATATTTTATTTTATTTCCGGAAAAATAAATAAATAAATGTGTATTTTATTTCTTTATTTTGGCATCAAATATTTATTTCTTTTTAATCATTTTAAAGTTAAAATGGGGTTTTTATTTAATCTCCTTTGATCCAATTTTCCGACTGAACTAAAAGGGGTCCGATACTAAAGCTATTTCATACAAAGAAAAAAAAAACCTGTTTTATGGTATTTACAAAATAAAAATTAAAAAATCTTAATCTTAATAACACCGATATTATAATTATTTACAATTACGGTGACAACATAATAAAACCCCATAAGTTACACAATAAAAACGAAAAGTTTTATTTTATTGTAGGAAAGAAAAGTACTACTTAATTAAATAAAAATTTTAAGCTAATACCAAATATCTGTGTGAAAATATTTATCCACATGCGAATTCCTGATTTTTTTATTATTATTATTTTAGTGCACTAACTTTCATAGCGTAACTATTTTTACCCTCTATTTTTTATTATTATTCACGCGAAATTAAAAAAAATTTATTTCCTGGGAAAATAAATAAATAAATGAATAAAAGCGTATTTTATTTCCTTATTTTGGAACCAAATCTCATTCTTTTTAATCATTTGAAAGTTAAAATGGGGTTTTTATTTAATACCTTTTGATTCAATTACCCGACTGTACTAAAAGGGGTCCGATACTAAAGCTATTCCATATAAAAAAGAAAGAAAAAGTGTCAAATGAAAGAGACAATTTTCTTTTCTTTTTTTTTTAATCCAGGGGTGCAAACAGATTTTCGACACGAAAATTAGATTTTTTTTTTTAAATTAACTAAAGTAGGAAATTTAGGTGGCAACACTTCATTTTAATCGCTTTATACTTTTTAATGTGAATCAAACTAATAGAAAAAGTCTTTAATTTAATTTAATTTTTTATTTTATTTTATTGATCATTTTAAAGTTAAAATGGGGTTTGTATTTTATATCTTTTGACCCAATTATCAGGCTGAACTAAAAAATACGATGTTAGTTAGATTTTGTCCTGATTAATAAGTGTGCCATTTTTCGTAGCGGTCGCTGGAACAGTGTAGATTTATATAGAGAACTAAAAATCCGGGCAAACAATCAGCTTTATATATATATATATATATATATATATATATATAAAATATACAAACTATATCATAAACGTATTAGTCATAATGTTTTCAATAGATTTAATTTGCTTCTCTATGGTCATTTTTTACATTCGAGGGCCATCCATGCCTGACTTGAGACTCGAACCTGGTATCTGACGACTGAAGGACAGAGCATTACCTTTTCCGCTACCAGATGGTCTGTTTTTTACAAGAATCATGCTATAATGATCTTGGATAACATCTCATCAATTCTAAGGTACACTAAAAATGTTTACGAAAATTAGTGACAGACAAACGAGCTGAATTCATAAATAATAATAATAATAATAAATTAAAAGAATGCTTTTTTATCGGCGTCCTAAAAAGTAGTAAATAAGGCAAAATTTTCTGTGCTCAGACCAATTAAAAGATAAAAAGCATTCTTTGATGACCACATCCTATTTTTGAAAATTTGTGTTTTAATAGTTATATATATATGCAGCTTTAAACAACGTGGGTGCAAAAAATATATTATCTTCTGTCCGAATACTCAAGAAAACAATTTTTTGAAGCATTATAAAAGCATGAAAAACACTCGAAAACTTTGATTTAAAAACAGTCTGAAATTAATGTAATGTTGTTTTTCTTCTTTCGCATTCAAATATAGGGATATGCATCGCTTTTGAAGGGAAAAAAAATGTTTATATTTGAAAAATTGTCTTGGGATACAAGGATTTATCTGTCATACGCACAATAAAATTCGAGAAACTTGAGATAATGTTTATATCACATATTATTGTTTTCATAGGAAAAAGGATTTCTTATTTATGCCGCCATTTCAGCCAACCTACATATAAATAATATTATACCAAGATTTGTATTTTTCACGCAGACTAAGTTACCTCGCACATATGTGGATAAAATAATACTTTTATTTGCTAAAATATGCTAAAAATAGTAGCTTAAATCTTTCTATCTACAGTTATTGGATATATTACTGGCAAACTTTGGCATGAGTTAGAAACTATATACAACGAAAAAAGCATTTGAAATGGGATTTAAATTTCTATTCTGGTACGTGGGATGCACATACGCTGTTTACCTTAGAAGAACTTAACCATAAATGTATTTTAATTTAATTTTGTTAAAATATCAAACCCTAAGCGATGGTCTTCTTCTCCTTCTTTCTTTCTTTTTCTTTCTTTTCTTTTCTTTTCTTTTTTTTTTTTTTATTACATTTTTGTTAATTTTAGGCACAAATATAATTATTAATTTATTTTTAACGTCATGATTTTAAAAATGCTAAAAGAAAAAAAATAATAAATATGGAGATTAGAAATTACTTGATTTATAAAATTGCTAAAATTAAGAACTAGAATTTGAAGATTTGCTTAATCGTTTATGATAAGATATATTTTCGTTCATATATTTAAAAGTTTGTATAAATACATGATAAATCATAAAGAACTAGATTTGTAAAGTATTGAATGTATTTAGTAAACAATAATTTTTATTCCGGTTTTCACTTTTTACTTTCTTCTATCTTCAATAGAAGAAAGTATTGGATTCGTAAAAATTTTCGATTTCGGGTTTTTGATGGATTTACACGTTTTGAGAGCTGTAGAACACGATTTTACCATTTTTAGAAAATGTCTGTCTGTCTGTCTGTGTGTGTGTGTGTGTGACAAAATTTTGTGGCAACTGTATCTCTGGACCTACTGCACAGAATTTCATACAAATTGGTATGTAGTTGCACCTTGACATAAATTAGTGCCTATCAACTTTTGGTAAAAATCGTCTTACAGGTTGCGTTGCCATCCCGCTTTTTCTAAATTTTTAACAGGGTGATATAGGGCAAAAATTTTCAAGATGGATATCTTTCGAAAGGTCTCGTACCTTTAAAACGAATGGTTGAACTATAAATCTGTGATAATTTAAAACAAAGTTATCGATTTTTTTTACTTTTTACGAAAAAAAATCTTTTTTTTTTTCCTCTCCCCTTAATTTTATCAAACTCCCACGGTTTCCGTGTTCTGACAAACTTAAACTAATTTTTGCTTTTTTCTCCTAATTTCGTCAAAGTCCCACGGTTTCCGTGTTTTGACAAACTTAAACAAATTTTCACATTTTACCCAAAATTTTGTCAAAGTCCCACTTTTTTTTTTTTTTTTTCTCTCTCCCCTTAATTCTATCAAACTCCCACGGTTTCCGTGTTCTGACAAACTTAAATAAATTTTTGGATTTTTCCCCCAATTTTGTCAAAGTCCCACGGTTTCCGTGTTTTGACAAACTTAGAATAATTTTCACATTTTACCCAAAATTTTGTCAAAGTCCCACTTTTTTTTTTTTTTTTTTTTTAATTATTGTTACTGAGTGAATTTGTATAGGAAAATATAGAAGAAAGTCTCGTGGTGGCCACAACATACTAGTTTTTTCTGTCGTAATTCTAGTTATTCTGAAGAAATGGCGTGAAGCAAAATCATTGCTTGTTAGAATGTGTTAAATTTTATGCGGTTAATATGCGTAACAGTTGAAAGTTGCCGGAAAAATTAGTTTTATTTCGTCAAATTACACTGCCTTAAACTGCAACATCCCCTCTTTATTTAAAAAAAAAAAAAAAAAAGAAAAAAAAACGATCAATTTCGGAACCTGGACTATTTTTCAAAATCAATTAATTTTTTAAAGTGAAAATCTTAAATGTAAAAGAACAGTGCCAGTAATTTGCGATAATTATACGGGTGGATGACGTAATTAACTTTTCAAAATGTTTTGTTTAATAACTTTTTGAACCAGTATAATTTTTTCATCAAAGAGAAATCCAAAATGTGGAGATCGTCCAGAAATGCAGAAACAATCATTATAACGATTCATTCTTCTGTTATTGGCATTAAAAAGCAATACATTGGGTTCAGTTTCGATAGGATAACGTCTCACTAAAGTTACGTAGTAGGCAATTGGCGACGGTCACTACAATGGGTGACAAAAAAGCATTTAGTTATTTTTTCGTATTTTTAAATTACAAAATTAAATATTTAAAAAAAGGGGGGGGGCGGAGGAAAGCAGTACCAATTTCACGGTTGGGAATTATCTGAATGTGAAAACAGAATTTAAAAAATACATTTGGTAAAGAGTAATTCTAGAAATAAATTTCCCCATAGAATAGCATGGGCTTTGGTTATCGACAAGGTTAGGTATTATTTGCTCTTAATAAACCAATCAAGACTGTATGACCGACATTTCATAAAATAATAGAATAGAAAACTTATTTCAACGGTCTTTACACTGGTTGTTTTATATGCTTGTAAAATGTGGTCTAAATACACTCTTGTCGAAAATTAAAGTCACAAGCTGTTTTCTCGCTTCTTTCTTTTGCATATAATTTTTAA
Source organism: Salticus scenicus (assembly GCA_963930645.1). Taxonomy (NCBI): domain Eukaryota; kingdom Metazoa; phylum Arthropoda; class Arachnida; order Araneae; family Salticidae; genus Salticus; species Salticus scenicus. The sequence goes on along the minus strand of OZ005651.1, from coordinate 205,977,277 downwards.
ACAAACGAAAGTATTAACATAAAATTTGGATGGTATATTCGTAATCAAACCATTAATCGAATTTTATAGAACTTTAACATAAGCAATAATTTTGCAAACTGATGTTATTTCCTTTTTTCTAAAAAGTAAGCTTTCGTATAAATGAAAAAATTTAAATAATTTTAGAAAAGAAAAGTATTTTAGAAGTGGTGGTGTTAAAGATACGTGAGAAATAGGTGAAGATGTGCAGGTCTTCAAACGTTAAATTGAAACTCCGTTTTCCTTCCTGTATTCACTTTTCTTTTTATTTTGTTTCCTTCTTCTTCTTCTTTTCCGAAGAACTTTTCTAAAAATATACAAACGAACATAAAAATTGGATAAAATATTCTTTATAAAGTTATTCATTGACATTTTTATTATTCTGGCGGCGTTCATTAGTAATTATAATAATTAATAATTATAATTTTTCAAAAAGTCCGTTATGAAAGAAAATGAAAAGCAAATACAGTTTAAAAAAAAAATAAATAAATAAATAAATAAATAATAAAAATTGGGTTTTAATTTAATGTTTGGAGACATGTGTATCTTCATCTATCTGTAAGGCATCCTTAACGCTGTTTCTCATTTAAGGGCCGCGGTAGCCCGGTCGGTAGAGCGCCGAGCTCGTAATTGGAAGATAGCAGGTTCGATATTCGAGCCGGCCAAAGATCGTCGTGTACACTAATGGTGGATGGTGCACTTAAAATCTGTCGTCTCTGCAATGTCCTCCATGTTCCCATCCAAATTATACCTCTAGAGGTCACCGAAGCGGGGAACCCATCCCTTCAGTGAAAAATGAAAATTGTGATGACATGTCCCCGGACCATCCTTAGGGGTGCGTCCCAGACTGTCATCAGTTACCTAATGTGCAGTAGTAGTTCGACGTTAAACCCAACCAACCATTTAAATTTCTTTTCTAAAACTATTTTTTTTTTTTAAGCTATTGCATAGCTTCTATCGCGGGCTTTGAGCGCGGCGACCGAATCTAGAAATTCCGTTACGAAATTCCGTAACACAGTTCGGCAGACTTCGGCAGACAGTTCGGCAGACTTCGGCACTTCAAAACGTAATTTCACAAAATCCTTCATTTCTCAAACAAAAAAACAGATATCCGTAAAATTTTTGCTTTAAAATATAGCTAATAGAAATGTCTAAAAATCGGTTTCTGGAATTTTTGAAATTCGGTCCCCAAGGGGGGCGGGGGGGGGGGCAAAACGTGATTTCGCATAATCCTATATATCTCAAACAAAAAAAAAATAGATAAACGTGAAATTTTTGCTCTAAAATATGGCTAATGCAACTATCTGAAAACCAGTTTCTTGAATTTTAGAAATTCAGCCCCCAGGTGGGGCAGCAAGTGGGGGGCCTATGGAGCAAAAACAAATAGAAATACAGTTAGGCTGTTCAAAATTGGTACAGATAGGTTTTAAAGGCCTGCAAGTCGAATGGGGATATTTTCGATTGCGTAAAGTTATTAGGAGGGTCAAGAAGGGGGGAGGGGAGGGGGGGGGGCAAAAAAATAAAAATAGTGTCAGATCGTTCGAAATTGGTACATAGAGGTTTTCGATACTTACAAATCGATTGCGGATATTTTTGAATTTGTAAAATTATTAGGAGGGGCGGGTAGAGGTAGGGCGGTAAGGGGGGGCTATGTGGCAAAAACAAATAGAAATACAGTTAGGCCGTTCAAAATTGGTACAGATAGGTTTAAGAGGCCTGCAAGTCGAATGGGGGTATTTTCGAAAGTGTAAAGTTATTAGGAGGAGCGAGAAGGGGAGGGGAGAGGGGGGCAAAAAAATAAAAATACAGTTAGATCGTTCAAAATTGGTATATAGAGGTTTTCGATACTTACAAATCGATTGCGGATATTTTCGAATTTGTAAAATTATTAGGAGGGGCGGTAAGGGGGGCTATGAGCAAAAAAAAAAAAATAGAAATACAGTTAGGCCATTGAAAAATTGGTACAGATAGGTTTTAGAGGCCTGCAAATCGAATGTGGATATTTTTGAAAGTGTAAAGTTATTAGGAGGGGCGAGAAGGGGGGAGGGGAGGGGGGCAAAAAAATAAAAATAGTGTCAGATCGTTCAAAATTGGTACATAGGGGTTTTCGATACTTACAAATCGATTGCGGATGATTTTGAATTTGTAAAATTATTAGGAGGGGCGGGTAGGGGTAGGGCGGTAAGGGGGGCTATGGGGCAAAGCAAATAGAAATACAGTTAGGCCGTTCAAAATTGGTACAGATAGGTTTAAGAGGCCTGCATTCGAATGGGGATATTTTCGAAAGTGTAAAGTTATTAGGAGGGGCGAGAAGGGAGGAGGGGAGAGGGGGGCAAAAAAATAAAAATAGTGTCAGATCGTTCAAAATTGGTAAATAGAGGTTTTCGATACTTACAAATCGATTGCGGATGATTTTGAATTTGTAAAATTATTAGGAGGGGCGGGTAGGGGGGTGGGGCGGTAAGGGGGGCTATGGGGCAAAAACAAATAGAAATACAGTTAGGCCGTTCAAAATTGGTACAGATGGGTTTAAGAGGCCTTCAAGTCGAATGGGGATATTTTCGAAATTGTAAAGTTATTAGGAGGGGCGAGAAGGGGGGGAGGGAGAGGGAGGGCAAAAAAATAAAAATACAGTTAGATCGTTCAAAATTGGTATATAGAGGTTTTCGATACTTACAAATCGATTGCGGATATTTTCGAATTTGTAAAATTATTAGGAGGGGCGGTAAGGGGGGGCTATGGGTAAAAAAAAAAAAATAGAAATACAGTTAGGCCATTGAAAATTGGTACAGATAGGTTTTAGAGGCCTGCAAATCGAATGGGGATATTTTTGAAAGTGTAAAGTTATTAGAAGGGCCGGGGAGCAGAGGAAATAGAGTTAGATCATTCAAATTTGGTACATCGAGGTTTTCGATACATACAAATTGATTGCGGATATTTTTGAATTTTTAAAATTATTGGGAGGGCCGGGAAAGGGGGAGGGAGCTGAAGGGTAAAAAATAAAATAAATAAATAATTATAATTGCATAAGTTGATAAAAAATGCTATGCAATAGCTTTACCGCGGCAGTTCCCGAGTGCCACACGTATTTTTTTTTTCATTTCTTCCAAAGCTTACTTTTGAGAAAAATTGAATTAATATCTGTTTTAAAATTATTGCTTATATTAAAGTTCTATAAAATTCGATTAATGGTTTGATAAAGAACATGCCATACAAATTTTGTGTTTATACGTTCGTTTGTTTAAAAATTATGTGCAAAACAACGAGAAAACAGGTTGTTATTTTAATTTTGGACATGAGTGTATAAGGGTGAGGTAATAAAGCGGGATTTAAATAATGTTTATTTTTCTTAAAACGCAATTATACACGTTTCTCACAATGAATTGTAATTTGTAATTATATGCATTGAAACTTTTGTTTAACTGTATATTGCCCATAAAATGCATGTTCATAAATATGTGCAGAAAAAGAAATTAAAAACTGAATCGCAGGATGGAAAAGATAATAGAAAAACGTGTCAAACGAAATAAATCAGCTTGTTTTTCAGAAAAAATCTGGAAAAACATTAGATTTTTGTCCTAACTAGTAATTTAATTTGCAACTTTTCGTTTTATTTCTTTCATTTGTCGATTGCTTTATTTTTTCTCTCTAACAATTTTCTTTGAAATTGGGAATAAAATTAGATATATAAAAAGATAAAGGTATATAAAGATAGGGGACAATAAAATCACAGAAAGGATATCTCGTATGGCAAATCGAAATAAGAAAATACTTTTCGGAATTCTCAACGGCTGCTCATACACAAATGAAGGAAAAATAAATTTTAGTTTCGAATACGAATAAATTAAGAATATTGATTAAATATGCCTGATCTTGGAGAAACTCTTTTTAATACATTTTTTACTACTTACTGCATAAATTGCTTTTACTATTTTTATTTTTTTCCTTAGTACAGAATAAATAAATAAATAAATAAAAACTAGTATATTATGGCCACCACAAAACTTTCTTCTACATAGTTTTACACAAATTCATGGAGTATAAATTATGTATTAAATTATTATTTATTAAAATTATTTTTCATGATGAATGCAGACGACTTTTATTTCACAGAATTATAATACTAAATACGAAAGAATGTCAGTTTTGTGTAAATGTCAGAAGAAATGGGATTTTTTTCTTTTTTAGTTAAAATGTTAAGTTACTTTTTAGTTAAAAATGAAAAAAAAAAAAAAAAAAAAAAAAAAAAAGGATAACTTTGTTTTAAATTATCACAGATCTATGGTTCAACCAGTCGTTTTAAAGTTATTGACGAGTTCTTTCGAAAGATACCCATATTGAAAATTTACTTCCCTTGGAGGGAAGGTCCCCCCAGGGGAGAAGCAATGCTCCTACATGCACAAACTTGTTTTCCTAGTTTACCACTACTATTATCAATAATTCATATTCATTTTACAATCACACATTAAAAATAACTCTCATCAAGTACATTTATATGAAATTTTGTCCAGTACTGCTATGTTAAAAGTTTAGAAAAAAAAAGGGCTCACTGTGCCACTTGTTGAGCAATTGATTTACAAATCTAATCAGCACCAGTTTAGGTCAGGGACAAACTAAATTCCAAGTTTGCTTAAATTTCGTTCATTGGTTCGTGAGATACAGCGTCCACAAAATTTGTAATACACACACAAAGACACACAGACACACAGACATCTTCTAAAAAGAGTCAAATCGTGTTCAGGACATCTCAAAATGTGTAAATCCATCGAAAACTGGAGAAATTTTCACGAATCCAATACTGTCTTCTTATATATATACATGTGTATATATATCTGTATAGAAGAAAGTAATAAAAAATAAAATAAATAATTAAATAAACTGTTGAAATTCGAGAAACGTAAACTCAAAAATTAAACTGAAACTGAATGAAACTGGAATTGAAATTATTTTACTCTAGCACAATGTTTCAATGCAACTGAATTAGAATATAAAGTAGTGTCTAGACATCTTAATAAAAAAATTTGAGTGAGTGCGATGCATATGGAAGGTAAACATGTTTTCCATGCAGGTGTATTAAAATTGCACGTAGGCAATCTTGTATTCTCTCAATCAATATAATATATTTCCTTTGATTTTTTTTTTTTTCGTTTGGTTATTAAGAGATATTAGATATTAGTTTCTTTAAATTCTATCTAATTTTTTTAACACGAGAGTTAGAAAAAAAAATGTTGCAGTATTTAAAAATTAAATATACAGGAAATGATATAAAATCATTGAATTCATAAGTAGTTTATTTAAAACAGTTTAAATTGCTCGCGAAAATTATTTTCGATCACCAAAAGCAGTGTGCGATAGACACTAAATAATAGATAAATTAACAAAATAATGAAAAAAGTTTTTATTTTTATTTATTTATTTATTTATTTATTTATTTTAAGAAATATATTTCTTAATAACCGTTTTAAATCATTTAAAATAATTTTAAAACGCTACTTTAAAACTTTAAAAACACGATTAAAAAAAGAATTATTGCGAATTTCGAATAAAACGGAAACTAATACTACAATCATTGCCCCTTATTTTTTCTTTCATGCATACATAGTGAAAGAGAAGCTATTATTTTCGCATCACGGAAAAAGTGTTGCAAATATAAATTAGGCTATTCCGAATACGGACGATTTCTCTAATTGATTTATCTCCCATCATCAAGATATCATGTTTCAGTGGATTTACTCGTGCATTTTCATTGCGTGGATTCTCTATTTTTATTTTATTTTATTATTATTATTATTATTATTTTCATTGCTATATTTTTTCTCTTTGAGTGCGTTTTTCTGACACTGTGTCTTATATTATCTCTCCAGAGAGGTTTGTTTTCTTCCCGACTTCGGTTAGAACATTGTTATCTATATTTTAGGTACGATATACATTGTATATTTTAAAAAAAATATGCTATGTACGTTGTAAAATGCGTGTTAGATATATCTCAGATAGATGTACATTTCCACGGATGTGATTGATGGCCGAACTGATAAATCGATTAATTAATGAAAGTTTTAATGAAAGGATTAATCGGCAAATAATTTAATTCAAAACTATTTAACCTTAGCCACTATGCGCTATAACTGAAGATTGGTTTCTGCATCACTTGGCGGCAAACAAAGGAATTAGTCATCCTAAATTGGAATCGCGGAGCGATAAGGGAAAAAAGTCAATTATAAAGTTCTCTTAATTTTAGTAAGAAAAACTATCCTGCACCAGTAATGTTGAGAACAGAAAATTTAAAATGCCTCTTCAAGCGTGTACCACCGAAAAAAATGCCTCAACCTACCCCACCCCACTAATCTGCAGTTTTTAACGCTGTGGAGTTGAAAAATCGCGAAAAAAATAAACGCGTATTTTGCATGTTCTCTTCTTAGTGTTATTGCATGCAAGGTGTCTTTTGTTCTAAATCGAGGATACAGCTCTATAAATGTCATTTCCCCCTCAGTTTTTACCGTTTTCAATACAGAAACACTAACTCCGTTGTTTACCTCCTGGTGGCGGTGTAAACGAATTCATCTTGTCGTACATGTCCACTTTCTGTCTAGATACCTCGCTTAAGCTAACTGCTATAGCCGTTCTCAAATTAAGGTGGAGGGCAGGACTTTAGTGTTATGTTTGTTATTCTTGTTCATTATCGCTATAACAAGTTTTCTATTAATAATTGTATAAATACTCTACTGGTTTGTGAAGAGGGACGCACAAAGAAATGTGGATGCATTTCAGACTATGAGAGGTGTTTCCTTAAAGCATATTTTAATATATTCATACTGCACAAAACACAAAGCAATTAACGTACATTAATTAGAGACAGGACAGCATGTTTCTTATAGAATACGGAGTGATTAAAATTAATGAATGGTTTATACGGCCACTCAAAAATATTCGTATACCTAAGGGGGAAAACATGAAGATAAGTAAAAAATTTTCTAAGTGAGTTGTAGATTGTATTATATATATTTTTTATTATACATATTACTATACTAAATGTTTAATACACTATACGTGAATTCAATTTTTAGATACTATACAGGGTTACACACACACATAAAAAAAAAAAAAAAAAAAAAAAAGAGAGAGAGAGAGAGAGAGAGAGAGAGAGAGAGAAAGAGAGAGAGAAAGAGAGAGAGAGAGAGAGCTATGAAGAATGTTTTATGGTTTTTTTTCCCCATAATTAAAAACAAAATACATTTTAAAGTGTCATCACTTAGATAAAATACATTGAAGACGAAACGGCGTAAGAAATAAGTGCAATTAAAAAGCGTTTTATATAGTATGTATTTGAATCTCGTGATTTTCCATTCTGGACTTTCTTTTTTTCTTTTTTTCACAACTGTTAAACATCCAAAAAGGCTAAACATGACATAATACAAATTTAAAATGGGTATTAAACCACTACAAGTTTGAGAAACCGAATTCGAACCTAGTAAATCAAGACTAAATGAATGCTCTTAGCATCAAATTGTATTCAAATGAATAGAGGTCCAAATTTGCAAAGTATAATTTAAAACACACACACACACACAATATATATATATATATATATACTAACAGATCTTTTATTACATTAAAGATAATATACATCATTTAATGTCGACAAAAAATGTAGACAGAAGCAGACATCTAGTTAATCGTGATTGAACGGATGAAGATTAAGTGACTTTTGATCGATCGTTAAAAACTCGACAGTAAAAACTAGTTGTTTCGATTGTAGAGAGACTAATAAATATAGCAAGGAAATCATATATGAAATTATCACAGTTTTAAAAAAATTGCGAAAAGTGTAGCCTAGAAATTAAAGGAATGGTGGACGTCGAAAATCGCCCTTTGAAATTATTGATTTTGAGCTATGAAAGTATGCATACATGTGCATTGAAATAGGTCAATATTAAGTATATTTAAATTTCTCTAAAGCTATTTAAATTAAAAAAAATATTCAAAATTTGAATTTTTTTTTTTTTTTAATTTTAAAATGCTACCGAATTTTAAAATTTTCTTACTTGTTTTACTCGTACAATATTGTAATTTATTAATATATTCTAAACATATTTGGGTATTATTTTATGGATGAATTGGTAGGTTAATTTTTAAAAATATTTTTAAGTTTGAATGCTAAAATTTCATGAAAATTCTTACCATTCAAACATAAAAATATTTTGAAAAATCAAATTAATAATCAGTCTACAAAGTAATACCTAAATATGATTTAGGATACATTGATAAACTATAATAATGTAAAATAAAGGGAGAATTTTTTTTTTAAATCAGTACGGCGCATTTTTAAAATTTTCGAAAAATTAAAAATTTTGAATTTTATTATATATTTTTTATTTTAATTTAAGCAGTTTTCGAAGTATTTTAATGTACTCAATATTGGCACATTTCAGTGCATATGTACACAAATTTTCATAAGTCTACGACGGTAATTTCAAAGAACGATTTTCAGTGTTCATTATCCCCTTAAAGCGTAAGACAAGATTTTATAGACCATATTCAGTACTTACCATACTTTTTCTTTTTACAAAAGATGGTTTTTATAGTGCTAAGCTTTTGCTGTAAAAATTTCTTTTTTTTTTTTTTTTTGCGGAAAAAAGTGATACTGGAGGACAAAATTATATCTCTGAAATGTGGCAGAACTTTGAAATCTAAAATTTTTACAAAAATATTCTGCTGGTAGACTGCGGTCACTTTTTCTGTATGAATGTCGATCTCAGGAACTAACAAATTAACCACTTCTGGACCTAAACATCCTGTTCATAGGATATTGGAGAAGCGCCGGCCAGTCTCGACGGCACTGGGCTTAAACAATTCTTCGGACAATCCATATACTAATGTAAATCCAGTTCACAGTAGGAGAAATATTATTTCGAACAAAAACTCTCTACTTGTTCTTACATTAGCTCATTAGTATCACAAACTATTACAAGCTCATTATAAATTATTACAAGCACGAAACAAATTCAACCCATTAACAAAACAAAAAATAAATATAATGTAATGTAAATAAATAAAATAAAAAGAAATTGTAAAGAAATAACTTAGTAAAAACAGGCATTAAAAATTTTCAATAGAATTATGATATCATGCTCAGATATTATGGACAACACAACATATTTAATTTTTTATTCTATAATAAGAACATTTTCCATTATTTAAATTACAACTTGTAAAAACATCCGCGTTTTTTACTGTGCAGGAAATCGGTTTAATTTCATTACTAGTTCTAAAATTCTGCAGGATTGTGGTCTTTTTATTACATGAAAAAATATTTTTCGCAGAATAAAATCTCATACTGTAATATTACATTTTTCAAAGTGTAATTCGTGTAAATGGCCTAAAAATGGAATTTTTTTTTTTTTTTCCCTTTTTGTTCTCTCTCTCTCTCTCTCTCTTTTTTTTTTTTTTTTTTTTTTTTTTTTTACATTTCTACGAGTTTAGAAATATAACACTTAAAACATTAAGTAAAAAGAATAAAAACTGCTTTGTAATTTTACGTAATGCAAGTATTATTCAAAAAGTGTAATAGAAAAAAAAAAAAAAAAAAAAAAAAAAAAGCTTTCAAAATGGATTTTGTTTAACCGAGAGTTTTGGTTATAAATGTTTCGGATAATAGATGTTCTACTGTACTTTATCAGAAGCATATACTGAGATGTTGTGTGCGAAAAGGTAAGTGATTTCTGTTTTTCTATAAACGTATACATATATATATATATATATATATATATATATATATTGTATGTTATCTTCGGTTGTTATGGTTTTATATTAAATTTTTGATCATTTTAACCATGACCTGTTTCCTGGTTTCTTCGCATTATAGTGATGAAATGTTTATATATAAATATATTTCTCACTCTATTTTAAAGTCAGATCTTTATTTGTTAGACGGAATTTTGGAGATAATTTTCAAATGAATATTGCGGGTTTTTTTCACATATTTATTATAACTATTATTGGTTATATCATTTTCTTATTTCCATTATCCAACTACCGAAATGGAAGTATTGTATTCGGTCCAAACTTTTTTATTGAGTTTTCACCTGATTTACATGTTCTAAGTCTCCTGAGTCCGAAAAAAGTGGTTTTCGGCAATTGATGAGTGTGTGTTTGTGTGTGTGGAGAATCGTCTGACAATCATATCTCTAAAACTAATCAAGATAGAATGACAAAACTACAGTGTTGAGACAGGTCTGCTATACAGGTAATTTCTCTAATTTTTGGTGAAAATTGGAACACCGGAGGTGGGTCATTGGAAATCGGAAGTGAGACCGAAGAGTCCTAGAAAAATGGCCTATAAAAATATCTTAAATTATTATAGGAAACAAGATCATGAAAAGAGAGCGAATGCATATATAAATGTCAATAGCATACATTGAGACCATAAAGAACAAAAAGTTCATTAAAAACAATTTAAGACGAATTGGGAAGACGCTGAAACATCAGAGAGAAGCCATCTATCTCTACAGTGAGCACATTAAAATGCAAGATTTCAAACTGTGGTTGCTATTAAAGCAAGATAACCAGAGGATTATCCTACCTTGCATGTAGAACAATTAATCAAGTGTAAAAGATAGGTATTAAAGGCACAATAATAATAATAATAATAATAAAATAAAATAAAATAAAATAAAATAAAGAGCTAATGAACAGAAATAATAACCGAAAAAACCCAAGCCACGTGGAGATTAGCAAAACATTGTAAATCAGGCGATTATTTATTAACTGCAGTTACGAAGATTTTATATAGATATATGATATAAGAAATGAATACATATATTTAATATAAGAACTGAAAATTATGTGAAACAAGTGCAATATCTGGACAAATGAAACTGAAATTACAATAAGAAGGAGCAGAGGCCACCACAGCTTAAGTCGGGTGGAGCGGGTTAAACAAGTTTTAGGGCACCCAATGTTTCCCCAAACCTCTGCAAGACCATATAATAAGAAAGAAAAAGTTAAAATGATTTTTTTTTTTTTTTTTTTTTTTTTTTGTATTGGGTAAAAATTAATTATTTTATAATTATTGATATTTATAAATCGACTTTATATGAAATAAATTAATCATAATAATTATGATTTAAAATAATTATTGATATTTATAAAACAAATTTACTTAACTTAATCAATCATATATATTATATTTTATAATATTATCCACTCTGTACAGCTACACTTATTGATAACAGATCATAATCATAAAATACAACAAAGATATTTGAAATATGTATAAAATCTCTACAACCAAGCAGCTTGATAACACTGTATGGGAAAAAAAAGAAAGAAAAAGAAATTAATGATACACGCAGCAAATGTAATTTTATTTCTACATTTTTTTAAATATAGTTTCAGCAGCAACCCACCCAACCAAGCTAAACAGCGTCCCTCATCCTCCGTAATCATTCAACTGCCCACCCATCCTCAACTTTTTTTATTTCTCTCTTTTTTTTTTTATGTATATTTATATGCATGCACTTACACACTAAAAATGTATATATATATATTTTTTTTTTTTTTAAATGTATATACTTAATGTGAACATACCATAGAAAATTAAGGCTAGATTAGAGAATAAACAATTTTTTGGGGAAAAATCACTAAGAGTCGTATCATATACAAGCTTATTAATATTTTTGTTTCTGATCTTTATTGAACATAAATTATTAATTCTAAAAAGAAAGTTAAGGATGACATTTTGAAATAATGAAATGCGTAAGCTTGATTTAAAATGAGTAAATATATTATCATTAAAGGAAAAATCACTGTGTTTATCATATATGTCAGTAAATATTTTATTATTATCTAGTTTAATTCTATTAATAATTATTATTAGTTTACAATTATTAATAATTATTAAGGACACAGCTTTTAGTAAGTTTTAAATTAGTAGGATAACTAAAATTAAAGTAATCAAGACTACCATTATCATACGAAATAATTATAATGTCATCAATATATCTAAAAAGTTGAAGTATTTTAAATTTTAAATTACGTTCATAAAATACAGATAAAGATCATCTAGCATACTTGAACTAGATCCACCTTGAAGGTTTGCTTTAACGAAAAATTTGGTTGTTGCGTATTATATAATTACGATTAAATATAAAATTAGTCAGAGCATGAAAGTAATTTGAGTCACTTGACTTAGAAATTTGCAATTCATCCTTTTTTCTATTGAATAATGATTTATATATATGAAAAAGTTCTGTGAGTTTAATATTATTAAATAAGTCCTGAAAATCATAAGTCTGAATATCAAGTAAAAGTATATAAAAGTATAAATACATATAATATATATATATATATATATATATATATATAAAGGCTGTATAAAATGAAAAAGAAATAATGATCAATTGATGTCATTTTTAAACTTATTAGGTTAAAAAAAATTGCATTTAGTTGCTTAAAAAAAAAAAAAAAAAAAAAAAAAAAAAAAAATCTGGTGTGTCACTCACACGACTTTCTCTTACCCTGAAATTTAATACTATAAATACAGGTTGCAGATTAAAAGGTATGATAACGAGTACTGTTATGTAAACCTGTGTTAAACAATTCATATTAGGCTTCTGAAGAGTTTTATATGATAATTAGTTCTGTGAGAGGGGGGCTACCGCCCCCCTCAACCGTTTCATTAATGCACCTACATTTATATAGAATTTAATTCGGTTATTAAAAAATAATTCTGTTTTTAAAAAATAATTTATTAAAATTATTATTTAAAAAAATTATCTTTTATGATAATGCAGACGATTTCCATATTAGATAAGTAGTATAATACCAAATATCCAAAAAAAGTCCATTTTATTCTCAATAATAATAATAATAATAATAATAAAAAAAAAAAAAAAATACGATTTTATTTTCTAAGTTTTTTTTTTTTTTTCGTTAAAAGTAAAAAAAAATCGATAACTTTGTTTTAAATTATCGCAGCTCGATAGTTCAACCATTCGTTTAAAAGGTACTGGCGAGCTCTTTTGAAAGATACCCATCATGAAAATTTACTTCCCTCGAGGGGGCACTTCCCCCCAGGGGGGAAGGCGAGGCTCCTACATGCAAATTTGTTTTTTCCCAGTTAACTATCTCTATTACAAACAATATATATTCGTTTCATTTGGTTTAGTGCAGTCTATAGACGTTAAACTCTACTTACCTGTAATTTCCCCCATAGACGTAATGTATTAGAATTCTATTGAATGTCCCTGTACACGAACCATTTGCTTGATCTTAACGGAAAGCTTACTGTAGCATCCCTATATGATACACACTTAGAATACTACCAAGTTTGAACTTTCTGCCATAATTTGTTTTTGAGATATGCTGATAACAGACAGACACACACACAGACACACAGACACACAGACACACAGACATACACACAGACCATTTGCTAAAAACATGATTTTCGTATTCAGGGGACCTCAAAACGTGTAAATATAACAAAATCTCGCGTTCGAAAATTTGACCCAAAAACAATACTTTCTCTACCTTATGGGTAAGAGAAAGTAAAAAGCATACTTTTGCATAATAATACTAAAATAAAATCAAATGCATTTTATATTATTCACAATACTGCTCATTAATCGTGACTTCGCATGCATAATATTGGATGATAAAACACTTTTACACAACTTTTGACATTCCCGATAACACGATTGTTTATTTTAAAACTTGACATTAATTAATGCCTGCAATTTTATTAATTAATTGCCTTACATTTATGACTCATTTTTACTGATTTACAAAAATCCTTCTTTCGAAAGCGATGCTGTCGGTATTACTTACTGCTCTTCTTTTAAGTTCAGACTTAAGTGCGTGTTGTAGCATAATTACATCTACCCATATTATGCTAAAAGACACTTCTTAAAATAAATAGAGTAATTTTACCGGCGTCCAATGGGAATGCCAGACAATAATTTTGAGGCTGGTGAATATAAAAAATTAACTTGAGTAACTTCAAAAATTCAAATTAATTTTTGATGAAAGGTCTGTATAATTTTTCTGATCTCCTAATCTCCCATTGGAGTGTTTTTAAACTAAATTTGAAAATGGTGGATTTTACAGCGGGAGTTAATTAACAGACAATTTTTTTCTCTTATTTTTTTATAGATAATAGAAAAAAAAAAAAAAAAAAAAAAAAAAAGGAATTACAGATAATAGGGGGAAAAAAAATGTATATAGAACATTTAATAATTTCTGAAGGAAATCTGTTTTAAAACGAAACTTTAAGCGAATATTTATTAACGCAATATATTTTAATAACTCTGAGTTAACCAATAACTTTTTATGTAAATTATTTTCCACTAAGCAATTCAGATATATATATACGATATATTTTTTAATAAAAATACCTGAATGCTAAAAAGTATTTAAAATCCTATATTTTAATTCCGTATTATTATTATTATTTCAATGCTTTACAGAAAACTTGTTTGAATTATAAACAAATTGTGGTTTATAAAAAAAAGTAGAATACACACGTCTGAACATATGAAAAAAACAATAATATGAAATACAACGCGTATTTTTTTTTTTTTTTTTTTTTTTTTTTTTCAGTAACTATACTAATATTTTAATCCTAACAGTAAGTTTCTCATAAAGTTTAATAATAATATAAAGAAAAAATAACACATAAGTCATCAAAATGCTTAAAAAAGAAAAGAAAAGAAGTATATTATGGCTTACCATAAATGTTACATAGTTTATGAATTATTAAAGGTATTATTTATGGAAAGCATATACACTAGGGGAATCTAAAATATCCTGTTCATAACGAACTAAAATTATACCTTCCAGAGAAAATTTAGCATTAAGGGATTACAGAAGAGTATGAGGTATGAGAGTATGAGAAGAGTATCCGAGGTAATGTGGGCCGAGGGTTGCTCAGATAATCGAAAACTCGGATAACACGGACTTTGTCATAAATCGAGAGGGGAACATACCGTAAATTTTAAAATAAATGAAAAGAAAAAAGTGAATGAAGTAAAAGGATACATCTATTACATATTTAAATGTAGTCCACACATACAGTTAAAAATGCAATACAATACATACGTACATAAATTACAAAAAAACGATAGTGTATAGTAAAATTTATCAAAGTTATCGACGTCATGTGTCAAAGGCCACGCATCCACTGGGACAAAGCATTTTCTTGACTACATCGGTTAATCCAGAACTCGGATAGTCGGGACTCGGATAACCGGAGCTCTACTGTACCTAATATTTACTCTAAAAATATTACGTAATATTCGTCCATTGTCGCCATATAAATTTACAGTTATGTCAGTTGCATAGTAAAAATACGTTGAGAAAAAATACTAACACCCTAAGAGCAGGAAAAAATCATGTTATTAAAAACAAATTTTCTATCCGATTTTTAAAGCATCAGTAGCACTTTAATTACTGAATAGAAACATTCTTTAGAAAATAATTGCCCCCCCCCTTCTTTTTTTTTTTTCCTGCGTTTTTCAAAATAGATCACTTCGCTGTAAATCATGAGTGATATGTGTTTCTAATATTTCTGCGTGCTTTTTTTTTTTTTTTTTTTTTTTTTAAGCTATTTCTATTTTGTTTTGTACTGAAGCAGTATTTTACTTTAGAACTCAGTTTAGCCAGAAGCTAAAAGTTAGCAACATTTTTTTTCACTACGACTAAAAACTTGGAGTAATAAATTTTGTACGATTTATACATGAAGCCCATGCCTGCCAACATACTAATTAATATCCGGAAGACATTTTGAACCCGCCCCCTTTTTTTCCCCCACCACTATGTTTTTAGAGAAATTTTCTTCAAATGTAATATATTGAATTGTAATATATTGAATATTGTAATAATTTGAAATTTTCAAGTGGCCAGCACTTGGAAGCAAGATGGTGGACCAAGTTGGAAAACAAATATATCAAAGGCATTTGTGAGATAAGTCTACTGTACAAATTTAGTTCGAATTAATTCAGAATTTAAAAAAATTTCGTGTTGAAAAATGAAGTGGCCGACACTTGTATCAAAATCACGGAGCAAATTGCTCAGTGAACTAATCCAAGATAGTTGTGAGATAAGTCCACTGTCCATACAAAGTTGGACAGTGGAAATAAATAAGTCGAATAAATTCAGTATTTCAAAAGTTATCTGGATAACAAATTCTCAAGTGGCAGCGTCTAAGTGGCCGCAACATGAAAAGAAAATTGCGGAGAAACTTGCCACCGAAATCATAGATATTTGAATGTTTAATCCATTTTTCAACTTTGATTCGAATTCATTAATTATTTCAGAAGTTATCGTGATAACAAATTTTCAAGTAGCTGCCACTTAGATACAATATGACGGAACAAGTTGCCCAGCAAACTCACTCAAGATATTTGAAGTTCATTGTCCAACTTTGGTTCAAATCAGTGCAGTGCTTCAGAAGTTATTATTATGAAAATTTTTCAAGTGGCAGTCTAAGTGGCTGCCACTTGGAAACAAAATGTCGGAGCAACTTGCCCAAAGAAATCACCCATTATATTCGTGTGATAAGTTCACTGCCCAACTTTGATTCATACTAATACAGTAAAAATTATCGTGATAAGAAATTTTCAAGTAGCACCGAGTTTTCAAGTGGCTACCACTTGGAAGCTACAAAGGTGAGTGAGATGCCCAGCGAACTATTTGAGATATTTGAATGATAAATCTACTATTCAAATTTGATACGAATTGATTCAGTATTACAAAAGTTATCATAATGAGAAATTTTCAAGTGGCCGCCTCTTGGAAATAAAATGGCGGAGCAAGTTACCATGAACTTATACAAGGTATTTGAACCGTAAGTTCACTATCCAACTTTGATTTGAATCAGTTTAGTATTTTAAAAGTTATCGTGATGGCACATTTTTAAGCAGCAACCTGATTTCAAGTGATCGAAATTTGAAAACAAAATGTCGAACAAGTTGCTCAGTGAACTCATCCAAAAAATATTTATATGATAAGTTCACTGCCCAAATTTCATTTGAAATGAATCAGAATTTAAAAAGTTATCATGATTATAAATTTTCAAGTGGTAATCTGATTTCAAGTTGCCCCCTTAATTTATAGCATCCGCACTTCGTTAAAAATTGCTGATAAAGTTCATTAATAAACTTGGTTGTGATCCTTCATATAGTCTATGTATACATCAAAATTCAAGCAAATCCGGTCTTAAAGACGCTTTTTACAATGCGAATTCAAAATTTTCAAGTGGCCTCCACTTGAAAACAAAATGGCGGATCAACTTGGTTAAGATACTCATTAAAGACATTTATAAGATAAATTCACTGAATAAATTTGGTTCGATTTGGAGTATTATTTCAGATGTTGTCGTGATTATAAATTTTCAAGTGGTAGCCTGATTTCAAGTGACTCCGCTTAGTTTAAAATATCCGTCACTTTGTCAAAAATGGCGGATAAAGTTCATTAATAAACTTGGTTGAAAATCTTATATGGTCTATGTATACATAAAAATTCAAACTAATTCTGAATACGCTTTTTTACAATGTGAATTTGAAACCTTCAAGTGGTCTCGAAGAAATTGGCGGAGCAGCTTGGTTAACAAACTCCTGCAAGTTATTTATATGATAAATTTGGTTCGACCAAATTTGGTTCGATTTGAAGTATTATTTTGGAAGTTATCGCGTGATGTTAAATTTTCAAGTGGTAGCCTGATTTCAAGTGGTCCCGCTTGATTTAAGATATTCGCCACTTTGTTAAAAATAGCGGATAAAGTTCATTAATAAACTTGGTTGCGACCCTTATGTGGCCTATATTTACATCAAAATTCAAGCAAATCCGGCCTTAAATACGTTTTTTACATACGATCTGAAATTTTCAATTAGACGCTACTTGAAAAGTAAAAGGTGGAGCAACTTGGTTAACGAACTCATCCAAGATATTTATATGATAATTTCGCTGTACAAATTTGGCTCAATTTGGAGTATTATTTCGGGAGTTATCGTGATGACAAAATTTTCATTATATATATATATATATATATATATATATAGAGAGAGAGAGAGAGAGAGAGAGATGGATAGATAGAGAGATAAACGAACTGATTGCAATAGGTCGATTTCTAAAGAAATTAACCTAAAATCGGTGATTACTGACAACCTTCCGGATATTATCTAGTAGGTTTGCAGGTATGATGACGCCGTCAATGCTTTTTTAAGGCTTTCCTAATGCACAGTAGAAATTTGGATTTATTATTATTATTATTATTTATTTTGTGTGTGTGAATAAAAGACATTTTTAAAAGCTTTTTTGCCATGATAGTATGACTAAAGCTCTTTAAATTTAATATCACGCTCTAATCTTAAAGAGAAAATAAGTATAAAAATTGAAACTGCTTTATATGATAACAAACAGATAAACGCAATGATACATTAACAAAAATCTAGTAGTCAATTACATAAGTGTAAGCAAGTAATTATTACTATATTTAAAAATTAATCAAAATATTCTGAAACTTGCGATTATAAAATTAATATATCTCTCAGAATATTTAGTTACGAACTAATTTTTAACGAAAATTTGCGCAAATAAAAAAAAGAAGAAATAAGGAAATTAGATTAAAATTCTTTGAGCTTAAATATGTACTTAAGACGTGTATCGTTAAAGATGGAAATATTTGAAAATAATAATAATAATTAAATAAAAAATCAATATTCGTAGAGAACAGGAAATATCTAACAGTCCCATAACAATTAAATGTTTGATAACAACATTTTAATCTATTTTAATGTGTAAATAAAAACTCATATATAAATTAAAGTATAAATTTGAGGCAAAAAATAAATTTACCTTAATATCTGATAAAATCATCTCTAAAACGTGAAATACATTTCATTTCATTAAAAGGAAATTTTCAAAAAAGAAACATAAAAATTTAAATATCTTGGGGAAAATGCCTTTACAAATTTATTAATCGCATTTTTTTTTTTTTTTTTAATTTAACTTTCAAGAAAAGTTTTGGAAATAAATTATTATTAATCGTAATTTTCCCTAGTCGGAATTTTCAAAAGAGAAAACGTCTTTAACATGTCTTTAAAACACACTCACATTGCCATTGATTTTGTTTAAGCGAGAAGTTGCCAAACATGGAACGAAGAATGTTGATTTTACGCCTGTAACTATAACCCTAGAAGCAGCAGCGAGATTCAAAGCAGATCGTTTTAGGCGCGGTAACGGCATTTGCTTCTCCATCGGACGAGGGGAGCGCACGTTAGGAGACTGTCTCGTCTCTCAACAAGTGTCATTGTTGATATGCTGTACGGCGTTGTTTTGCACCCCTCATCCGGGGTTACTGAATGTCCCAATGACACAAAAATAATATCCATTAACCACCGGCCTGTTGGATGAGGACTATGAACTGACCACAGTGAAAAATGGGCAGTAGTAGATTAGATTAATTTTTTTAAAAATCTTCATTTTTATTTTTTCATCGGGTCTTGCATTCATTAAATTAATTAAGCACAAATATGAGTTCCGATCAGTATATCACACCAGAAGATCTTCATGAGGCGTTGAGATCACCCGATGGCCAGTACCTTTTGGTGGACTGTCGATCTACATCGGACTTTCACGCGAATCATATTAAGGGTGCTATCAATATTACTATCCCGGCATCGATAATTATGCTTCGAAGGCTGGAGAACGGGAAGATGCACATCCCAAGCATCATCCGTGGGACAAGCAGCCGAGAAAAATTCGGCGAGCAGTGGCAGACCCACACAGTGGTTCTTTATGACCACAATTCGGTAAAAATGCGGGAAAAAGGACCGTGCGTCCTAAGAACATTATACCGTAGACTTCGACATGATGGCTGTGAGGTTCTTTGTTTACAAGGTAAGAAATTTTTTTTTTTCATTTTAATTTTTAATTACTAGAGCAAAGATTGGGTCTTAATCAGCGATAAAAAGAAATCCTAACACTTTTTAAAATAACAGTTATTTAGCCTGCACAACTGAGCGACATTCTGTTGCCATTCCACTTCTCGATATTTGCAAAAGAAAGGGTAGTGTTTACATTGCAGGAAAAAACACGTGCTTTTTGTGTATAGTACTGGATCTCGCGAATGTTTGTAAAATTCTTTTAATTAATGTTAACTTTCCGTTTTCGGGATGACCCACAAGTGTTTCGCCCTCTTATTTTTTGCTAAGCGTCTCTTGAATTTTTATTGATTTTTGGCACCGCAGATATTTATAGAAAGGCTCCGGGGTAGAGAGAAAGGCTTGTTTATTCCCGCGGTTCTCTTCTCGCGTTATGTTAATTCACAAACATACGCACGTGATTCTCTGTTTATATAATAAATAATAAAAGCGTTTAGTGCTAATATACCAGTGTCGTTTGTACTGCGTTACGCCTTGTAATTTGACACCGCTGCTTTCTTTAAATTTTCATAATGATAATAAAAGATAATTATTTCTTTAAAAATTATATTATCAGTTTCTTTCAACTCTTTCTTTTTTACTTACAGTTTCAAGTAGCTGTGATTTTATTACATTGTTTATTACAACATGATTTCAATACATATACATAGATTATAAATCATTAAAAATGTCGGTATTTTACTTGTCTGTAATACTTTATTTTAGTTTTAATGTAAAATCTATTGACTGAAAGAAAAAGTACTAGCTACTGCTGAATTTAATTTTTCTCTCTCATCATATAGTTTGACTTATCAAAAGAATATAATTGTACTGTACGTAATAATGTATATATTTAGTGGTTAGTTTGCTTAAACCGTTTACAAAGCAATATTCCTGTTTGGGACGTTAAGCTGAAAAATCATATAAACATCAAATTTCATTTATTGCTTAAAATTGCTATCCCAGAAATATGTTTTAAGTATTTTGCGATAGAAATTGTAGTCCTTTCATGAAATGGAAAAAGTTACAGGGAAATCTAGAGAAGTTTTTGTCGTCTTTAAAACTTGGCAAAACTATAGAAAGGTTTAACTATCCCGTATATCTCAAAATTAATATATTGTTTAAAGTTATTCATATTATCGAAATCATCATAAAATATGTATAAATTATTATAAATACTCTTATTAAACTTCATATTCCAAATTGGGACCGTCGTAAATTTAGATTTATTGTTTTTCGCTATATTTTATCGAGCGATATCATTCAATATAATATGAAAAGTGTCAAAAAGTGAAAAAATAATAAATAAACATATCTTGAAATTATTTTTTTTATTTTCAAATGTTTTTTAATTGATATTTTAATGTATTCGCTTCCAAAGATTTATTGAAAACCCCATTCTGTAATTTGGAATTTTTATAAATTCGGTTTAAATGCCATTTTAAAGTAATTCTTTATCTACAGAAATCTTGACATATATTGACATTGTTTTTTAATGTTTAAAGTGCTTTGTTGGTATTTAAACGCACGTTGTTCGAAAAATTTGCCAGACTTACAATTGTTTATCTTAAAACATGTTTCTGAAAATATAAATCGGGTAGAAGTTCTAAGACTCTAAAAAAGAACTACCTGAGGAGAAAAAAATTAAACCAAAATAAGGAATTGCGAAACTTTTTATTTTCTAAATCTACAAAAATATGTTATTTATTTTTGTTGAGATTTAAAAGAAAAACCTTAACAATCCGAAAAGAAGCATCTGTTTTGTATTTGAATGCAACATGTGTAAGGTTGTAGGCTGACAGTTCTGCGAATTTCTAATTTGAATATAACTTAAGGAGATAGTTGAATCACCCAACTTTGTCATAACGAAAATAGCTTCCAAAGAAAACATTTTCTTCCCATGTTATAAAGCTTTTGAGATTAAAAAATAATATATGTATGTATATATACTTTTTCTCCTTTATTAATTAGATTCTTTTAATATAAAGGCCTACGTTCTAAATTTCTCTTCTGTTTCTTTTATTAAATTACATTTTTGAGCTTACTCCATTCATGAAAAAAATTGCTTAACTGAATAATATATAAATAAAAAAAGCCATTTTTATTTGTATTTTCCTTTTACTTTATTAATAATAATAGATGCATCAAAAAATTAAGTATATCGTATCGTATTGTAAATATCGTATTCTAGGTTCAAAAATCTTAGTTTAAAGTTATTTAGTTTTTCAAGTTCCCCAACCCTACTCTTTATTCAGGGCCGCAGTAGCCTGGTCGGCACAGTGCCGAGCTCGTAAATGAAAGATTGCGGGTTCGATACTCTCACCGGCTGCAGACCGTTGTGTGTATTAATAGTGGCTGGTGCAAGTAAATTCCGTCTTGGCCGTAATGTCCTCCATGTTACCATCCCAATTATATCTCTGGTAGGGACGAGGGATCACTGAAGCGGGGGATTCATCTCCACCGCGGAGGATCAAAGTTGTGCGATGGCATGTCACCGGACCACCCTTAGGGTTGTGTTCTACACCGTCGCCAATTGCCCATAGCGTAGCACTAGTAAAACCCACTCACTCCCCATCCCTTTATTCATTCTTGCCTGTTAGTTTATAACCTTATTCACATTTTTATATGTGTAATTTTGTGATTACTTACACTTTGATTACAAAAACAATTTCAATAAATGTTATGGATTTGTTTAGTACGATATGTTAATATGTATTTGTGTAGGGAAGAGTGGGGTTGAATGGTACGTAGGATGAATGGGACAATAGCAAATTTTTTTGTTTTGCAAGCACCGGAAACTTGACACTTTTTCTGATATATGGCAGCACTGAGGTCATTCATCAAGTGCAGTTTCAGAATTGTGGTACTCATAGAAGGGCAGAAAAGAAATAAAATTCTTTTTTAGCTGCCAAAGTAAGTTTTTACTGATTCAGTTAGGTAGTAGTTACGAAATTAACTATTTGCTTAAAGTCAATATAACTCTCATATGGTGAAAAGGCATAATCTTTTATTGTGTTTATGATATTCAAGAAGAATAATGACAATTGTTCATTAAGTCTATTTCCCGTTTATATGGTTATGGTTGTGATGAATGGGACATTCCCCACTATGTACTAATTTAAAATTATACACAAGAATTATATTAAAACTTAAATTAGCCATATTGATTATCAGGATTCTTAATTTTGCGGACTTCAAATTAATTGTTTTGATTTTTGTTTATAATAATTATGATTAAAAAAAAATATATAAGTTAGAATATTCAATGCAAATTAAATCAATAATTAAAATAAATAAATAAATAAACTAATAATGATTTGATTAAAATCACAATTTTGATCAAGCTAATTAAATAAATTCTGGTGATTATTAATGCAATACAGAATAGAATGTTGATTTTACCGATTAGTCGGAAACAAACATTTATCTGGATGATTTGTTCTCTATTATAATGATATATCTCTTTATAGTGTCTTATTTATTTATTTTTAGATTAGATCGTATTAGATTAAATTACCAAAGCCTACAGCACTAGGAACTGCTCGAATCAAAGGACTTTAATAAATGTTAATTTGAGTCAATACATCAGTTCAGTTTATGTTAATTTCAGTAAATTCATAGTGTGTAATAAAATCACATAAACCAATTTAACTTTAAAAATTTAATTACTTTCCATTTTGTTTTCTTTTCTATGTTAACTCCGGTCCTGATCCATTCATCCACAATCATGTCCCATTCATCCCCACCAATAGGGATGAATGGGACAATACAAATGCATGTAAAAAAAATTGTTATTAATTAAAAATAATAACTTTTCATTAAAATTAGTATGTTTATATGTAACTGATTACTGAAGTGTACTTATGAGCAATGTTGCAAAATTCTGAATTAGGCATGGCCGACGTTATCAAAAAAATCATAAAAAATGTCCCATTCATCCCCACTCTCCCCTATTTAACGGTACGTTGCATATATATATATATGTATATACATTCTCTTATTATTATTATTATGATCATTATTATTATTATTATATATGTATATATTATTTCTATATTCTTCATAATACAGTGCAGTGCCTTAAAAATACGTTTAAAACCCAATCTTTGTTTCATAGTTGGTTGCATTTTTTGATGTATTATAAGTTGTAGAGTGGTTTTAGATATTTATAATGGATGTTTATTAAATTAGTATTTTTATTTTATTTTATTTCTATGTGTAAATGGAACAAAATTATAAAGTTATTATTAATATTCATACTCTTATTTTTGAATGTAATTCGTATTATATGTCTTAGTTTAATAATACGTATTATAACATACTAAAGCCGTTATTTTATATTAATGTTAGATGTAATTTTTCGGTATTGGTGTAAGAGTTAAGGCCGATTAAATGCAAGTAGGCCTTAACTCTTACACCAACTGGGTGGAATGCTCTCTGGGGGACTTTTTAAAGGGCCCTAGCCGTATTTAAGCGAGTTTCAGTGAAAACCACGAAGACCTCCAAACGGCTAGATCGACTAGGGATTTTTTCTGACTTTTTTTTCTATTTGCTATTAGTTCATGTGATAGAAAATGAAAAATTAAAAAAAAAAAAAAAAAAAAAAAAATGTTTACTGGGCTCATTTATCTTAATTTCATAAAAAAGTAACTTGATGAAAAATGTGATAAATTTTAAATTCTTTAGTTATTAGGTTGAATGAAAAATCGTAAAAATCAGAATTGCGTTGTTATATTTTATACCGCACGACGTGAAAAACTGAATTACATGCTTAAAATAAAATAATAAATAACTCAATGAAAGTGATACTATTTATAGTATATATATATTTAGACTAATAACCTAATGTGTGTGTATGTGTTGGAGTGAGTTAATTATATATATATATATATATATATAAGGCATAATCTTTTATTGTGTTTATGATATTCTAGAAGAATATTGACAATTGTTCATTAAGCCTATTTCCTGTTTTATATGATCATGTGATGGTTGGGATGAATGGGACAGTTTAAATGGGGATGAATGGGACATTCCCCACTATATAATTATACATACAGATAATTATATATATGTGTGTGTGTGTATGTATATAATTATCTGTTTATAAAATTTACACTGGTATTTAATTAATTGTAGCTTTTTTTTTGTGTTACGATTAAATATTAAAAGTACGTTACTTTATTGTACTTGTTAAACGAACTAATAGCTTAATTCTTTAAATAAATCACGACACTGAAAAGAGATCTTAATTTTGAGTCGGGTATTTTTATAAAATATTCTTATATCGTTAAATTAGTGCGCACGTAGCATGCAATTCTTCCGATAAGTAAAAATAAACTTAGTTTGTCAATAAATAATAAAATAAAAAACTTGTTTACATTTTTGCTAAACGGATTTACAAAAGAAGTGCTCCGTATTCCACGATCGTTTTTAAACTCGATTTAATTTCTTTATTCAAATATGACATGAGACATGTTGGCAATTGTATAAATTATTGTAGAATAAAAAACAAATGAATTTACGTAATTTTTATCCTGTTATCCAACATAAATATCGTGATTATTAACTGAGATTTATGTAAAAGTAAATTCTCGTCTGCACCTTTTTTTTTTTTTTTTTTTTTTTTTTTGAGGAAGGAATAAAAATTGGATAGAATAGAAGATTATAATATCCTAAACATAATAAATTCTGGCTGAATTCCAACACGGATTAGAAATACAATGATTGTGGCCAGAAATGTAGGCATGTTATTAGTTTAGAAGGAGAGAAAGAGATTTCAGTGAAAGGAGATGCAACATCTTCTGGCGCTTTGCGATCAATTGCATATCTCTACTTCTAATACATAATTCTTTGAAATACTAGACTTCATCTGACGTTTGTTACGTAGTTTAAAGCTAAACTTCGATAGCTCTTAAGGAGTTTCATGTTTCTGATTGCTTCCTATACATTAAAGGATTATTTTATGAATACATGTGTTGCATTTTAAGTAGGGAAAGATATTTTGTGGAAAGGTGAATTTGATTGTTACATTTTGAAAAGACAAGCGTGCTTTTGACATAATCGATAAGAAACTGGCGGAAGCAGTTTTTTAATGTATTATTTAAGAAGAAAGTAATTCTCTCGATTTATTCTCCTGTACCATATTCAGTTTATTAATGAGAGAATGTTTAAGGTAAGACGTTTTATTTCGTTTAAAAAGCGATTTCATTGAACTCTTTTCATTTTTATTTTTTCAAGGACGAGTTAAATGCGGTAAACGATGAATTATTCAATATGTAGTATTTGTTTGCGTGCTGTTGAAAAAGAAAAATCGTTTCACATGCAAATCGCTGAAAATCTACAGTTCTTTTATTTATTTATATATTTATTTTCCCAAGTTGGGATTTAAGGCTTTCGAGATTTATTTTTGAAAAACTGTTTCAACTTTTGAAGTAAATGTAAATTCTTTATAAAAACATTGTGTTAAAAATTGTTTGTGTATTGATTTTTTGCATTATAATAAGTCTATTTTTAAAGTCTTAGTTAAAGTGGATATTTAATAAAACTACTTACATTTTGTATACTATTTCATTTTTAAACTTTTAGTATGAAAAGTATTTACGTCTTCGGGCCCTTTAATTGTTTGTCGATATGTATTTGTAAATATGGTAGAATTACTACAAAATAACAAAAATTAAACATTATTAAGGGAATATTTCTTACTAAAATCTGCTTATTATTCTGCCATAAACTGATTATGCATTAATCTCTTAGTATTCTTATCGATAACATGTTAGATTAATACATTTATCTATTAATTATGCTTGTTGATTGAAATGAATATTAAAAATATTAATATTTTATTTTTCAATAAAATAGTATTACCATATAATAGCCATTATTGAAAAAATGAGGGTTTAATGTTTATAGTTATTTTACGGAGGCTGCAGGAAACATTGCATTTTGGTGTTCGTTATCTGTAAATGTGGAAGACAGATGTTTTATTTTAACGCATAGAACTTTTATGAGTACAGTCTTTATTATACTATTGTTTTGCACGGGAAGAGAAAATGCTTAGAACACTTTTTACACAAATGCGTAAAACTAAATAAAAGAAAGACTATGTATGATCAGATTAGTGCATTTAAAAAGAAACATGTCTAGTAACATGAGCATAATTAACTGTTAAAATATGCCTGAATGGTTAATATTGTGACCTTCAGTAACCAGGTGCCAAGTTCGAGTCTCATTTAGGCACGGATAGTTCGGATAGTGGTTCGGAATCCAATTTAAACTGTAGGTCATGATCTAATTAGCCTTAGTAAGCAAAAATGACGGTAGAGCACCTAACCAAAATACATCCTATCAAAATGACGCCAACGTACATTTCATTTGTAGGATCTTGTAGAAGTATCGGATTCAGTGTGACTTTTACTCGTTGATGCGCTTACAACTACATTAAACATTGTTGTGAATTTTCTATAAGTCTCAGTGTCTGCTAAAATAATTTGAATTCGTCAGTGAATTGCAATCATATACCATTTAGTGATTGCAATAGCTCATTGAAATGCTTTTCACTGATTTTATACGTTTTCATTCATTTATTTATTATTATTATTATTATATGTAGTTTCAAAATGGAGGAAAACAGTTTTTCAACGCGTATGTTATTATTGTTGAAAAAGGAGTTTTACCACTTTTTATTAGTAAATGTAATGTATTAATCGGTACGATATAGAAGCTGACGTTTGGCGTAAGGTTATTCAAAGCATTTTGTGGGAATATTTTTATATTGTTGGGGAGTATTTTATAATTTTCGCATAGTGTATATTTTTATTTTATATTCATGTTTCAACTATTAAATGGTTGATCTATTGTAACTGGAAAAAAAAAATGCAAAATAGGAAATGACAGAATGCTAATTGTTTATGAAACTGAAAGTAACCCATGTAGCTCCATCCCGCTCAACTTCCCCAGTACTATGTGTACATATGTGCAGGGATAACATTACACTTTAATTCGAATGTACATGATTCTCCTCACCCAACCCCCCAACCCCTTCCTTAAGATAAATGAATACAAATCATAAACACTAGTACTACTAAAAAGTTGCTTGCACTAAGGTAACTTGTTTACGATTTTCTCTTGTTTACATTTTCTATTTTTATTGCCTTGAGGCATTCACAGTATTTCTTTTTGAAACTTTTATTTATACAATTCAAACACTACATCCGCCTTTCTTCTTTTGATCTGCCCCACTTTATTCAACTTAAATAAAAATTTACATTGCATTATTTTAAAAGGGATTTGTCCCATTCAACAACGGAAAAATTTGATGCACTTACGAAGTCCTTTCTATAGGGAAATGTATATTTTACCTTTTTATAAAATGGTGATCTATTCAAAAAGTTTAGCATTTTCACATGTAGAATAATTCTTTACGCCAAAACAAACTATACTATGAACGTTTTCAATTTTGATTGGTTTGAGTATGTGGGATATTATTCAAATAAAAATTAATGCTTCTTTTATCAGCTCTTTCTATAAATATGGTTATATGTACAAAAATATGTATATTTATAATAATCTACATGTAAATTATAAAATAACAATTAAAAAAATACAGTGACATCAACAGTTGACATAAACGGTGACGTATAAAATGGAAGAACGTTTCATATTCTGATTGGTTTGAATATGTGGAATATTATTCAAATAAAAAGTGATATTTCTTTTATCAGCTCAATCTATAAATACGATTACATGTACAAAAAGATGCATGTTTATAATAATCTACATGCAAATTATAAAATAACACTTTAAAAAAAGTACAGTGACATCAACGACGACGAATACAATAAAACATTTTCTATTCTGATAGGTTTGAATATGTGCAATATTATTCAAATAAAAATGAATGTTTCTTTTATCAGCTCATTCCATAAATACGATTATATGTACAGAGAGATGCATGCTTATAATAATTTACATGTAAATTATAAAATATTACTTTAAAAAAAGTACAGTGACATCAACAGTTGACATCAACGGCGACGAATACAATGTTTCTTATTCTGATAGGTTTGAATATGTGAGATAATGTTCAAATAAAAATTCATGTTTCGTTTATCAACTCTTTTTATAAATACCATTATATGAATAGAAAGATGCTTGTTTATAATAATCTGCACGTGAATTATAGAATAACACTTAAAAAAAAGTACAGTGATATCATCAATAGTTAACATCAACGGTGACGAATACAATGGAACGTTTCCTATTCTGATAGATTTGAATATGTGGAATAGGGTTCAAATAAAAATTCATGTTTCTTTTATCAACTCTTTCTATAAATACGATTTTATGTATAAAAAGATGCACATTTATAATAATCTACATGTAAATTATAGAATAACACTTTAAAAATACAGTGACATCAACAGTTGATATAAACGGTGACGAATAAAATGGAAGAACGTTTAATATTCTGATTGGTTTGACTATGTGGAATAGTGTTCAAATAAAAATTCATGTTTCTTTTATCAATTCTTTCTATAAATACGATTGTATAAAAAGATGTATATTTATAATAATCTACATGTAAATTATAGAATAACACTTAAAAAAATACAGTGACATCAACAGTTGATATAAACGGTGACGAATAAAATGGAAGAACGTTTCATATTCTTATTGGTTTGTATATGTGGAATATTATTCAAATAAAATTTGATGTTTTTTTTATCAGCTCAATCTATAAATACGATTATATGTACAAAAAGATGCATGTTTATAATAATCTACATGTAAATTATAAAATAACACTTTAAAAAATGTACAGTGACATCAACGGCGACGAATAGAATGAAACGTTTCCTATTTTGATAGGTTTGAATATGTGGAATATTATTCAAATAAAAATGAATGTTTCTTTTATCAGCTCATTCTATAAATACGATTAATTGTACAAAAATATGTATGTTTATAATAATCTACATGTAAATTATAAAATAACACTTTAAAAAAAAGTACAATACTATAATCAACGGTTTACATCAACGGTGATGAATACGTTAAAACGTTTCCTATTCTGATAGGTTTGAATATGTGGAATAGTGTTCAAATAAAAATTCATAATTTTTTTTATTAACTCTTTCTATAAATACGATTATATATATAAGAAATGTGTGTTTATGATAATCTACATGTAAATTATAGAATAACTCTTAAAAAAAAAAAAAAAAAAAAAAAAAAAAAAAAAAAACTGTGACATCATTAGTTGGTATAAACGGTGACGAATAAAATGGAAGAACGTTTTCTATTCTGATTGTTTGAATATGTGAACATAATTCAAATAAAAATTGTTTCTTTTATCAACTGTTTCTCTAAATACGATTATATGTACAGAAATAATGTTTATAATAACTGAAATGTAAATTCTAGAATTACACTTACATAAAAAGTAGAAAAAAAAAAGTACAGTGATATGAACGGTGGCGAATAAAATGTGTGTATTTCTTATCCATTCTTGATCCATTTTAAACAACGCAGTTTTAATATTTGAACTTTTAAGAATATGCAAATATGTTATGTTTTTTAAGTGTGTGACTTTTTGAGTAACTGCACGATTTTATAGTTTGACATTATTAATATGTAGTATTTACACCTTTTTTTTTTTTTTTTTTTTTTTTTTTTTTTTGTAACAGAACTTTATGAAAAAAAAAAAAAAAAAAAAAAAAAAAGATACGGTAGTGATTATATTATGCATAATTCTTGTAATGATATCAATAATAATAAAAGTTTTTAATACTTTCAGTTTCGTTCTTTCCTTCTCTGAATAATATTCCACCTGACTCCCTTTATTAGCATTATGTCCTTGGCTCTTGACTTTCAGTTTCATCCGCTTTTAACAGAGAGGAGAGGAAACATAAAATAAAATAAAAATATGCTTTCTAACATTCGATCAAATGTCAATCGTCTACGCCTTTTCAATCAGCGGCTATTCAACAGTAAATGGTCAGCTAAGCGCATAACTAGGATAAATTATTTGATTTTGTTCTTTAGTAAAATGTTAAAAATATTTTTCTTATATTGGCATTTAAATATATTGGAAAAGTTGCTCTATTTCTAGAAATTGTCATATATCGTTTAATAATCACTTAAAGAGTGAACTTATGAATTTATTTCTAGTTTGACAATTATAATAATATCAGTTATTTAATGAAGGTAGCCATCGGGCATAAACGTTGCCACATGATAAAGTGTATCTGTATATAGAACATTAACTACATTACATCTAATACTCTCTTTTTAAAATGGATATTTTAGCAGACGATAAAAATGAAATTACTACGACAAAAATTATTGAAATAATTCAATGTATTTAATATTATTACAGTTTGTAACGTCGGAGTTTTTTTTTTTTTTTTTTTTTTTTTTAATATTGTAAATTTGAATATCGATTTGTAAAAGTTCACGAATAATATACACGAAATATCTGTTGTAATTCAAATAAATTTTTTGCATCAAATTCATTTTATCTTATACGACATGCTCTACATATACAATTTATGTATGTACAGTCAGCGGCAAAAGTATCCGAGCACCAGCAAAAATTTCTGTATAAAAATAGTACACTTAGATAAAATAAATCCGTCTCGAATGCTGTTCTTAGTCTAAGAACAGGATTCGACACGGATTTATTTAACAAAACAGTATTAAGTGTACTTTTTTTATATAGGAATTTTTGCTAGTGCTCGGATACTTTTGCTGCCGACTGTACATATCAATACATATAAATTACCATTTCGTAACCAATCAAACCGTTCTTTTTTCTTAAATTTCTGATAATAAGTATGAGTAAAGCAGTGTAATTTGCGTCAAATAACAATAATGATGACGATAATGGAAAAATAGATAAAGTGTTAGAGGAGATGATGATTCTGTTCATTTTAGGAAAAAGAAAAAGCGCGAGGTGTCAAATTACAACGGTTATCAGTAAAATCTTGTATGGTTCGTACAATATTTTAGACTTTCTCATTTTTCATAGATAACCTTTGATAACAGTAGTGACTGCTTTAAAATTTTGAGGAACTTTGAAATCAAATTTTGATATGAGTGATTCTTTCAAGTATTTAATATTAAACACATATCGTGCAATATTATAATCCAAAATATTTTTATGCTTAAATGAAAAAACTTTTACGTATATGCATATTTTGCGCATGTATCTATGTCTATATGGGAGTAGGTCAAGTATTTGATATATTTGTAAATTTTATAATTTCTAAAGTATAGAGTGACTGTAGCTGACTGACAAAGCAAATCGTCTGTATAAAGTTTTTAGAAATTAACTTCGGTTTTTATAGCTTCGGATAGACTGGTTTTTTGTTAATCCTCCAGCAGGCGCGTGTATGTGGAAGATGCACTGCAGATAAAGTTCGCATTTCATAAGTTAAATTTATTTAACTAGATTGTACTTAACTAAATACAGCGTAATTTTAATAATTAAATAAAAATTTACATTCTACAATAGCGAATCTGGGAAATATGTGCTACTCTTTTCACGTTAATAAAGAAAATTCGCCCAATGAAGGCTTAAAGAACACCTTGAAAGCATATCAGAAACAACAATATGATTTTACTTTAAAAAAAAATTAATAAAAATAAATTTCTCATCAAAATGTAATTTACACACACACACACACACACAAACACACACACGCACACACACACACACACACACACACACACATATATATATATATATATATATATATATATATATATATATATATATATATATATATATATTGCTTGGTTTGTTTGTTTGTTTTAGAAGCAAAGATGACAAACACTGAAAAAAAATTCTGTGACTGACATCTAGAAACTTAATTGTGTCTCTAGTAAAAATAGTTCCATATCATCCTTATAAATTCTAGTTCTCTTTGTTAGCGAGTTCTAAAAACCCCTATTAGAATTCTAGGTCGTTTTCCTATATTATCGTGGGGTCAAACTTATTTAAAAGATCTCTACAAATAAATGCAAACTCAAGAAGCGAACTTTAGTTACTATATTCTTCTTAATTTATGACCTAATTCTAGGAAATCAAGCGAGAATTTCTCGCAATACAAAGGATTCATAATATTCATAATAGTGTTTCATGATCTAGAAAATTATAGACTAGAAATTCTCGATCATTTTGTCTATTCAGGTTATTTGTTTACCTTATACTCATAGATCTTAAATCTATATTTCTTGTTTAGGGATTCAGAAAATGACTACTTATTTGTTCAATATGGAGGCGGTATATATTTTTTTCTCAGTGTCCTTCTGCTTTTAAAATTTCCTAGAAAAGGGAATGTTCACTCTTTCTCCCCCCTCTACCTCCCCCCCCTCCCCACCCTCCAACTATCTAGTATGACGACCAATTGTGTCACCGATGCATTGCCATTTCCAATCTTTCTCTATCCACAACATAAGTGTTAATATTCATGTTATTTTTTTTTTTATTCGACCCTAGATCTTATAAAGAGGTAAAGGTGTTCAACATTTCATGCATTTGTAATTGATTAATTACTTTTTTAAATTGTTAATAAATTATTGATTATTTATTACTAAAATGGGATGACTTTATTACCAAACTCGTCGAATTTGTTGGATTTTCTTCAATAAGTTTAAAATATT
This sequence comes from Salticus scenicus, assembly GCA_963930645.1. NCBI lineage: Eukaryota > Metazoa > Arthropoda > Arachnida > Araneae > Salticidae > Salticus > Salticus scenicus. The sequence continues at coordinate 205,943,672 of OZ005651.1, read as the reverse complement.
CTGACACCAAACAAAGATTATGCATTATACATAAAAGCCGTTGCTGAAAATGCAAGATGGGAGATGTACATTGTACAATGCATTTGTATTGTCATATTTTTCCTTTTCAAGCTCAAAATAATTTGTCACTGGATTAGCCTTGTCAGCACGATTACATGTAAAAAAATATTTACTATAGGCGCATGCTTCTTCAACTTGAATTATCCAAAAGTGAAGTGAAATATTTCAATCTACAATCTTAAACATGCCAGAAGTAATAAGGAAAATATAAAAACAATAACAAATTTTAAAAGGAAAAACTTTATAAATACAGAAAAATAACTATATAGAATTTAAAGTTATTACTTATATATAATTGTGCAAAACGCTTGGGTGTTATTTAAGACGTGTTACACATTAATAAGTTTTGGATTTATGTTTTTAGATTTTTTTTTTTTTGCGTGTGTGTGTGTGTGTGTTTTGCAAACTTTATGCCTATAAGAAGGCATAAGACTGATTTCCTTAGAGCTGACCAAATTGTTTTTATTTATATTTCGTTATTTCCATTACTTTGTTGCAGGTTAAATTAATTCTTAAAAATCTAAGCTTATTAATTATAGAATCTACCGCATGCTAGAAAATTTTTTATTTCCTGCTGGTAACTGAAAAGGAAATACGTAAGCAGGAAATAAAGCCTGTCACATGACAAATTTATATTCGCTTACCTTTGCTCTTATATAGATATCGTTTAACATATTTTATATTTAATAAACTTAAAATCAAAAAGTTAAACTTAGACTGTCTAATATAAATAAATGGCTTAATAATCGTTTCTGGAAATTGAGAAATGCTCGCATTATTTAAGATTTTACATTTTTTTTTAAATATCTTGAAGTACTACAGTATCTTTTTCAGCTTTACAACATAAAGCTATTCATAAACAATAAAGCATCGTTTTGAATTGCAATCGATACAATCGATACAAATGCAATCGATTGCAATTGTTTATGCGACATTCAAAATGTAGAATGTAAGTCTACAGATTAAAATTAAATGAAGAAATTAATTTCAAAGCTTGAAATCTCCGCTCTTTTTTTACAGGACACTTTCAATTGGGAGAAATTTCTCTGTTTTATGCTACCACTATTTTAATACAGAAGTCTTTACCGTATTTTTATAGTAATGTGTCGTTATTAAATAGGATTGAGATTTAATAAAAAAAGCACCATAAAACTGGCGTTGTAAAAAATCTTACTCACAAACTTTGAATAAACACCATAAAATGCAATAAACTTGCAACAATTGTTTCGGGTCGAAAAAACACACGACCCTTCATCAGGCGAATAAAGTAAGCACGAGTGCTGCTGTCAAAGCGGCAACGCGTTGCCGCTTTGGTGCGTTGCCGCTTTGACTGCAGCACTCGTGCTTACTTTATTCGCCTGATGAAGGGTCGTGTGTTTTTTCGACCCGAAACAATTGTTGCGAGTTTATTGCATTTTATGGTGTTTATTCAAAGTTTGTAAGTAATAGGATTGAGATTATTGTATATAAATAGTGATAGCAAAAAAAGGCGGAAATTTTTCATTCCTGAAAGTGTCCTGAAAAAAAGGGCGGTGTCTCCGAGCTCTGCAATTTATTAATAATCCAAATATGTTTTTACTAGTTGATTTTATATTAAAAAATTGCAATAGTGTGTAGAGTACAGTCGGTAACAAAAGTGTCCGAACACTAGCAAAAATTCCTATATAAAAAAAGTACGCTTAATACAATTTTGCTAAATAAATCCTTGACGAATCCTGTTCTTAGACTGTCTAAGAACAGGATTTGACAAGGATTTATTTAACAAAACAGTATTAAGCGTACATTTTTTATATAGAAATTTTTGCTAGCGTTCGGACACTTTTGTTACCGACTGTACCTCAAACTCTATATATGGGAGAAAATCATTTTGTATTCATTACCCACAATAAACTAAAAGATTGTTTTTGAATATTCTTTCATGCTGTTAAAAAAGTCATTTATTTTTTTCAACTCGATTGTTTTTTCTGACGTATAGAAATTATTTTTGTATCAACATGCATAGAACGTTCAGATATTTTTTATTCGCATTAGGGCACACAGTTGAATTCCAAATTATGGCTTTTTCTATTTAATCTGTTACCATCCATATCATAAGAGTCAATATTAATAATTTAGTTACTTCATTAAAATCTAAAAATTAAAAATAAATGAAACCGCACAATATTTTGAATATTATATAATTTTAGTCTATATTAGTTTTTATGAGTCATGCTTTGTAGTGTTTTTATTGCAATATGTAATGAATGGTTTCAACTCCTCAATGTTAGAAGTTTTGTTTTTAATAAATAAGTTTGTTTTTTTTTGTGCTTGTTCTTTCCAAATAAATCACAAATGTAGTTATAAGGAAATCTTATTCATTCCGGAGTTTTTAATTTATTAATAGTTTTAAAGTGTCGAAAATTACAGTTCGTAATCTCGCTTTTTTTTTTTTTTTTTTTTTTTTTTTTCCAGTTGAAAGTTTTATCAGTTTCTGAATTTGTTTAACAAATAAGAGGAAAATTCCGTACCAATAGAAAATAGCAAGCAGATTATTTAAGAAATGGGTATTTAAGAAATAGGCAAAGAAAATTTTATGTTAAGTTTTCTATTTTTTATAACTCTCTACAGATTGATATTCTTCTCTAACGTTGAATACCTGTCTGGGGACTGCAAGCTTTTCTAATGAAAGATTTTTTCATAGACAGATTTGACTGCTTTAATTCCTCTATTTCTGCAAAATGGTTCTAAATTCCATTTAATGAATTACGTTAGATAATTAAAGTTGCAATTTTCAAATTTATTATATTCGAGCAGAGTCTGCGATACTCAATAGAAATAAATTGCACACTGCAGATTTTGCATTATTTTTTGTATAAATGAAATTACGGTAATTAAAATGTATACCGGGTGATCCAGAAGTCACAGAACAAAATAAAATATATATATATTATTCAAAAAATATTGACCGTAGACATCATTCATGAGAATGGCCGTCAGACAATGCACTGGGAATTCTGATAGAAAAGCTTCAATATATATATATATATATTTATAATTCCATGCTTTCATTGCTAATTATACAGCTCTAAAACGTTCCTTATATTATCCAGTTCATTACTTTTTTTATTTTATTTTTTCTTTTATACGATTGAAATTTTAAGCAAAAAAGAAAAATGCGATAATACAATTTTTGGTATCTTTTGTTCATTATCAAGAATTTCATTTCCTGTTTTTGGTTAAACTCTGATAAGATTAAAAGAACACTCTTTCATTCAAAATTTTAATATCACTGGATACATACAAGGATATGATGTGCAGCAAAAAACTTATCTTTCCTTGTTCAGGGAGGCGATAATTTACTTTTTTGGTGATAAATCTCAGTGATTCACGGTAGGTGATGTAACTTTTGTTTATTTGCTCAGATAACATGATCTATCGTGTGTGATTCAAAAACGTATGCATAACAGAAATGGTAAGCTTAGATATTTGGATTTTTGTCTCTCGAATTAGAAACTTATCAAAATTTGATTTCAATTTACGGTCGGTAACAAAAGTATCCGAACACTAGCAAAAATTCCTATGTAAAAAAGTAGAGTTAATACTGTTTTGTTAAATAAATCCTTGTCGAATCATGTTCTTAGACTGACTAAGAACATGATTCGACAAAGATTTATTTAACAAAATAATATTAATTCTACTTTTTTATATAGGAATTTTTGCTAGTGTTCGGACACTTTTGTTAACGACTGTACCACTGTTTTTATTGTAATTATCATTAAATAAGAAAGTAAAAAATTCTTTTTAGACTGGCTACTTTTGAAATTTTACAATACTCATGTAAGTTATATTGTGATCGTAATAAAAAATACATGTATAAACCCACTTTTGTTTAACAACAGTTAAATACAGTCGCTAACAAAAGTGTCCGAACACTAGCAAAAATTCCTATGTACAAAAAGTACACTTCATACCTTTTTGTTAAATAAATCCTTGTCGAATCCTGTTCTTAGTCAGTCTAAGAACATGATTCGATAAGGATTTATTTAACAGAATCGTATGAAGTGTACTTTTTTTTACATAGGAATTTTTGCTAGTGTTCGGACACTTTTGTTACCGACTGTACAATTTCAAAATAAATTTTCTAAATCAATTATTTGCATTAAAAATTGAGGTAAAGGGCAGCTCAGTTAGCGATAACTAATGGAGAAAATTTAATACCAGGATTCATGCGTATGCTTTCGTAATGGTATGTTTTTTCGTAAACCGTATGTTTTCCAGAAAGGACTTGTAATTATTTAAGAATTGCTGAATTGCTTATATGATCAGGTTCCAATCAGATGCTTATTTGAAGGAATTCCACCTATGACATAACCATAAAGAACCTGTCTCCAAACGGTACCTGACAGCACAGAGTCCGGGAAAAATAGTTGGCAATAAAGTAAGTGAACGTGAAATAATTTTTGTGAACTTACATGTTACAAAAATAACGATATAATGATTACAAATTTTCTCATAATAAAATCAGTCTTCTTTCTAATTCGTCAGGCCCATCTGGTAACGGGAATGATTTGTGCTCTGTCATACTGTTCCTAGGTGCCAGGTTCAAGTACTGGTTGGGATATGCTTGTTAATATTGGTTCCGATTTCATTTAAAACAGTGGATCTAAACCTAATTAACCCTAGTCTACAAAAAAGGAACGTAACGGGGAAAAAAAACTAAACCAAATTTTTCAAACAGCTTTTATGCATCAATAGCTATGTTGTTATTTATTTAATTATTTTTATTTAAGTCTGCATTAAAAACTGAATAGAATTTTAAAATTTTATTTTGTTATACTATATTTGAAACGAGGAGGGGATAACATTATAACATTATATTTATAATAATCTCAACTGAAAGATATAATTAGAAAATTTTATCATTACAATTTCCTAAAAAACAAAAAATAGCGAGAAATGCACAGAGACGTTAATTAATATCATAAACACAACTAAAAGAATCTCTTTTTAAATGAAATGGACTCTGAATCGTATTTTAAAAAGCGACAGATGAGAAAAATGAGCCATTTATCTAAGATGAACGTACGTTGAGCAGTAAAAGACAACTTTACAAATAGCATCATCATGTTCAACGCAGTCTGTTTCTACTTAATCGAATACAACTGCAGTGGGTGGAAATTTACGACAAAGAAAAAAAAATGCAACATACGTGGGATCAAAATAACGCAAGCAAAATGAAAAAAAAAAAAAAAAAAAAAAAATCATCTCGCACATGTGTGACGTACAGTCGGTAACAAAAGTGTCCGAACGCTAGCAAAAATTCCTATGTAAAGAAAGCACACTTAATACTATTTTGTTAAATAAATCCTTGTCGAATCATGTTCTTAGACTGACTAAGTACAGGATTCGACAAGGATTTATTTAACAAAACAGTATTAACTCTACTTTTTTTACATAGGAATTTTTGCTAGCGTTCGGATACTTTTGTTACCGACTGTATAAACTCTAATCTAACACAAAATTGCCATTTATTTTTGTGTATTTAATATATATAAAATATATTTACCAAAATATTTAGTCTTACAAGGAGAGGTCACAACATGGAAAATTCAGATCGGGACGAAATTGCGCAGGATTGTAGTATACTATGAGGGTAACAACATATTAAAGCAGTAGGACCCACTATCCACAAAATTTCGAGAAAAAAAGCATTTAAAGTTTCAGTAATCTTTAAATACAAGTTATTTCACAAGCGAGTAAGCGCATCAGTGGTGTGATCATAAAGCGCGAGTCTCCCACCCAGATGACTTGGGTTCGAGGCTACCTACGGGACTATTTTATTTTATTTTTTTTTTTTTTTTTTTTCTCCTTTAACTTTTTACTTATTTTACTTTATTTTACAATTCAATTCAAAATTTGAAAATCTTAATAAAAATTTTTTTTAATTTTCTTGACTATAAAATAACTTTTTCTATTTTTATTATTTATAACTTAAAAATACAATAAATTTATATAACTTAAAAAAAAATAAATGTTAGTTTTATTTTAAATGTAAAATAAGGTAAAACTAAAGAAACTGTTTTTAATTATTCATCTAAATATTTTATTTTGTTTTAGGTATATTTAATTTTATTTTTTTAATTACAAAAAAAAAAAAAGAGAGAGAGAGAAATGGTGATTTTAATTGCATATATAATTACTATCCAAATTAAATAATTGCTTCTCCAATCAATACAGTTTCTTGAAACGATGATGACTTCCTTTTTTTTTTTTTTTTTTTTTTTTCTTTTTTATCCTTCTGTGCACAAAATAAAATTCCACCTGCCTTTATTATTAACAAGCTAGAAGTGTTTACGTAATTTATACACATTCAAACCAAATCAGGAAGCTCAAACCAAGATTTAAGTACACCTGCTAACTATTTTACACTTTGTTTACAGCTTGCTTATTTTTTAATTATTTAAATATTTGTCTGTTTTTCTTTATGTTTCTTATTTAGGGTTTTGTAAAACTAAACTTTATTTTTTAAGTTATAGAAATTTATTGTATTTTTAAGTTATAAATATTAAAAATAGAAAACGTTATTTTGTACTCAAGAAAATTAAATAAATATTAAAATTTTCAAATTTTGAATTAAATTGTAAAAAAAAATAAAAAAGTTAAGATTACATAAAAAGTTAAAGGGAAAAAAAAAAAATAGTCCCGTAGGTAGTCTCGAACCCAAGTCACCTGGGTGGGAGACTCACGCTTTAGGATCACGCCACTCAGGCGCTTACTCGCTTGTGAAATAACTTGTATTTAAAGATTACTGAAACTTTAAATGCTTTTTTCTCGAAATTTTGTGGATAGTGGGTCCTACTGCTTTAATATGTTGTTACCCTCATAGTATACTACAATCCTGCGCAATTTCGTCCCGATCTGAATTTTCCATGTCGTGACCTCTCCTTGTTAGAACTTAATCATGAAAAAATGAAGATGATCACCAAATTGTTTTCATTTTTGGTAACAGAATTTTAAGATTTTTTTTCAACAATTGTCCTTAATGAAACACTTTGCAGTTAAAGGCACATTTTTGAACTAAATCACCTTTAAAAGTTTTTCTTCTTTCATAATTGCCAACTTTTCCACTATTTAGCTACCGGGAACTGGAAATAGATTTCTTTTTTTTTTAATCTGCGAAAATTGTTGCATAAATATATGTATCAATCTATTGAAAAGCGTAAAAGTTGACTGTAATTGATTCACTGTTAAATAAATTGAAAAAAGAAAAAGTTCTTTTTAATTTTTATTTTAGCAATTCAAGAAAAATAGAGAAAAGAAGTGAAATCACTTCAAAAATTCTGGATTTTTCTTTTCTTTCTTTTCTTAAAAAAAAAAAAAAAAAAAAAAAAAAAAAAAAATCCGGTTTATACATTTTGTGATCAGCATAATAAATTACATACTTAAAGACCATCTTAAAAAGTATGTAGAAAAAAAAGGGTTTAGAATATTTTTAATGAAAGATTTCTTTTCTTTTTTTTTTTTTCAATAAATGGTTCTATGTATCAGATAACCTAAATTTTTGTTTCTCTTTAACAAAAAAATTTGCCCCTAATAAAAGAAATTTGTAATTAAGGTAAAATTTTCCACCTGCAATTAACATATACGTTTTCTTTTAGTTACAGATATAATTAAATTTTATGAACATCTGTTATAATTCTCATTATATTCTTAAACATGGTGTCATATGATTAACATATTTTGCTTCTATTTCTACTCCCTAGCAGTGGCCAATAGCTTTTACTCTCAAAGCTGGCAAACGGGAGGGGCCGGGTTTGATTCCAGATCGTGCTCGTCAGTCTAATAGTTGGGAGTTTTCTGTGATTGTCCCGTATTCGTTTTCCGTAGAAAATCGCGTAAATACAGGCTAGAAACGTTTAGTAATACCCCCATACAAGGCATCTCACACAGTCTCAGAGTAAACGATAGGCCTTTAACACACCACCACCATCCTTTTTTTTTTTTTTTTTTTTTTTTTCCTACAATAAAGTAATTTTGAATTTTTTTTCAGAGTAGATACCTTTCTAACTGAGTGAGGAAAAAAAAAGCCATAAGCATATATATATATGTAGTTTAATTTTTTTTTAAACGCAGTAAAATAAAGAATAACAGAAGATTAACCCGTTATAGTAGTCGCTATACACAGCGCCACCTATTACAGATTGCGCACTTTTTATTTAACTCTCACCAATAATTTTAAGAAGTGATGTGATCGACGTTCCTTCGATTTTATTTGCGTTTTGTGTATATCAAATGCTACTTCTAAAAATTTTTGGTGGCTATTGAATAAAAAAATCTGGCGTTATTGAAGGATGGGCGGCAAATCGACCAACTAGCGACTACTAACGGGTTAAATGCGAGTGAAAACAACAATAACCAATAAGAATTAATTAAAAAAAAAATTACCTGCTAAGACTATAGTACAGATATGAAAACAGTAACGACCTTAAGTAACGTATATATACATATTATTAAAAAATAAAAAGAACCTTTCGGTTGAATTTAATCCATATAAAATAGTCATAATCTAGACAAATAATCTATTGTAATATTATTTTCTGCCATTATCAATCAGAATTCATATTTATTTCTCTGTAAACTTTGTTCTCAAATACGATGCTTTCCAAAGATTTTGCTATAAATATTTCGCTAAACCATTAAATATACTTTAAAACGTGTCAAGTTTGCTCTTAACTACAAAGATGTATTTTAAGGCAAATTGCTGAGGTTTGTACCTAACTCTCATCTCTTAGTAGATTAATGATACTTAGAAAGCTTTTATATTAACATATATATGACCTTAACACGCCTATTAAATTGCGAGAATACTTTGCAAGCCTGCTTTCAGAACTGTTTCCTCTAGAATGTCCTAAAATAAATTTTCAGTATAAGTAAAGCTTATTAAACAAGTCACTTTTAAGAAATTATAAAGAAGCTGTCTTTTAACACTAAACAGCTATTCTTATATTGTAAATGATTATTGCGGTTTGAAAATTATAAAATCTGTAAAGGGATATGTGAATAAAATGCATACAACTTTTATTTTCTGAATGTTCAAAAGAACTGTGAAGAATTAATGTCTTTTCTAAGAGTCTTTCTCTGAGTCATCATGACAGAATTACGAGCGTAAATGACAGAATTATGTGTTACAGAATTCAAGCCTCCTGACAAGTGTTAACCCTCGTAAATCCACACCAGCTTTTTTATCTGTCTTTGGGGATATAAGTTACTAGAGATAAATCGATTTTAGTTGAAAACCAACCCTAAACAGCTTGTTTGTTCCCTTTTGCTCTCCATTAAACTATTACCTGGTGTATCTTTTTAACGACTACTTCTTAGCATGTTTTTTATTTCATTTTTTTTTTTTTTTTTTTTTTTTTACGTAGCTCTGGTATCGTTTTTAGTGGAAAAGCATAACTTTTGTTAAATTTCAATAGGTCATAACCAAATGATTTTTTCATATCTAGACCAGTGATGTAAGTAAAAAAAAAATATTCAGTATGAAAATTCAAGTAGGGTTTCCTTTTTCTTTCCCTACACACAGATGGTATTTCTAAATCCCTACCCTGTAAATAAGCCTTGTACAACAAATGTGTAATGTACGCCATTCAATAAATACTGAAAATTAGAATTGCAATTTTCACAGTAATGTCAACTTTCAATCCTAACCATTTGAAAGGTATATGCCACTTCGCATTTGCTCTACTCGAGTTAGGGTAAGTAATGATTTTTTTTTATTTTTATTAACTCCGCCCGAAATCACTTTAAGTTTATGCAATATTTTTATACAGATATAAGTTATGCAATACTTTTTATATACATTGTCTACAGCCTTAATGAATTCCATTTCTCATTTATATTTCATGCAATAAGCTTTTAGGAAAATGTGTTTTTAAAATTTGATTTTAAAGTTGATCTACCTAGTAAATTTTTTAATAATAGAAATAACGAGAAAAAATCACTAAGCATTAAATTACATTTCACTTTCTGAACTGAACATAAAAAATCTCCCCGCATTGTCTCAGTTCGTTAATTTGAAAGTATCGGACAAATAACTTCTTACAACCAAAGCTAACTCTTTTTGTGGAAGGATTTGTCTTCAGGAAATTTTATTCTACAATTGGTAACTTGAAACTCCCGTAAAATTAAAAGGTTACACTAAATTATTTCAAAATTGTTTGTCAGCAGTTAAATCATCGTTTTTATTATTATTGTTGTAATTTATTATTATTATTTCGTGTGTATTAGACAAATGAGAACTTTAGTCAATTCCGTTATCAATTAGTATTTCATTCAAGACAATATTTTAAATTTTTATCAAAAAGTTGAACCATCTAGCGAAGAAATAACTAATAGAAATATTGAGGAATAAAAATCACTAAAAATTCAGAAGGATTGAATTTAATGTTCTTAACTGAACATTCACATCGCGCAGCATTTATTATTATTATTATTATTATTATTATTTCATTTATTTGAAAATATTCGACGCATATCTTCTTTCAGGAAAAGCAATCTCTTTTATTTTCAGTAAATTTCATAGTACAGTATGACTCAGTAACCTGAAACTTCTGTAAAATTGGGGGATGCATATATATATATATACTAGCTGACCCGACAAACGTTGTTTTGTCATATAAATTATTTCTAGAGAATATTTTGCTAGAAAAAAATAACTAACTTGTTGTGTGTAAGGATGTGGTATGTAAGTGAAACAGGTATGGAGCGCTGTGAACGGTGACTGTGAATTCCGATTATAACGTAAAAGACATAATTAAAAATTAAATAAACAATTTAAATTGGACTGAATTGTAAATCTAAACCATTCTCGAATCCACCTGAAGACACACAAAAAATTTCTTTAAAATCGGTCCAGCCGTTTAGGAGGAGTTCAGTGACATACACACGCACAAAAGTATGGGACCCCTTTGGTTACTTTAAATATTTTAAGCCATTTTTGCGATGAATTGAAATGGCTATCGCAACTGAGGAACTAAAGATCTTGGCGAGAAGCGTTCGAGCTACTTCGGTGTCAAATTTCAAATTTTGCCAAAGGGATCCGATACTAAAGGTGTTCCATACAAAAAAAAAAAATAAATAAAATATCAGTGACATACACACGCACAAAAGTATGGGACCCCATTGGTGACTTTAAATATTTTAAGCCATTTTTGAGATGAATTGAAATGGCTATCTCAATTGTGGAACTAAAGATCTTGGCGAGAAGCGTCCGAGCTACCTCGGTGCCATATTTTCCATACAAAATATAAATAAATAAAATATCAGTGACATACACACGCACAAAAGTATGGGACCCCTTTGGTGACTTTAAATATTTTAAGCCATTTTAGCGATGAATTGAAATGGCTATCTCAATTGTGGAACTAAAGATCTTGGCGAGAAGCGTCCGAGCTACTTCGGTGCCAAATTTCAAATTTTGCCAAAGGGATCCGATACTAAAGGTGTTCCATTCAAAAAATAAATAGATAAAATATAATAAATTAGCTACACAAATAAATTTGTAGGTTAGGGTGGTTGTTAATCAACGCGCGTGTAAATTTGATAGAAAATTATATAAAATACTCACTCCAATTCCGCACTAAATTTGCAAAATGTATAGTTTTTTTATGCACACTTCAAAACTCTTCAAACACTAATTACATCTTGATGTAATATTTCAATTAGGACACAATTTTTTGTATAACAATAATAACGCGAAGTTACAAAATATTTTCCTGAATTTGATCGCAGCACCAACTGTCGGGACAAACTGGAATTACAATAGAATATACGCAAGCGAAGTGTGACGAAACTGACCGTCAGTGGATGCAAGAAAAAGATTTCCTATGTTAATCTCCCATTGGATTTTTTATAAAAAATTATTAAAAATCGAGGAAAATTATTTCTCGATTTTAATCCCCGTATTTGGGTATAGGTATGTATTATCGTATGCATGTGTTAGATTGAGTTATTTTGCTCTCAAATTGACAAAATTTTAATTTTAAATTTCAAAACTCTGTCTTCCTTGGCGTTTTTTGTATTTGGCGATCAAAAACGTGATACGAAAATATACATGCCAGTTGTATATTTTCGTAATATGTATTGTACGAAATTGTTTCATATTATTCATTACTCTCTTAATATAAGTTGTTGAAATAACCATTATTTTTGAAAGAAATTAAATATGTTCACCAGATGATATGGCGATATTTTTTTATCCGCCAAGGATGACAGAGTTTTGAGATTAAAAATTCAAATTTTATCAATTTTACAGCAAAAACAACTCAATCTAACGCATGTACATGATAACTAATACATATCTATACCCAAATATGGGGATTAAAGTCGGGAAATAATTTTCCTCGATTTTTAGTAATTTTTTACAAAAAATCCAATGGGCGATTAACATAGGAAATATTTTTCTTGCATCCACGGACGGCCAGTGACGTCATCACTTCGCTTGCGTATTATTGAATATTCGATACTACGATCGTAGCGCAGTCTGCCGGATCCACTGTGAAACATTCCAAAATCAACAACAATTTATAAGTGATAAATTAATTAAATATATAATTTAAATTGGACTGAATTGTAAATCTAAACCATTCTCGAATCCACCTGAAGACACACAAAAAATTTCATTAAACTCGGTCCAGCCGTTTAGGAGGAGTTCAGTGACATACACACGCACAAAAGAAATATATATATAAAGATATATATATATATATATATATGTACCCTCCAATTAAATCGTTCATTATTTTGTGTTGGACTAACTAAAACTTTATTTGTCTTCCAATTTTATATTTATGGAACAAATCGAGATTTTAAATTTATATTTAAAAATTGAACTAATTATTAAAAGAAATAGTTAATAGAAATAATGAGAATGAAGTCATTAAGTATTTTTAATAACATAATGATTTACAGCGAATTACTAAATATCGAGTTATTAAATAGACAGAAACTGGTGATTTTTTAAAGAAACAGCATTTGATATTAGCTTTAAGGAATACAAGTATACAGGTTGTCCAGTGTCATTTATAGCCGTTTCCTCAACCGCTAGTAATAGAAATATACTTCAATTTCTTTTGTTTAATTTTTTTTCTTACCTTCCGTATTTTTCTTGTAAGATACTGTATATGCTTGTTTTGCCAGTACGTCTGACATGCATAAACGCAAAACATACTCACGTACTTTTTTTTTTTTTTTTTTTTTTTTTTCTTTTTTGTTGAGACAGGATATGAAACGCCTCGTACACAACAACCCTTTCCAAGTCGTAGGGCCCTGTGCACAAAGAGTTAATAGAGGATAAGAATGGTCATTGTGGAGAACAGAAATTAGAGAGATCCATTTATAAAAATTCCTCTTTGTTTTCAACTCCCCGAGGCAGAGATGCTTTGCGTAAATGCTTGTCTTACATCCGAATTCATTCATCCATCATGCTTTTCAGCACATTACGGGTTTTGCTTTCTTGGCGACGAGTTTTTCTACAATTTTTTTTTTTTTTTTTTAAAAGATATAAAGCGGATTATATTTACTATAGAGGAAATGCGATATTTGTAAATCGGGCAATACAGTATTATTGTTGAAAATATTTGGCTTTGTCTATGGTTATGAACAGTTCTGAAAATATTTTGATAAATGTAATTTTCTTATTATGGACGAGTGCTCTGAAAATATTTTGAAGTTTTTAAAAAGAAAATTTGTGTTGCAACTGTAAGATTTTTTTTTTTTTTTTTTTTTTGTGCTAGATTTGAAATTGGCTATAAAGAATATCGTGAAACTGATATGTGTTATTCAAGTTCATTATGCGATTCTTCCTATTGAAAATGGAGGTAAATACCGCTATGTATATGTGTATGGGAACACCCGAAAGAATTCTAAAGCATTGCGTTCTGTGAAAGGTAATTCCATAAACCATATTTAAATACTTTTTACTTTCCGAACACTATAGTGAGGAAAGTATTGTAATCATGTCAAAAATCCGAATTCGAGATTTTGATGTTTCTATACGTTTTGAGGTCCCCTGAGTCCGTTTTCACTATTTTTACGATGATGTATGTATGTGTGTGTGTATGTGTGTATGTGTGTATGTCTGTGGGTGAACACGCTAGCGTCTAAACGCTTCGTTCGATTAACCTGAAAGTTGGTACGCATATTGTAAGTCACCATAGTACGAACCTTATAGATTTTGGTGAATCTAGCACTTATAGTTTTTTTACAGGGACACAAAGAAAAATTCTTTATCATTATGGCCTATGGGAGCAAAATCTTAAAAGTGCGATAGCATCTAAACGCCTTATTCAATTGAGCAAAAATTTTATACACATATTATAGATCACAAATACTCAATGTGTATAGATTTTGGAGAATCTAGCACTTATAGTTTTTTTACAGGGACACAAAGAAAAATTCTTTATCATTATGCCTATGGGGCCAAATTTTTAAAAATGTGATAGTGTCTAAACGCCTTATTAATCCGAGCAAAAAAATTGTACACATGTTATAGATCACAGTTGAACTAACTGTATAGATTTTGGTGAATCTAGCACTTACAGTTTTTTTACAGGGACACAAAGAAAAATTCTTTATCATTATGGCCTATGGGACTAAATTTTTAAAAGTACAATAGCATCTAAACGCCTTATTGAATTCCGCTGAAAATTTATATGAGTATTATAAATCACTGTTGCACTAACTATAAGCATTTTGGTGAATCTAACATTTATAGGTTTTTACAGGGACACAACGAAAATTTCTTTGTCATTATGATCTATGGGCTCAAAGTTCAGTAGCGTTAAATAAAACAACGTGTAATAGATGGAGAAAAATACTCAAACACTCTATTATGGTTTTCTCTCTTTTGTTTGTTTAACAACTACTCTTTCTTTACTTTATCTACAAAACTGTTAATTACTCAATGTTCGGAAAGTCGAGTGGAGTCACTCCAGATTTTTTTTTTTTTTACTCAAATCATAACGAACGAAATTAAAATTTATTATTCATATGCACCAAAAAAAAAAAAAAAAAAAAAAATCCTATAGATCATACAAGATTATCATTAAGATTTACAAGGCCACACAAAAATAGTCAGATACATTAATGGCTACACCTGGAAATTGATGAAATTGCATTTCCATTTTTATTACGCATTTTTGACGCTTTCTATCAATATTTAAGAATGATTATAAATTCAGTTAGTCCATCTGTCCATCTCTGCGCACTCTAGAGTCCGTAAATATTTTCAGAAATTATTTAAACTCTCATATGTTATTCACGTTCACTGTGGAATATTCCTTATTTAAAATGGTATAAACAGTACGGCTGGTTTATATACAGGAACACGGAAAAGAATGCCAATGTGTTGCGTTCTATAAAAGTTCTTTTTAAAAATCATATTTTAAAAAAATTGTACTACACAAATTACATAATGAAATTGACGTTTATTATTCATATGATAAACATAACTTTTTCTATAGAATATGGTATGTTTAGGATTGTTAATATTTACAGGATCAAGAATTACACTAAAATATTCAATTATATTAGGGCTACAATTAGATATAGCTTTAATTGTATTTCAGTTATGCGACCCATTGTGTTAACCGTTTTTAACACTTTCTGACAATGTGATTGTGATTCAGTTAGTCTAACTGTCTCTCTTTCTATCCGACTGTCTGTCCTTTGTATGATTACGTAGGCAAAGTGCATTGAGGGTTAAACGATGCAACCAGTATGTACAGTTGGAAAGTGTTAATAATCTATGCGAATCGCATGATTTTTCGTTCTTATTTATAATTAAAATGATATTTTAATTCAGTATCATAGATAACATTAAACTATGCAACATTCGAAGTAGTTTCAAAGACTGCGATAACAATTTATTTAATAACAGATTATTTACAGATTGTGTAGTTTTCAACTCTGATTACCTGATTTTACTAATAGGGTTGTTAAATTTTAATTTTTAAAAACTAACATTACTACTAAACTGTCAATCAACGAACTTCTAATCAAAACTAATATATGTAATACTTTTTTTTTTATCTCCCAAAGCGACTGCTTCATATTTTTCAATTTCCGGAAAGCAAGAAAAGCATTTTGTAAAGTTTTCAAAGACCATATAAGATTAACAGAGCGTTATTTTTGCATGAAGCCGCGAAAATGAATTTAACGTTGTCCTAAATTTTATGAGCATTTTTAAGGATATACTGGAAAACCCCCAGGCGTTCAAAGTATACTGTTTCACCATGTCTGCATATAATTTAATAATTTATTCTCTTATTTTTTTTTTTCTAGGATGAATAAAATGCCTATTTGTGTGGATCATAAAAAAAAAAAATGCATTTGGAAATTTCAACGATTAATTTCATTACTCGCAATTTTCCCAAGCTTTGTATGTATGACTTATCGTACTGAATTAACGACAAACATTTCCCTTTAAAATATGAGAAGGGCTCCACCAGTGGCTGAGATGTTTTGCTGTCGAAGTTGGAAAATGGGAGGATCTGGGTTCGGGCCCAAATCGCAATCGTCGACTGAGCTGTTCGGCGTTTCCCGTGGTTTTCTCCAAAATTCAAGTGAATACGGGCTTAACATTCTCCATATCCTAGGTCCCTTACATAGGCAATTAGCCTTAACCCAAGACACCAAACGCTCCAAATAGCGTAAACTTTTTTTTCCTCCTATTTTGATTTATTGAACTGATGTGAGACGCTTTTTCTCTGTTACCGATCGTATCTTTGAAAAATTTATAAACTAATTTCATTGTAAGTTATTTAACGTCAGTACCATCCAGAGTCAAAAAATAGTTAAATAAATCCGTGAAATAAAGTTAGTGCTGGGATTAAAGCCGACTGACTACGTTAAGGTCCTAGGCCTATGCATCCCCTTCATGTAGGTCTTTCTAAAGGGGTCCTAGCCCATATTTTCTCGAGTTTCGGAGAAAACCACGTCAACTCCGAACACCAAGGCAGACGAACGTGACCTGAATTCCACACCGGCACCTCCTGCCTACCAGTTGCGAGAACAGAATCTCCCGGCCAATGGTAAGGTGGGAAAAACAGTAGATATTTCAGTGGATAACTACTACTTTAAAAAGTGTGAACTGACGCTGTAAAAAAGTAATGTCTCTGTTTAAAACAAATTTTTGTAGGCCCTTCATCAGTTTAAAAATACGTTACAGTATGTTTTCATCTCCTTTACATCTAAACATGATTGTTCAGATGTTTTGTTTACTGATTTCAAACGTATCTTCTAATTATTTGACCACTTTCTTATTTTTTTTAACTGCTAAATAGTTTTCTTAATTACATGATCTAACGTGTCGTGCACAACTCTTCCGATATTTTCCTTGATCTTCACATTCAAAGTCAATATTTCATCTTCTCCATAAAGTTTACAAATATTGCAGAGCTCGTAGAATATATCTCGAACCGAAAACAAATACTTCCAGCTTAGGGACTACCTATCCACTTCTCGAGTAACACTATCTTCGGCCTTGTTTAAATTCGAGATAACTGTGAAGGTCGCGTTGCTTAGAATTGCACGCTTTTGTATCAACCGCAGGATTTTCATCTATTGTCACTCAGAGAAGTCACAACTGTTGGAAATGTCACTTCACTGAAAATGTTGATTTTGTCTTACTAGGAATAAATATGTGCTTCAGTGGAGAATATCGAATAGGGGGGATAACCATTTTGATTATGACAGTTGAATTTTGATGGGTAATATTTATATAATTTTATATTTTGCACATGACTTGTACTTCGAAATTCCCTATAAAGAATTCTGTTTATTAAATCATACATCAGCTTTTTTCAATACTTGAAAACAACATTTTTTTATGGGTTGTAGGTTAATGCCAATTTTTACACGAAGGACCTAGACATGGGTTGAAAAGCCCTCCGTGGGCTATCTTTCTATGGGGTTCTAGCCCGTATCCACGCTAGTTTCAGGGAAAACCCCGGAAAACTGAACGGCTACGTTGTCGAACGTAAAGTTGGATCTAATCGGGTACCTCTCCGTCTACAATCTTCAAAAAAAAAAAAACGCCTCGACCAGTGGGTGAAGGGTGGGGGAATATTTTTTTTTAAATCATAAAGTCAATAAAAGTAAATACTTTAATCAAAGCAACATAGCTCATAAATTTGAACAAGTTATTATTATCCTTTTATAATAAACCAATATTTACAATTATTAACTTTTGTCACGGTATGTAAAGGATTTTCAAGTAAAACAATTTCACTTGCGGACTTTATGAATCTGCAAAATTTTTCTTGAAACCAAAACAAATTAAAGGGCATAGTCAAAAAATGGGATACGGTACGAATTTTGCACCATAACACCCCCTGAGTCAGCATATGACCCTATGAATTTTATCTTTTTTTGTTGAAACAAACAAAAGCCAAGGATATGCGGAGCTGTGGTAAGATGTCTGGGAGATCCTTCGTTCAAAACTAGGCAAGGTACATAATTTTAAGATGTTTTAATTTAAACTGAAAAAAGTGTTTTATTTTGTCTTTGTGATTAAAATAACTGGAAAATTTAGAAGAAAGTAAGTTTTATATTACATTTTATTAAAATTTTTATATTTTGCTAATTTTTTTTGATAAATTTTTATTATTGTTTTATCTTGCAAAAAAGGGTTTATCAAGTAAATATGTATAAAAAGTTTAATATTTCTTTAATTAGATTTAATAATTATTTTATATTATTTCATTATGTTATTTAAATTTAAAAATTGTATATATATATATATATATATATATTCAATAAAAAAAAAAAAAATAATAATAATAACACTCTGAAGACCTAGACAAGAAACAAGTCAAACAGTTTACTCGAGTTCCATATATACCTAGCCCTACAACCAGTTTTTGGTCATTTTCATAAATGCAAGTCTTATAATTTCTAGGATCATATCTTGACTTAGGTGGTGGTGTTGCATAAAAATTTTAACATGTCCTATTTTTTAACCACGCTCTTTAATTTAAACTTTATCGTTTCTATAGGAGTTTTACAAATTCATATTCATTTTCAAGTTCTATAAAGAAATGACTTGATCTTCATATGCATATATGATATGAATATATTATTATTATCAGCTGGCTCGTGATCAAAGACAATTCTGATTATAGGAAATTCCCACTTGGTGGCACCTGCGGCGCCCTCAATTAGAAATCCTGGAAAGGATTTCTACCTCAATCTAGTGTGTTGCTTTAAGAAATGCTGACCTTAACAAAGACTACCAGGCTGTTCACGCTCCGTGAAAATCCTGGTTACAGCAAGTCCGATTCGCAAAAGCCCACGGCGACGTCCTTCCTTGATAGACGCTACCAAACTTGTAATTTCTTGTGAAAAATGACACACGGGCAAACTAATACTTGATGTTAGTGACAACCAGGTGTATTGCTCTAAACACCGGGCTTATTTACTACCTCACTTATTGCCTGAAATAAAAATATTATTAGAAAAAGTAAAATATTTATTATCACTAAACTTTTATTTATATAAAATAAATAAATGTCAATATAAATACAATTTTTTTTTTTTTTTAACTATCTACCAATTTGGGAAAAAAAAAATTCTTACGTTCATTTTTTATTTGTAAATATATATTTCCTCTTAATTTGGCGGTAATTTTTTGACATATTTGATAAAAATTCTAAAATCAAAATGACGCCAATTATATATATATATATTCACATTAATTTTTCACATGTAAATATACATTGCTTAACCATGACCTCATTCTCCACAGATTTTGGAAAACATAAAATAAGTAAAAAACAAAATCGAAAATCGGGTTTTGTATAGAATCAGATCTCGTACAGATAAATATGTGTACAAAGTTTGGTGGATCTAGGTTACCTTTTTATTTGCAAATTTGTTGTGACAAATATACGCGCAGGCAATTTATTTGCACTGGTCGGCAATAAATAAATAAATTAAATTAAATTAATTTAAATTAAATCAAATCAATAATTTTTTATTTCAAAGTAAAATGAATGAATGAACTGCATGAATTTGGCATTCTTGAATCCAAATGTGTTACCGAAATTACTCCATTACGTACAATTTTGACACAACATTTTCATAAAAGCAGGGGGATTGTATTAAAAAAAATGGAAAGAAAATTGGGTGAAAGAAAATAAAAACTAAGGAATAGCTTACTCATATCGCAAATGTCTCAGTAAGAGAAAACTACTGTATTTCTACGAACGACCACCAAACCCCCCCCCCCCCAAAGAAGAAAAAAAAAGGCACTGGTTGGAACAAAATTTAACTGTCACAATTAGGCTTAGCATTTTCAAATTTGTCAAAAACGTTCATTGCTTTTATGGGGAGAATTTTGATGACCACCACTATTATGTTATTAGTGCTAGAGATCATGAAAGTTACAAGTAAATATTAAATAAACAGTATAATTAATGAACATTCAAGCAAGAAAAGTTATTTATGATATTTTTAGAAAAAGCAGCAGAATCAACATAAGCATATCTAAAAAAATGATGTATTTGATAAAACTTAATTATTTACCTCTATCTGTAACTAATACGTTTTTCCGTTCTTTATCTACAGTACAACTAAAATACGCACAGAAATAATAATATTATTTAAATATACATCTTTAGTTGACAAATTGCCAGTACATATCGATTAGGTAGTAAACGAGAACATTTTACAGTAAAATATTTGTATTTTGTTCGAATTTCCTCTTTTCCTCTATGAGAAAAGTCAACAATATCTTATTCAAATGTTTGAAGTTCTATATGATTTACTTCGACTTCCATCACAGGCTTCATATAGTAGAAAAAGATGTAAAGCAACTTCCTGTATTTCTCAAATGCAGTTTTAAGTCTTCTTGGTTGAACGTTAGACTTTTTTTGTATAAATTCTAAATGAAATCAAAATACTACAATTATCACACGCCAACTCTAAAAAATGAATTCCTTTTCAATTCTGTTTGAAAGGTGTTTCTATTTTTATTTATTTTTTTTTTTAATATATATGTATATAAATCGTTGTAACGATCAAAAAACAGGATGGAAAAACTAAATAGTAAGGTAGCAATAAAATGTTTGACATGAAAAAAAGCATAATCAGAGTAAGAAATGTCGAAATTTATTTAAAAATATTTGTAATTTAAAATGTTTAAATTTACAAGTAAGCAAATAATAATAAGAAGAAGAAAATAACTGGGAAATTTCCCAAAAAATTGCTATATCTGTATCAAGGTCAATTATTGTGGCAGTGTAATAATATACTATATTATTATTACCCTGCTTATTATTAATTATTATGTGGGTTGCTTCTGAGATAGCGATATATGAGATCATATAAAATCACTACCATTGGCCAACAACTCTTAGATTTATCAGCAATGAATTTAAAACATAAATAAACAGTGAAAGATGAAAGCTATATATATGCATATATATTAGTTATTTTTATGATAGTTATTTAATAATCTATTTGGGTTGTTGTAGATTATCGTAGAAATCTGTTTAGTTTATAATTTTCAGTATATAATCTAAATTATAATTTTCGGATGCTTATTAAAGTTACACAAAATGTGTTTGTCGAATAAGGCATTATTTCACATTTTCAAAAATAAATATGTCCAATTTTTTTTTTTCATTTGTAGTGTTATCTTTTATCAAGAATGCTAACTTTGCAAAAAAGCTGGAAATGGTCTAAAGTTTTTCTCATTTTTAAATTTTTATATGCTTTTTGTTAAAAATAATTTTTCATTATTATTATTATTATTCAAAAGTCATTTTCTTTCTTGCTCATATTAGGTATTACATTAGACGATGATTTATATAAAAATATTTTTAATTGCTTTATACTTATAAGCCCCAAGCAGTGTCCAAAAGGTTCTTTCCATGCTGGTGCATTAGAGGTAGCAGGTATTAATCCAGGTCGTGTTCATCGGCCTAGCCATTCAGAGTTTTTTTGGCTTTCTCAGAAATTTTCGTGAGTACGGGCTGATCTATGCATATAAACAACTTATTCATATAATTTGTCAAATTATTTCAAAAACAAAATTTAAGAAATCGCACACACAAAAAGAAACAATTAAGCAGAAATTTAACATAAAAAAGTCACTGTTAATGATGTAAATTGGAGCAAAATTAAGTTAAACATTTGCAGAAAACAAATTACTCAAAAATAAATTCTGTATGTTCTTGAAGAATTTGTTTTCTGCAATTGAATACATAGGGAGCTTTCGTTATACTGCAGTATCACGAGAGCTCCCCATGTATGGGGGGGGGATGCAATATATGGTTAAACATTTAAACAAAACATGTATAGTCTTCCAATAGCTTCTCTTGCCAAAAATGTTTGATTAAGATGGCATGAAATGTTTTACTATGTTATTTAATGATCGCGGAACGACTTTTTGATGCTATCACATGTTTTAAAATTTCAAAGTATTTTAACTTGTTAATAAGTAGATTGACAATTTTTTTATTATTATTATTATTATTAACTTAAAAACTATACACTAATTTAGATTACCAAATAAAATATTATATTCTCCTGATATATATACTATGTATCTATGTCTATATAGTCTATATATCAATACGTATATCTGTATATCTATCTATCTATCTATTTATATTATATATATATATATATATATAAATATATATACATATATATATATATATATATATATATACATATATATATATATATATATACAATGTTTATCTAAAGTTAAATTCTATCTAGCCATAAATAAGTTTATTAAACCCTTAATATTTTCATTTTTAAATCTATTAAAATGAATTTATAGACTTCGGAAACTAAAACTACTTGGAGCTGAAGCTACAAAAATGCTGTTTATTGAATGTTCAATTTGCTCGTTCTTAATTTAATGATTTTGATTTTTAATTAAGTTATAAGGGGGAAAAAACAAGGTTAGATTCAACAGCATTCTAATAATTTTTTTTTCCTAAATAAAGAAAAGAGATAATTAAAAAAAGAAAGTATTTATAAGGTTGAAACCTAATAAATCTCTTAGTTATGTCTAATTTATTCATTTATTTAGTTATTTTTCATGCTATAATTTGATTTTTGTATCAACGTCTGAATTCACCATATTGTTAAAATGTATTAAACATTCTTTTTTTTTTTTTTTTTTTTTTTTTTTTTAAGTATCATTTATTAAAAACAACCATACATCGTTTATCTTAATTAAATAAATCCTTTCTACAACAATATGTAGAAGAACGATTTAGATGTTAATTTAAAACTTTTTTTTTTCATTTTATTATTTATTTATTTATTTGTTTACCTTTTGTATATAAATTTAGTAAAACAGAGACATGTGCAGATCATTAGAGTTCATTTGAGTTGGGAGAGTTTCACGCCGCGCTTTAACTACGCAGTGGGCAATTCGCCACGGCCTGGCATTCACCCCTAGAGATGGTCCGGAGACATGCCATCATAATTTTGATTCTCTGCGGAAGGGATGACTTTCCCACTTCGATAACCCCCAAAGATATTAATTTTAAAAAATATTAGAATAATTGCAAATTTTAATTAATTATTTATTTATTTTTAATGCATGCAATTATTCAAGAAATATAATTTCACTTGTTGATGGGATTTTTTTAATTTCTAGTTTGGGAGATTTTTTTTAAGTGTTTAAAGGGATCAAAATTGGATAGTACGTATAACTTCAGTTCGTCTGTCTGGCTGAGATTTTTTTTTTTTTTTTTCTTTTTAATAACTATCTTTAGAATTTCGTATTTGGTATTAAAGTTTTTTAGATTTACTGCCAATACTTCCTTTAAGAAAATCATACCTATAACATAACTAGTTTCTGTATAAGAATTCACAAAGTAATTCGGAAGCATTACGGTTTAAGACACGTATTTCTTATTTCAACATGTCTTTATGGCACGCAAAACATACGAATCAACATACATATTTTAGTTACAATAAAATATGTTTTCTGGTGTAATTGACATTAATGATTCATTTTCAATACCACGCAAAAATATTCGAATTCATTACAGAAAATTGTTGGGGGTACATTTTCAGTTTTGTTAAACTTTGTTGGAAAACGAATACCTCCAAACTATTCGCAAGTAAAAAGCACAAGTGTAAAGTTAGCTCTATAAAAAAAATCGAAATTGAATTTAATTAAATGTTATTTTTCCATAAAATCTGTAATTTTCAGATAGAAGAAAGTTAGCTCGCAAATTATAAAGAGTCAACACATAGCTACCACGAATTTAATAAATTGTTATTATTAAAAAAAAAATAAATAAATAAATAAATAAAAATTGTCTATTATTATTTTTTTGGGCAGGGAACTCATAATCACCGTTTATCAAAATATATCCATTTGCGTTGCCGTAATATACTATTATGGTTAAATATGCCCATTTACGTTGGGCAGTGAACTCATAATCACCGTTTTTGACAAAAATTTTTAATTTCTGACAAAATAATTTAAAAATTCGCGATTTCTTAAAAGAAAGCTTTTTTTAAATACTGTTATCCAAAAAAGCACAAGACTTATTTAACATGAGTTGGAAATTGTAAGACTGACAACTCGCAAGTTTTGAAATATCAGTGCAATATGCCCTAAAAAAAAAAAAAAAAAAAAATCACATTTTGATTAATTTTTTTAAATCTCTATAAAATTGCTAATTTTGAACTCAGAATCATTATTTATAGCCAAATTTTAACTTTTATCAAAATGGTTTAAAAATTTGCGATTAAAAATATATTAAAAAAAAAAAAAAAGAGATAGAGAGAGAGGGAGAGATTTTATACTCCAATAATAATAAAAAATGGAAAAACATGACTTATAATTTAACATGATTTAAAAGTTGGAAGATTGCCAGCTCGAAAATTTTAAAATATTAATCCAAAGTGGCCGGAAAAAATACATTTTAATTAATTTTAACGAACCTATCAAACGTATTTTCATCAAGCATAGATAGGAACCATCCCGATTTAACCAGTGTTCTTATAATAAAATATAGATCATATTGAAATCAGTCTATTTGTTTAGTTGCAGGTTACAGTGCTACAGACAGACAGCCACATATACTCAGACAAAGTCTTCATACTTATTATAACACCCCTTTTTTCTAGTCGAAAATTAAAAATTAAAAATTACTTATATCGTCAGTTGAAATTATTTTTCTATAAGTATTGCATGCAATAAAACTATTTAGCAAAACAATAAATAAATAAATGCTTTAATAAAATAAAATAAAATAATATAAAATCCAATTATTCTATTAAATTTCACACGCCTGTTATTCAAATTTATTGTTTATTTTAATATGATACATTATTTTAGTTTAAAAATTGAAATAATCTGCCAATGAATTAATAAAATCAAATTTGAGAGCTTAGTTGGAAAATATATTTAATTATAAATACTTATATATAGTCTTTATTTCTACACGAGGAAGCACTTCTGTAATGTCACAAGCTCTAAAAAGAAATTATCAGAAGGTTAATCAATTATGCAGTTTTGAAATGCTTTAGTAATTTTTTCTTTTATAATAAAATCTGTAGTATCTTTAAAAATTCAAAACAACTGCATTGAATATTATGTAATGTGACACGGGTGATGTAACTATCTTTATTATTAATGAGGTAGAAATTGCTCTCGAATTATTTTATGTGTAATAACGATTCTGACAAAAATTTTATTCTCTTGAGATACAATTCTTGTATTTGCTTTTAAACTGCATTTAATCTACATTGTATATATTTTGTTAATAAAATTTCACTTTTGTTAATTTTTCGGATAATATAAAGTGCGTGATAGCAGCTCGAAATGTGTTTTCTTACATTATATATATTATTTATTAAAAAACTAGTTAATGAATTTGTAGCTTCTTGCTAGTTGAAATTTTCTAAGTAATTTCGCATATTATAACAATAAAAAAAAAAATAATTTAATTGTCTTCTTTAATTTGAATTTTTTTAAATGGACATAGAAAGTTTATCATACAACTGCTCTTTGCTGATCCATTTATAAGCAGAAATTTAATATGGGTAGTATTATAATTTATTAAAATTATCTTTAATTTTTGATTTTGACATTAGAAAAAACTCAACACAATATCCATTGTTTTCACATGTGAAATTTTCAATGATTCCGAAATTTGTTCTGCTTGTTTTCCCTGTTGTAATTTTGTGTTAAGAAACTGAAAAGGACTAACGAAGATCATCTTTTTATGCATCGTTCGAGGATCGAAAGGAAAATTGTGTTAAGAAAATGGAAAGGACTAACAAAGATCATCTTTTTATGCATCGTTCGAGGATCGAAAGGAAAATTGTGTTAAGAAAATCGAAAGGACGAAAAAGATATATATACATCGTTTTTTATACATCGTTCATGTGCGTCCCAGTAGTACCTGAGAGGTTCTGTTCTTAGGATCCTCTTAGGGTGGACAGAAAAAGTTACATAAAAAGGTGATAGGGGTCAAAATGTGATAGGGGTCAAAATGTGATAGGGGTCAAAAAAGACCCGAATACCCTAGGAGGGTTAAAGCTCGTAGATATGAGATGCGGAGTTCAAATCTCGGTTGCACTCATCGTCCTAGTCCTTTGGAGTTTTCCAAGGTTTGCTCCGAAACTCGTATAAATATGCGCAAGACCCCATAAAAAGGCCCTCAAAGAGGGCATCGCACCCACGCCTAGGTCCCAAATGTTGACAATCGGCCTTGAATCTTACGTTGATGTACAAAGCCATAATCTACAACGATATCGAAAGATTGCATTCAAAATATGTCTTACTCAATTAAAATGTTGGCTATAAAACATATGATGTATGCTTCTTTGAAAGCCCGGGGGAAAATGAATTTGAAAGTAAAATGAATTATAAATAGAATCTTTTTTGTAAAAAAATAGAACCGACTCTAAAAAGTAACTACTATTTAAACAACTAAAAAAAAATAATTGGTGTGAAATGAAACTGCAAATTGCGCCTAAATGTGTAATTCCTTCACCAAGCAACCTATAACACTACAATTAATTATAACTTTTGAAGTCGGCGCAAAATTAAATAAACGTTAATTAGTTTTTAAAGGTTTGATTTTAGATCCGTAGCAAAAAATGCTGTTTTCTCCAATGATCCATTTTCATGTTTCCTTTATTATTTTATCACTGTATACAATTGGTCCATTAGTAGCATCTACATAGAACAGTGAACATTCTTCCCTATGCGGTATTTCTGTTTCTACGAAGTTAGAGTTTCCTTTGCAAATTTGGTATAACTTTGATAACTGTCATTCTTGGTGGCTTTCGGATTTGGCGATCAAAACGTAATGCAAAAATATACACGCAAGATGTATATTTTC
This sequence comes from Salticus scenicus, assembly GCA_963930645.1. Lineage (NCBI taxonomy): Eukaryota > Metazoa > Arthropoda > Arachnida > Araneae > Salticidae > Salticus > Salticus scenicus. Next base: position 205,916,238 of record OZ005651.1, on the reverse strand, counting down.
ATAATATATATTGTACGAAGTATTGTTTCATATTCTTGATTACTCTCTTAATATACCTTATCAAAATTATCATGATATCCTAAAGAAATTAAATATGTTTGCCAGATAATTTTGCGATTTTTCTTTCCAGCATCTTCGCCAACTTTTGCTGCTTACGTGTTATATATCTTATTTGTTTTCTTGAATCAAAGCAGTTTTCGGCTGCGTTTTACAGGTGACAATGTGAGATGTGTATTTTGAATACGATTTGGTTTTTGAATTGAATAAAGGTATAAATTTTTATTTAATTTTGCGCCGACTTCAAAAGTTATAATTAATTGTAGTGTTATAGGTTGCTTGGCGAAGGAAATTATTTTATACATTTAGGCGCAATTTGCAGTTTCATTTCACACCAATTATTATTATTATTATTATTATTATTATTATTATTATTATTATTATTATTTTTAGTTGTTTAAATAGTAGTTACTTTTTGGAGTCGGTTCTATTTTTTTACAAAAAAGATTTTATTTTTCTCTTTTCAGTGAAAACTTATTTATATAGCAGAACATCAGAAGACGTTCGACGGCAGTTTCACAAATCACAACTTCCAAGAAAAGTGACATAACTCAAAAAATGCTCTATGTCACTGAAAAATACATGAAATGCACCCAACGTGAACGAAAAAGTTACATCTCCATCTAGAAAGTTATCCACTCGAGACACAGTTGTGCCAGTTTTATTCAAGTCAAATTATTTTTAAGTTTATTTTTCTCAAATGCTGCATTTTTAGGTTGTGTCACTTTTCTTGCCTTTATTGGATATGAGCAAAAAACTATCTATTGAATGAACATACGTTAAATTAAAAAGTCTTTAGAAATGTAAAGAACGGATACACTGTATTCGTAACCAAAAATTCTGTTAGGCATATATATTGAACTTTACAGTGAATACGTGGTACTCGCTGCGCTGAAAATTGCGCAGCGTAAAGTTCAAACAAAAAGCAAAATATGCATTGCAGCTGACGGACAGAAGTTTCAACATAGGTACTTACATACTGCTTTTACCAGTGTAGCTGCATGCGTTCAGCAGTGAGAGTGAGAACAGACTTTTGTGAGTATTCTGTAATTTGTTTATATCTTGATGAAATCACAGTGAAACCTATTTCAAGCCAAGTACGACAACAAAAAAAGTATTAAAGTTAAATCATCTTTTACGAAGTTATAAGCTTACAAATTTCAACAACAACAAGGAGAAACATGGTTTGTATTGAGAACCTCTTCCTTTATGAAGTCGGTTTAAAACGTCTATGCGTTAATCGATGTGACCGCTTACAATAACCATACTTTGAATTTTACATAGCATAAATGTCACCCGCTACGCTACAACATATGCAATGTCGTTCAAGTGTGCACAAAATAGGAAATTGTGAACAAACAAATGCACGTTCTAAGCGTTCTGTTTTTAGCATTAATGTCTAAACTACCTTTTCGTACTAAATCGATGATGGTCTGCAATTTTATAATTCACTTTTTTCCCCTGTCTTGAACCGTTTCCGAGATAGGAACGCTAAATCCACTGTTTTCCAACAGGTGGCACTGTAGGCGGTTGAATCGCGTAGCACATGTCCACTTTACTATACCTACATAACACTTTTATGATTATACCTGCAGCTGTTCAGCAGTTAAAAGAGTCGGGACTGACATTTTTGGGCAACCTGTATTTTCTTTTGGTCGTAAAGATATTACAATGGGACCTATTTCAGACCAAGACCTTTTCAACAAAACAAAAAGTATAAAAATCGGAGCATCCGCTCAGAAGTTATGAGCTAACAAACATAAAAAAACATACGGTTTGAATTGAGAACCTTCCTTCTTTTTTTGAAGTCGGTTAAAAATATAAAACTCCTATTAATTTTTGTTATAAAATGAAAAAAATAAGTAAAAACACTTTGACCATCAAAAATTAAGATGTTATAATGTAAAATGTTGCTAATATGTACTACCATCCGTTCTACATTATTGCATTCTTGCCAACTCTCCTGTAAAAAAAAATTGGAGGCTCCTGTTTTTTAACTGTGTCGCATGTTTTCATGTATATTTTTCCTGTTTTCCTATTATAATTGGAAATCTATCTTAAAATTACAAATTTTTAGTCAAAGAATTTTTCTGACAATTTTAGACAGTTTTTTTTTTTTTTTTTTTTTTTTTCAATAAACTATGGTAGCATTTTCTTTCAAGATAAAAAACACGCAGCATTTCAATGTGCACAGCCAACACTACGTTATAAATGCTGCTAACTCATAAGCTTTGAATTTGCCTCCAGTCTTTTTACCCCTATGTTGAAATCTGCCTGTTTAGTGGATATTTTGACTGATTTTGAGATAAATGCAAATCCAATGAGAAAATGGGGCCGAAAATTATAAAGGGGGTGGGGAGTACAGTGAAAGGCTCTGAACTATTTTCATACTTATTATCCGTGATGCAGTAAGATATAGCAATCAGTCCCTTTTCTTTGCTCCTTATTAAGGGTTGATTTAGGAAATATATGACTATTGAATATATTATACAGTCGACTCGCGTTACAACGACCCCATCGGGACGACTCAATTTGGATCGTTATATTAAATGGTCGCTATATCAAATAGATCGAAAATGATCTTCCAAATGATGCCTTTATCATTAAATTTGGTTTGGTAGTGACTGCAAATGACATACTGCATGTAAAATACGAATTGCATTCGAATTTATAAGTGAAATAAAATTTTAAAATTAAAATCGATTAAAAATATTAACCAATGAATATAGTATAATTTTCTCAAATTTGATGAAAATGAAAATAATGGTTCTAGATGACCATTTAAATTATATATTGTATTAGAATTTATAAGTGAAATAAAATTTTAAAATTAAAATTGATAAAAAATATTAACCCATGAGTATAGTATACTTTTCTCAAATTTAATGAAATTTGAGAAAATTATATTATATTCAAATTTCTCAAATAATTCAGTTGTACAGTATATGTGTACCATAAAGTGCAAATGGTACCATAAAAAATTTTAAATGAAAGAATAATTTCATTTTCGATAAAATTAACATAATAAAAAAGAAAAGAAGAAGCATTATGAACTGGATGCATACTGTACAAAAATCGAATTCTCCTATCGATTTATGAACAACTAATTATATGTTCAATATTTTGTGACAAAAGCAATAATCGAGTTTTGCTGTAATTTTGAAATTAGAATAAAGCATTTTGAAAACAACTGGTGTTTTCGAATAATTCATTTCCATTATCTTGATTTACAAAAACATCCAGAAGTTTGTTGTGCGTTTTCTCAGCTCCTTTTTGATAGTAAGATTGCTAATTTTTGGAGTACAATTGATGTCTTCATTATCCTCTACAGTTAATATCCTTTTTGCCTTTCCACTGTCAATAATCTTTACGAGGAACTTTCAATGGATTTTCTTCACACTCCCTAAATTTGAAAAAAATCTGTTTGTTTGAAGGGAGCTCTGGTGATTTCTCTGGAAATTTCTTGCCAAACAGTTTATGTGGTTCGGACTGCAATTAAAAGGCTAACATCAAACTACAGCGGTGGACATAATTATAAGACACCTATCTAATTTGACAAATAGTGAAAGAAAAGATTCAGAGCTTAAAAATGTTTTATCAAACACGTCAAAAACATAAATTTATTCTGTTATCACACGTAATTATTTTATACTTTTATTATTATAGATAATGATATTTTCATACAATTTAATGAAAAAACTTAAAAGCATAATGGACAAAATTATAAGACAGCAACCGTTTTTTCCAAATACGGTGGTCAACATAATTAGCAGACACTAATGGTCTAAAAGAAAATCCTCTAACATGGTTATTCAATATTTGGTGGAGCCGCCATTGTTTTTATAACATGAAAGATGCGATTCGGCATCGAATCTATCAATTCTAACAAAATATCGCAGCACAGTTCTTCCCAAGCACATTTTATAGCATTCTTTATGTTTTCGAGACATATAAACTGCCTCCCATTTCGGTAAACCGCACGAGCTAAGATTCCTCACAAGTTTTCGATGGGATTTAAGTCTGCGGAGCGAGAAGGCCACGGGAGAACATTGATACTTTGCTCTGGAAGTCACTTTTTTGTTTCGTGTGATGCATGAATCGGCGCGTTATCGTGCTGGAAAGTGTAGTTTTCGCCACAAAGAAGTTCACCGTATGTGGCTAGTTAATCTTTAAGAAGATTCTTATACTTTTCGGAATTCATTCTTGAATGCACAAAAACAATATCCGTTTTCCCTTGAGCCGAACAACCAGCCCAAACCATTACTGAGTCTCCACCCATTTGGCGGCTCATTAGTACATGAGGAGACTTTCGTAAATCATGCCAATAATATTGAAACCCATCAGGACCATCCAGGTTAAACATTTTTCATCAGAAAATAACACAGAGTACCATTTGGAAATCCAGGCCATAGTTTGTTTAGCGAAGTTTAGATGCTCCATTTTGTGCCGGCTTACAAACGGTGGTTTTTTCTTCATTTTTTTATATTTCACATAAGAAGCATTATGCAACACCCTGCGAATGGTTTCCCGTGAACAATTCAGTTTCAAAGCATTTTTAAGGCCTGTAGTGGTCATCTTATTCTGCGTAGCGAGCGAAAGCACATGGCGTCTGTCTCTCGAGGACAAGCAAGGAGTACGTCCAGATCTTTTAATCACCGATCCATTAATTCCTCTTTTCAAAACATTTCTAATTGCACATCTAGAGCGTTTAATAACTTTTGAAATATTATTAATTGAAGCACCATTTCCATTTAAACTTCAAATTTCGCGAATTTCACTTTCTTTTAATTCTGTACCTCGTGGCATGTTTGTAAATGCATGAAGTCGGTTATCGTCTGCTTTAGTTAACTGCTGACGTCATAACAGCGTGCAGAAAATTTGTATATTGCACGTTATTTTTGAAAAAAAGCAGATGTTTTAATTAAAATGTTAGGGTGTCTTATAATTTTGTCCATGGTATTTTTAATTTTTTTTTATTAAACTCTATAAAAATATCATTTCTGTAAAACAATTACGTGTGATAACAGAAAAAATTTATGTTTTTGACGTATTTGATAAAACATTTTTAAGCTCTGAATCTTCTCTTTCAATATTTGTCAAATTAGATAAGTGTCTTATAATTATGTCCACCACTGTACATCTCATTTTCCCAATGAAATGAAATTTTTCGGATTCTCTCTCTCTATCTCTTTTAATTAACTATTGGTCACAACTAAAACTATAAATTGAGGGAGGTACAATCATTTTGTGGGTCGTTATATCAAAAATCTTGTCTTTTCCTGGTCGTTATATCAAATATGAAATAACATTATCTTAATTGGAAGTCAATTGGGAATTTTCAAAAGGTCGTTATAACACAAGGTCTTTATACAGCGAGTCTGCTGTAGTCGTTTTCAAAATATATATTTCCATATTCTGGAGCCCCACCAGTGGCCGAGAGTTTCTGCTCTCGAAATTAATAGATTTGAGTGCCGGATTCGATATCAAATCGCCCTCGTCGACCTAGTCGTTCAGAGTTTTCCGTGTCTTTTTCCGAAATTTGCATAAATACGGGCTAAGATTCCTTAGAAATACCCGCATGGAGGGCTCTTCTTACAGGCGTAGCACTCTAGCGCAGTCATTTGGCCTTAACTCAAACACTAACATCAACACCAACACCCATATTCCGCCTGGCACGGCAAACAGTGGTCTGCAAAACTAACAGATTTCTTGCTTTTGTGAGGACGAATAGTTGGCGCTGTAGTGGGGCCCGGGGATATTCTCGTCCCGTTTCTATATATTTTGATCGTCTCCCTGGTGTATTGGAGTGTCACACATATGGGACTCCCTTTGTATGATGAGTCTTGTGTTGGCTATAACTCGACTCAACGGACTCTTGTCTTTTGAAACGGTTGGTGTTTTGAAGCTTTACGGGATTGACATGTGTTCTATGGAAGACATGTGTTTTATGGAAGACGATATGTGTTAAGTTTATCTACCACTAAAGTGGTAGTCTTCTTCAATTTTACAAATCATAAAGCATATTGCTTTATTTATTTATTTTTTTTTTTTACAACATATATATACTTATTCCGGCTAGCACCGCCCACAGTGGTTCACACGGCTAACAGTCTTTTTGTCTGTCTGGGAATGGATGGCGTTGTAGTGGGGCACCGAAATACTCCCGACGCGTTTAGTGCTTCCATCGTCTTCTTGATGTATTGGACTGCCACAGATATGGGGCTCCCCTTACACAATGAGTCTTGGGTTGGTTATAACTCGACTAAACGGACTGTGTGCGTACTTGTCGTTGTATTCTGATATGGTTGGTGTATTGAAGCTGTATAGATTGTTTCGGCAGATGACATGTGATAAGCTTACCTACCACTAAAGTGCATTACCTTTTTCAATTTTATAAATTATAAAACATATTGGAATTGTTTTTACAACATATATTCCCGTATTTCGGCTAGCATTGCCAACATTGGTTCACACAACTATCAGTCTTCTTGCCTCTGCAGGGACGGGATGGTTGGTGCTGCAGTGGGGCACCAGGATATTCCCGTTCCGCTCATTATACTTCCATCGTCTCGTCTCCCTGGTGTATTGGACTGTAACACATATGGGGCTCCCCTACAATGATTCTTGGGTTGGTTGTAACTCGACTAAACGGACTGTATGTGTATTTGTCGTTGTCTTCTGAAATGGTTTGTGTATGAAGCTTTATGGGATTGTTTTGGAAGTTCAAAAGTGGTAAGCTTACCTATCACTAAGGTGCATTACCATTTTCAATTTTACAAATTATAAAGCTTACTGTAGTTGTTTTTCTCATATTACGGCTAGAAAATTATAAAGTATATTGTAGTTATTTTAACAATATGTATTCACTCATTCCCGCTAACACTGGGAACAGTGGTTCAGAAACTAAGAGTCATCCATGGGGATTGAATGGTCGACACTGCTGTGGGGCACTGGGATATTCCCATCCCGCTCGGTACATCCACACTCCTCTTAATATATTCCACTGTCACACTGTAATATAAGTCGCCCATTGCAGGATGAGTTGGAAGGTAGCTGTGACCCAAAATGTGCATGCGTATAGATCTTTCTTAAAATGGTGAGTCGATTGATACTTTATGGGGATGCCTTGTATGGTAGGTGATGTCTTACTTTTCTACCATTAAGATTCTTTCCCTTTTAAATTTTGTAATCATTACCTTTGAATTTAAAAAAAATATATTATAGTAACTTTCACTAGATATTGCCATGTTCTGGCTAACACTTTGGACAGTGTTTCCCTCACCAATAATTTCCTTGTCCTTTTAAGGGTGCGTAAGTTGGTGCTCTGGTGGGGTACAGGGGTATTCCAGGCCCACTTTGCACTACCCTTGTCCCCCCTCGTCCCCTAATTCTACTATTACACTTTATGGGTTTCCCTTGCAAAATAAATATAGTGTTCTATAACTTGAGTAAACGGGCCGTACGTGTAGATGTCTCTTGGAACTGTGCGTGCATCGAAGCTTTAGGGGATGCTTCTACGGATGCCAGTTGATAAGCTTAATTACTATTATGACGATTTACAGTTTTTCAAATGTACAAATTATTACGTATATCGTAACTATTTTTATATTATATATATATATGTATATATCAGGTTTCCCATAAGTCTACAGACATTTTAAAAATTCAAGGAATTGGTAGAATTTAACACGGTTCCGGAAAAGTTATTCTCGTGAAAAGGGGTTTCTTTTCTTTCTTTCTTTCTTTTTTTTTTTTTTTTTTTTTTTTGTAAAGAAAAAAATAAACTTTTCGTCGATAGAGGACGCTGCACGGATACGTAACAAGAAATATGCAAATCAGAGTCTTGTAAATTTGACGATTTTACAATTAACAAAGCTTATTTCTTATTTTGCCTCTTATTTGCGTATACATGAAGATTTAATTGCGATGCTGACTTGCTGGATAAAGCATTATTGGTGAAGATATTTTCTCTCAGGTAAGAACCGCCAGCTGAAGCTGGAGTTAGCGGTGTTGTAACCCGTTTGCAAACTGTAATGTGTAGTAATGGTGGACACACAGAATAGGATTTATATACCTGTAAACATTTACATGTAAATAAATATAGTTTTTCATGGAAATGTGCAGTTTACTTATGTACAGCGCCCTCTATCGACGAAAATTTTAACTATTTTTTTTCTTTACAACCCCCCCCCCCCCCCCCACAAAAAAAAAAAAAAAAAAAAAAAAAAAAAAAAAGAAGATGCACGAGAATAATATGTGTATATTTTATTTTATTTTATTTTATTTTTCCCCTCTGAAATTATAAAGTGTGTTTTCTCCCTTAAAATTATGAAAAATCTCCTATTTTTTCCTGTAAGCATAACAAATTATAAAGCATGCTTAAAAGGGAAAAAAAGGGTTATTTTTCTAGAAACTGTATGAACGGTTTTCTTTGTTTCTATCCTTTAAAATAATGAAATTTGCACATTAAAAAACACGCATGGATCTATTGTAATAGCCCCAAACCTTTGCCATTTTACTGTGTAAATAATGAAAATTAAAAAATTCGTATACAAATACAATTAAACTTTTTTAGTACAGCTCAACAATCTTTGCGGTTCAAAACCATTAAGCACGATCCTTCGTCAGGCGAAAAAAAAAAAAAAAAATAGACATTTTGCCTACTTTATTAATGTCGCATGAATGCAGTATGAAAACAACAACGCATGGCATTTTAATAAATGACATATACTGAAATAATGTATCCTAGATATTTCATCTTTTCATAATATAAAGTGTCTTACTTCTTTTTTTCTTATAGACATGCGTAGTGATAGTGCTTTGCAACTTTGAAGGCCTTCTCCAAACACAGTTCTATGATTTCATAGAATTTTTTTAAAAATATATTCTCCTCTTATTCATTTAATTTTATTTTTGATTAAATGTTATAATTCTTTGTAAAAATATGATTAATAATTATTTTCCTGCATTCCCCGCCGCTTTCCAATTATAAACTCATCCACTGACCTTTAAATCTAAACGCCTGCGAAAAATTCGATATACTTTACCATTTATTATTATTTTTTTAAGTCTGACACCAAAACAGAGGAGTTATATAAGAAAATAATCATCCTCTCATAAAAATACAATATATATATATATATATATATTATATAACGCAGAATACTTTTTGCGTAAAATCTGCAATACAAATTCCTACTTCGTCACCGAATTAATACCATGAACAAAATTCTTTTTTAAAATATTCCTCATGCAAATATGTTCGGCATGACAAAAATGCAAAAAAAAATTTTTTTTTACGCATTTAACAAAAGAATATTGAATTTGCAAAAAACCCACTCACAAAGTTTTTCGTAAAATGAAGAGAGGGAAAGGGACTTCTGCGCTTGATTTTTTTTTTTTTTTTATTTATTTATTTATTTATTTTGCTCTAATTGATATGCAAAAAGTAAATAAATAAAATAAGCATTGTGCGAATATGTTGTTTCAAAAAAAAAAAAAAAAAACATTAATAATAATAATAATAATTATAATAGTACAATAAATATTTAGTTTTTAATTTTACTTTACAGCATTTTATTTGTGAATTCACAACGTTGCAAACGTTTATAGCAATCAAAACTTCCTGTATTTTTTTTCCCTGTAACTCCCTGTATTTAATAAATGATACATTTAATTAAAATTTCCATTTTTTCTAAACTGACTGTTTATATATATATATATATATATATAGAGAGAGAGAGAGAGAGAAAGAACAAGAAGAAAAAAATGCTTTTACATAGTGTTAATAATGCATAAAGAAAAATTATACTTGCAAATGCAAAAAAAAAAATCAGTATTTCAAAAATGCTGACATTTTTTTTAAGTTAACTGCGAATTGTAAATATATGCAACTATACTGGGACATTCTATGCCTGACCTATTACTTTAATATCGATTTTAACAGAAATATGAATTTCAAAAAAGAATTCTTCTTCCAGAATCTTAATGGGAAAGATGAAATTGTTTACGCAGAACTAATTGATTCACTTGAGTAAACAAGAAAGGAAAACCCTATATCAAACAGATAAATGTTTACTTAAAATTTTTGACTTAAAAGTTGCATTGCGCGTGTTTTTTTAATTTTTAATTTTTTTTTTTTAATGGAAGTGAAAGGGGGATATGAATTCTGTTAAGTGAAATTAGTATGGTATGTATATATATATATATATATATATATATATGTATATATATATATATATATATATATATGTATATATATTAATTTAATACATTTGGAAACTTGCATATATTACTATCCATTTATAAGCATAAAAAGTGAATTATAAAATAATTTTTGAATGTGAGTTTTAAAAAATAATGCTTGATAATGTAATATAAAAAATCTGGAGTGACTCCACTCGACTTTCCGAACATTGAGTAACTAACAGTTTTGTAGATAAAATAAAGAAAGAGGAGTTGCTAAACAAACAAAAAAGAGAAAACCTTAACAGAGTGTTTGAGTATTTTTCTCTATATATCACACGAGGTTTTATTTAACGCTACTGAACTTTGAGCCCTTAGATCATAAGGATAAAGAATTTTTCGTTGTGTCCCTGTAAAAATCTATAAATGCTAGATTCACCAAAATGCTTATAGTTAGTGCAACAGTGATTTATAATATTCATACAAAATTTCAGCTCAATTGAATAAGGCGTTTAGATGCTATCGCTGGTCTCATAGGCCATAAAGATAAAGAATTTTTCTTTGTGTCCCTGTAAAAAACTGTAAGTGCTAGATTCACCAAAATCTATACAGTTGGTTCAAATGTGACCTATAACATGTGTACAAATTCTTCGCTGAGATTAATAAGGCGTTTAGATGCTATCACACTTTTAAAAATTTGGCAAAGAATGTTTTTTTGTGTCCCTGTAAAAAAACTATAAGTGCTAGATTCTCCAAAATGTATACAGATTGAGTATCTGTGACCTATAATATGTGTATAAAGTTTTTGCTCAATTGAATAAGGCGTTTAGATGCTATCGCACTTTTAAGATTTTGGTCCCTTGGCCATAATGATAAAGAATTTTTCTTTGTGTCCCTGTAAAAAAACTATAAGTGCTAGATTCACCAAAATCTATAGGGTTCTTACTATGGTGACTTACAATATACGTACCATTTTTCAGCTTATTCGAACAAAGCGTTTAGACGCTAGCGTGTTCACTCACAGACATACACACATACATACACACATACATACACACACACATACATACATCATCGTAAAAATAGTGAAAACGGACTCGTTGGACCTCGAAACGTATAGAAACATCAAAATATCGAATTTGGATTTTTGACATGATTACAATACTTTCCTCACTATAGTGTTCGGAAAGTAAAAATGATAAATGCTATTAGAAAGATTTTAACACTTAGATATGATAATTTTTCAAAGTTTGCCTTTTCTGGAGACTGTTTTAGACAGCTTTTCTTTTCTTTTCTTTTTTCTTTCTTTTTTTTCTTTCTTTTTTTTTTTGTACTATAAAAAAAAAGTGATTTTGATTAAAAAAAAAATAAATAAATAAATAAAAAATAGCACTCATGCCTTAATTTAAATATATGGATTGGATACATTTTCATCGTTGCTAACAGTTATGCTTTTTGGCTACTGGAAAATTTTAATAGAAATTTTTTCTATAATTCTGTAACCGTTTTCACTGATTAAATAAAATAAAATAATTTCACTTATTTAATAAAATAGAGATTTCTAGTAAAATTTTCCAGTAGCCAAAAAGCTTAAAAGTTGATAGCTATGCAATTTTAAACTGTGATTTAGATTATTTTATCTACTCTAGAGGAATATTTTTAGAAGATATATGAGGTTCTACTAATAAAACATCTTCTCATCTTCAGTTAAAAAAAGACAAGAAAATATCTGTAACATGAAGGTTTTATCTGTACTTGGTGACGCCATGAAAATTATGGCGGAAAGCTCTGTATTTTTAATAGTATATAAAGATATATATATATATATATATATATATAACGTGTGTTAAAGTGTATTTTATGTGTTCTTATTAAGTAACACCTTTCCTATCAACGTTCTAAGCTCCGCCCTTAGGGTGTTGGTGTTGGGGCCAACTGACTGCGCTAGAGTACAAGGCCTGAATGGGACAGTGCCCTCCGTGTGGGAGAGGGGGATGTCTACCTAAAGGATTCCAGCTGGTAATTACGATAGTTTTGGAGGAAGTTTGGAACACAAGAAACAAATAGGCCGACGAACACGACCTGGAATCGAACCCAGCACCTCACATCTATCAGCTTTGAGAGCAGAACCTCTCGGCCACTGGTAAGCCTCCTTCCTTCCCGCCTTTAGGCATTCCTGTGTTTAACCCGTTAAATGCCGTAGTCGTATATACATGATAGTTTCATTTACCGTATCAATTGCTGTGAAAGAAATTTAAATTATTTTAACACGAAAATGTAAAATCTTAGTAATGTTTTAGTGAGCAGTGATAGTTGTTGTGAGGAAAGGGAAATGATATTAATAATAATGCTTGTATAAGAATAAAATAAGGCAGAGAAGAAAGTGGGCGGTCAGAAAATTTTACTACAAACAAATAAACAAAAGTGGGCGGTAGATATAAAAAAGTTGACTACACCTGTTTTAGAGGAACACCGAAAGGCGAGGCTTATTTTTTAAAACCGGGAAATCTGCCGTCCACAAAGACTCTCGAGAAAAATAAAAGTTAGATTTGTGGTTTGATAAACAGCCAACTCGCAGGAAAACTGGAAGACTAAATTATGAGAATCGATGAAAAGATTACTGCTAGTTCTACGAGATTATGCATAAAGCACAAATGTCAAATTAAAACCTTTTCCTTCTTTCTTTTTTTTTTTTTTTTTTTTTTGACAGCACATTTATTTAAATATAATGTAGTATGAAATAAATAAAAAACTAAAATTCCTTACAATTTTGTATTTGTACATGGTTGATAGTTATTTATCTATTTATTATTATACAAAAGGAGCGCAGGAATTATTTCACTACTATTGTCGCTCATTTTTTCTGTTTATAACTATTACCATCGTAATTTGAATGGAAAGCATTCTTTACGCAAACACGGAATTCTTGCATATGTTTTCCAAAAATTTATTAGGATTGAAGTGTGATATAGTCGTTCATATTGAAACGTATTTACATCTAAGGTATACATCTGCTTGTGTGAATATACCACAATTTGTAACTGAAACTATTCTGTAACTTCTATCTGAAACTGAATTCTGATTTTCTTGTGAAAAAATGTATTAGTCGAACTTAAAAAAAAAAAAAGTTTTTATGGTTGTATATGCAGTGCAAAAATTCGACAATATTTTATTAGAGACCATTAGCTCTTTTCAAAATTTTCAAGAAATTCATATATTTACCCAGCTTTGTTTAAATCTGTTTCTCAAAAAGGAGGAAAAGGGAATTATTTATGTCTGAAAAAATATTTAGAAGCATGCATTTTCGTAGCAGTGCATTTAAGGATATATTTTTATCACCTGTAAAGTAGCAAAAGAAATTCATGTGAATGTACAACAAAGAAAAAAAAAAATTTGAGGGTTTGATGATGATTTGCGAAACAACCATTTTCCGTTTTGTTTTCTTCTCAACATTTTTTTCTCAAATGGAAATATTTTATTTTGTAAAATTTATTTAAATACACATACTTTTTCTAGAATTCTTTTACATAAGTTTAAATAAATTATTTATAACGACAAAATTCCATGTGCATTAAAAAAAAAAAAAAAAAAAAAAAGAAAGAAAGAAAGAAAGAAAAAGAAAAAAATCTTTTATTCAACTTGCATAATTTTAAAAAGCACGCAATTGCGTATATGCTTCACGCTTTATTCTATGAATCTAAAAAAATTCTTAAAACTGCACAATATTTTTTACGCAGTAAAATATTTTAAATACTCAATTTTTCTGTTTGTATTCAATAGCCAACTTTTGCATATTAACATGAATAGAGCCGTACAATTTTTCAATTAATAAGATAATGATTCAGTGTTCAAGGCTTGCTGGGGAAAAAAAAAAACTTTAATAAAAGTTAATCTAAAATTTCTATGGTTAGAGAAAAATAAATTTCAATTGAAAATTATATTAAGAACGATTTGAAGTTTCTACTTATGAAGAATTGTCTAGTATATATAATGTTGAAAGTATGTATAACACTTTGTGCAAAATAAAATTAGTAAGGTAAGCAGCTTAATAATCACCACAAAAATTAAAAGTGATTATTATTTATTTATTTATTTTTAATATGATTCGGTATTACATCACTTGCACTAAATACCCAAAAGTCTCTGACACATTTTAAATTTTAATATAAATCAATTAACTGGTATACGGTAATGCGGTTTATTCTACAATGCTTCTTACAATGAAAAGTTTTGTTTAAGAAAGTAAAAAAGTTAGTTCAAACATTTGCTCATAGATGGCGCTGCATGTTGTAAGCGGTAACAAAACATAAAAAAACACAAAGCAAGCAATTAAAAAGCATTTATTATTATTTTTTAATTCTCTGCAATATTTCAAAATGTGCGGCCTTTATAATTTAAACCACTTGCAAACTCCTATTAAAAAATGCTCATAGCAAAACTACACGAAATGCTGTGTAAACAAAGCATAAGACAGGTGACACGCAAGCGCGCCCCATCATCGACTGTCCCAGATACGAGGGTATCCATGCAGTCCCGTCTCAAGACGACCCAACATCGTGCAGGCCTTAGCCGCTACGACAGCAACATACCAACTTCGCGACAGCAGGGAAGTGGCCCAGGTAAGGTTCGGCAATCAGCTATACAAGGCTCATGTCGCCCCTCCGGACCAACCGGAGTTGGTCAAAGTTGGGGCTGAGGGCCCTCGTAACTGGCCGACCTCGGTTTGGCGGCCAGAAGGCTTGTTTACCTTCTGAGGACGACACAGGGCCGTCCACAAGGCCCGCTCTCCCAACGGAGTTCACCACTAGCCGATACGCACATTCATGCCAACTAGGAAGATCTGCAGCCGCTTCCCATTTTTGCTAAGCCTCCTTGTACTGCCACTTGGAAGGCCCCACCCAGGACACCTGGACAGCCCCTGTTTGCTCGGGCCATCACAACCCTATGTGAGCACCGATGTCCGCCAGGGTAGTCCCGCCGTCCGGTCATGCACCACCAGCCAGTTAAGACAGACCTCCTCACACCACGTGGAAAAACTTCTCCCCGAATCGCTCATGCGGGCACTGCAACTCGTTCGTGCGATTTAAACAAAGTTCCCTTTTTGACAGTCCGAATTGGCTGTTTTGAATCAGCGCTTCTACCTCCGGTAGACAGGGAGCACATGCTCCCCCTTCTCTCCACACCACACCAACGCCAACCGTCTCACCAACTCGTACTCACCGTCACACCAACTCACACTCGCCATCACGCCAACTTACCAACTCACACTTGCTATCACGCCAACTTACCAACTCACACTTGCCATCACGCCAACTTACCAACTCACACTCGCCTTCACGCCTACTTACCAACACACACTCGCCATCTCGCCGTCACTCTTCAACTTCGTTACACCATAACGCTCACTCCACCTCACCATCAAACTCTCATCATCTCACCGTCTCACTCACCAAACGAAGAGACCTCCTAGGAGGCTCTACTGGGGCGTCAGGCTCAGACTCTTCGAGAATCCGTCGTCCACCACCAAGCGGGTTAAGCGCCCAGTCAAGGAGATCCGTCATGACTGCGATTCCTTTCCTACAATAGTAGTCCAGGCACAAATCCCGCCGCGTTCGAAGGTGGTAGTTCGGCGGGAAGTAACGTTCCCTAACCGACCGCCACCGTGCGCACTCTAGCATCACGTGCTTTACCGAGCTTGCGCTGGCCCCGCAAATACATGCAGGGTTCTTCTGAAAGAAGCGGTGCTGGTGAACTCCGAATGAACCATGTCCGGTGAGGACCTGATTAACAAAGAAATCTCCCTGCACTCTACGACTGCTCACCTTCGGAAACACTTCATGCGTGAACCTACCCTTCGTGGAGCCATCGGGTAAGTCATGCCAACTGGGGGAAATTTTAGGAACTATTTTTGTATTTTCTTAAGCTATTTTATATTTAAGTTTAAAATTTGTTAGAAACTTTTGACACACTATCCTCACCGACCGTTCTGTGTTATTATGGGGAATTCTGTTTATAGAATTTACACATTACCATATATAGCAATTTTTTTTTTTTTTTTTTTTTTTACTCCGTTTTCATATTTCGAAAATATTTCACAACCCTTGAATTTATTATTTTTCCCAAAAATTATTATTATTATTATTTAATTATTTTTTTTAATATTTTTGAACATAAGAATGAGAAAAACGAACTAAATGCATTTTTTGCATTTTTCACTCCAAATTAATGAGTAATTCTATGAACACATTTTCTCATAGAATAACATGGAATTATCTGTCGGAAAAGGTTGGTATAAATAAAGGTATAAAGGTTGGTATAAAAAAAAATGGCTCTTTAAATTGCTTGTATTTCAGGTATTATTTCTGAATACAGTCAAACCTCGTTAACGTGAACACTATTAACGTGAATTACTTTTAACATAAACTGTTTCCACAATCTCCGTCAAAATTAAGGTTAGTTTTGTTATATGAAGATTAGTTACTGATAGCATGAACTACTGGTAACATGAACAAACTTTTTATTCCCCTTGAGATTCACGTTAACAAGGTTCGATTGTAACAGAAAATGTACTGTAACAGCCCAGCCAAAATATGGATCTGTCTGCTTGCGATGTATAATGTAATTAAAAATAATTTGTCATAAGCTAAAAGAACAAATAAATACAATTGATATCGCCCTCAGTAATTTAAGGAAAAAAAAAAAAATGAAAGAAAGAAAAAAGTAAAGAAAGTGGGGTTATCACAATTTTACGTGATTTTGGGCTTTAGGCTATATCTTGATATCAATCTCCGACGAGCAAAATCAAAGATAAATTCAATTTTCTGAGCTTTCGCGGCACTTCCATTCAGTAGACGCAAATATTTATCTTGCACTTATCTACGTCTGTTGCTTCAGAAATGACAAACTCAACTAGTTGAAAATTGAAAAAAAAAAAAAAAAAAAAAAAAGAAAAGAAAAAAAAAAATCATTAATGCTTTTACTGACGTGTTTAGATAACGATGTTGAGTTAATGAAATTTAATGTACTCAAAGTTGTATAAACTTTCCTTTTGTGTATGTCTGTGTGTTTTAGACTCTATTTTTATTCATCAGAGGCTGTTAGTTTTGATTGTTTGTTGTATCATTTAAGTTGAGGTAATGTGCAAAATTTATATTTCAAGTAGCTGAGAAAGAGTTTATTTTAATTTTTAATCAAAAGTTTAAAAAAAAAATCTATATTTCAAAAATCTGCGTCTTATGCCAATTTGCTGCCATTGATCTAATTGATTTTTAAACAAAATTTTACCACACACATACAAAAGTATATTAATTGGTACCTTGTGGTTATCACAAAACTGGGTTTTGCACAAATATTTAATCTACATAGCTTCTCACAATAAATATTTTAGGTATGCAATTTGGTGAAATTTTAAGCTATAGATGTTGAGATATAGTCATATGAAAAATCATAGAACGCCACCTGTCAACCAATATGTATCCCTACATACAATCCCTTTTGCAAAATGGCCATTGCATATATAAAGTACGGTTCTTTTGTACGCTACAGAAGCTGAGATATAGCTTTCGCGTAAACCTAGAAAATCGCAGTATGGCAGCGCCACTTGCCGGCCAATATGCACCCACATTGCATCAGCCTAATTTCTTATGGTCCTATCAAACTTTAAGTTTTGTGCAATTATGCACTATAGAAGCTGAAATATAGCCTTCTCGTAAATGGGAAAGAAATATAGCATAACATCGCCACATGTTGGGCTATATGTATCAAAAGCATATAGACTCGAGTTTATGTCAAAGTACAACTATATATATATTAATTCTACTAGTTAGTTCATGATGTAAAGTTGTCACAAACTTTTTGTCACGCACACACTAGACACAGAAAACATTTCAGAAAGAGTCAAAATGCATTCAAAACCACTTGTAACATGTAAAATCGCAAAAACCAGAACATTACTTTATATATATACTATGCTGTTTCAATCTGGGTGCATATTGTTCGATAAGTGACGCTGTTATGCAGTCCTCTTCAGGTTTCATTTAATTTCACGACCAATTACTACATTAAAATGATACGGAAAATTTTTT
Organism: Salticus scenicus; assembly: GCA_963930645.1. Classification (NCBI taxonomy): domain Eukaryota; kingdom Metazoa; phylum Arthropoda; class Arachnida; order Araneae; family Salticidae; genus Salticus; species Salticus scenicus. The sequence goes on along the minus strand of OZ005651.1, from coordinate 205,897,912 downwards.
TGATGGCCTTAATGTACTAGTTGGATTTTTAGATTCTATTAAAAAATTTCAGATACAATACTTTATTATTTTTAAATTTGTTACATTTGAATGATATAACAGTCCCTTTGTGTGCTGATACATGTAACAACATTATTCTCAGAAAATAATTCTTAAAAGCACAATGGCAAATTCCGACATTTTTAGATTAAAAAATACCTGCAATTCCGCAACAAATCTAGCCTATTTACATTTTTTCCTCCGGAAATGTAATATATGTTGAATCGTTTTTTGCACCATCGCATTTTTATCTTCTAGTGAAGAACTATTATTTATTTGAAATTGGAACAATGCCTCTGATACGTTTAGTTAGTAAATATTATTTTATTTCATTTTTATCTCTTTTGAGAGTTTGAAATTTAAAGATAAAAATCTCCACTCGTCCACTGCGGATTTTAGTATCGCGATATGAAAAAAAATTAAGAACCAAAATATTCATGACATTAGTTTTCTCGTGGTTCTCTGCAGTCATTTTTTTAATACCACTTTTTTATATATGTATTATTCTTTCGAAGATATGTACAACAAACAATTAATGAAGATTACTAAAAAATAAATAAATAAATATATGGCATTCAGAACTGCTGAGAACCCTGGAATTTCTTGATGAAAAGTTTATTTCTACAAAGTATAGTTGTGGTTGAAAAATGCGCGTTCAAAAGCCAAACACTTTTAAGAGTAAAGTGCTATTCTTAGAGTTGTTCCCTTACCGCAGAAAGACCACAGGCTATGAAATATGAACGTAAGGAATGATCATAAATACCAGATGTACACAGAATATTTGCTTATAAAGATGAGTTCTAAAAATATACAGGCTAACATTATTTTTAATGTTTTTAAGAGAAAACTATACACATATGAGCTCTAACGACATATGAAATGATACAGATGGTTTGATAGAGAAAAAGAAAAAAAAAAAAAAAATCCATGGAAGAATAATTAATTGTCCATAACGCTACACTAAAGAATCACCATGATTCTATTGAGATGTCACTTTTCAATTAAGATGTGAAATTTACTGACAGCTAGATGAATTATTTCTACAGTGATTCTTATAAACGTCGAATGAGATTACAAAAACGTCTCAATGACATTAGTGAGTCATTCGTCGGTAAATACAGGGTAGTTAAATTAAAGTGGTCTTATTCAGCCTCCTCTAGAGCCTGTTTTATTTACCTGATTGTGATGAAACTCGTTATATATATCATGTGTAGAGAAAGAGATTTTAGAAATAAAAAAATAATTCAAGTTTTGACCGCCAATGAAAAATATATGACGCATTATCTTTTCAGAAGCAAATAATGGAGTTTAAAGTTGAACGCACAGTTTGAAAAGTTTTGTTTTATGCAATTTTGTAAAGCTAAACAAACGAAATAAATAAATAAATGAGTAATGCATAATTAAATAAAAAGACAATGTTTAAACTTTGCCGGTGCTTAGGTTGAAATTGCATCATTAAACATCTAAACTAAATAAATGTCGACCAATTAAAATATAAATATCCAATGTTTTAGAATTTATATAGTATTTTAGAATTTGCTAAGTTAAGAAAGGGTGGAGAATAAATTGTTATGAACCTTTTTTGTAAATTACTGTCTTAGAGTTATGAAAATGTACATGCATATACATTGAAATATAATAACATCAAATAAATTAAAAGTTCTCGCGAAAACTATTTAAATTAAAAATATTAATAAGATTCAAACTTTTAAATTTTTTGAAAATTTTTAAAATTCACCCTGCTATCTAACTTTTAATTTTCCCCTCGATTTTATATTATTATAATTTTAAAATATAGTAATATATTTATGTATTACTTTGATGATTCATTGATAAGCTAATTTATTTAATATATTTCTATTCGAATGCTGAAATTTAAAGTAATTTTTTAGAATTCAAACGTAAAAATATTTTGATATTTCAATGCATATTTATGGAAATCTTTATTATTCCAATACAGTAATTTATAAAAAAAAAGATTTATAACGCCCAGTTTCCCTTAATATTTTTCTGTTGGTGTAGTCATCAAAATCTCAATCAAAATAAATATTTTAATGTTTTCTATATCACAATCTTAAAAATAGAAGCAACATATTCTTTTAAATTCAGCCCAAAGTAAAACTTAAAATAAAATGAAATAAAGTATCAAGCTGCTGATAAGTTGTTGATTTCACATTGTTGGTTGATTTTTTATTTATTAACTGAATGACAATAGTTACAAACTACATTATATTTACGTTACAATAACTGAAAAGCATCAAAAAATAAAATATCTCCGATTACAAGCTGTTGAAGTTTTACTATACCTCGTCTACAATCTAGACTTTGAAAATTAACTTTTGATTACATATTCCAAAATACACCATGAGCATTTATAAAGTATGCATAATATATTTGACAAGGGAAGGGAGATGCACGAATGGTAAGCTGTCTGTTCTGTCGAATAATCCGTTTTAAGAAAAATCCTATGGGAAATAAAATTGTAAAATATTATTAGCTTTAGAGGTATCAATGAATAATAGCACTATTCTGCATGAAAATTGGCCCAACGCCATTTTTGCAGATTCTTGTGTAAAATGGCCTCCTGAATCCGAATATGATGCCCATTTTGCTCTATCACCTACCGTTTTTTAGGGATTTTCCCCCTATTTTTATCACTTTTGCAGTAATTTTATGGCTATACATTTGATTTGTAGGGGAGGAAAGGATTGTTTTAACTGTTAAATATCTTCTGAGGGGCTACAGAAATGCAAAATTCTAAAATAGGAACATTTGCAGCAAGAGGAAAATTTAGGGGCGGGGGGGGGGATTTGCCACTGAAATTATAAATTAAATTTATTATATTTCATTAATCAATTATTATTGTTATTTATTATACATTATGTTTTTTATGTTTTTAAGTGTTAAAATAATACTTCTCCATTCTCCAAATCAAATTCATAGTCATAAAATTACCGAACAATGATAAAAATTGAGGGAGGGGATGGCGTTCCGAGAAAACGGTGGGTAATAGGGCAAAATGGGGGTCATATTTTGATCCAGGAGGTTATTTTACATAAGAGTCAGCAGAAATGGTATCAGAACTCGAATTTCTTTCTTTCTTTTTTTTTTTTTTTTTTTTTTTCCAGTGCAGTGTAATCAGCTGAACAATAACCTATAATTTAAGTTTTATTATAATTAATGCTATATGTGCATGTATATGTTTTAATTATTATTATTATTATTATTATTATTATTATTCATATTAATCATAGCTGTATCTGAAGAGCTGTTTAAACAACATAAAACATAAAGACTAATAATACTTGGTGCATATAAAAAAAACTAGTATGACAGCTATCACAAGACTTTCACATGACTAGCTATCACAAGACTTTCGTCTATATAATTTTACACAAATTCATGCAGTACAAATTATTTATTAAATTATTATTTATGAAAAAAATTTTCCATGATAAATGCAGAGATTTTTTATCTGACAGCATTATAACACTAAATGCCGAAAGAAAGTCAATTCTGTACCAACATCAGCAGAAATGCGATTTTTTTTTTTTTTTTTTTTTTTTTTTCGTTAAAAAGTGAAGAAAAAAAAATCGATAATTTTGTTTTAAATTATCACAAATCTACGGTCCAACCATTCGTTTTAAAGATATTGACGAGATCTTCAGAAAGATACCCATATTGAAAATTTACACCCTCTGGAGGGGTTACTTCCCCTCTAGGAGGCAAGTGATATCCCACAGGCACAATTTTTTTCCCCTAGTTTACTACTACTTTTATCAATAATTTATATTATCTTTACAATCACACATTAAAAATAACTCTCATTATGTACGTTTATACGAAATTTTGTCCTATACTGCCATGTTAAAAATTTAGAAAATATGGGATCAATGCGCCACCTGATGAGCGATTGGTCGCCAAATCTAATCAGCACCAGTTTACGTCAGGATCCAACTAAATATAAAGTTTGCTTAAATTTCGTTCGTTGATTCGTGAGATACAGTGTCAGCAAAATATGTGATACACTCAGAGACAGGCAGACATTTTCTAAAAACAGTCAAATCGTGTTCGGGATGTAGCAAAACCTGTAAATCCATCGAAAAATGGAGTTCGGAAATTTTCACGAATTCAATACCGTCTTCTTTTATATACAGAAGAAAGTGGAAAAAAAAAGTTCGTTGTTGCCAAGAAATGTTTCTCTGTTCATGTGAAGCAAATCTGCTTCATCAAATGCGATTAAGATATACTAAGTGTATTAAGCATCTTGTGCTATACTATCAAATATAAATGGAAATTTTAAAGTTAACCAAAAATAAATCTTTCTTAACGGTCTCTGGTGAACTTTCTTAAACGTGCATGGTTTTAAGAGAGCATAAAAGCTACTATCTGGGAATAGTATTTATTTATTTATTTATTAGTCAGTATCTTCGTAATAAAACAACAATGATCCTATGCACATAAACAGATTTTAGAATCATGTTGAAAACATACGAAAATTACTTTCTTATAATTCATTCTTTATTAACAGGAAAATTAAGAATTCTGGCATGCCCTTCTGAGTAAGAAAAAATGAGATGGATAAAATTAGACATAGATTACGGTCATTTCATATTGTTTCTTTGAGAATGAATTATTATTTTATAAGTTTAACTGTTTTGACGCTTTTACGTTAGCTTAAAATAATAATAATAATAATTTTATATTCTTTAGCCGCGTTTCTTGCGATCATGGGAGCCTCTGAGCAAGTACTGACTCGACGATTCCAATGGTAAAATAGGGGTGATACTTCTTGTGGTCGAGAGAAAATAGCGATAAGGGAACGCCAAATGACTGAATGTTTATGAAATCTACTTTCAATTGCGATGCTGCTGTCAAGACTTTCACGAATCATAAACACAGGTGTCGGGACTTTGATACAGTCAGACTCGTCAGGTGTCTTGAACCAGCTTGTTGCTATAGGGTTTTAGTTTAAAAAAATAATTCTTTTGGACTCATTGATAATTATTCTTTATTGTATAAATAATTTCATTTTTAAACCATTTTATACTTAATGAATACAACTTCATATCATACTGTATCAATAATTTATGGATGGTTTTTACTTAAAAAAAAAAAAAAAAGAAAGAAAGAAAGAAAGAAAAAGTTTATGAGTTAAACAATAAAATATAACTTAAACACATTTTTCTTTTAATTAAGATCTCAAGATTAACTTTTTTAAAAAAAATAAAATTGTTCGCCGACACAAAATAAGCAGTACCATATAAATAGCATATTTTAATAAATTTAAATTTTTATATATTCATTTATCAATTCTATATTATTTAAGTACATGAGTAGCTTAAGAAACATTCATATACATTAAAATTTTGGTCATTTCCTTCTCATAATCAAAACTTTTACTGAAACTTTACCGCATCCTTTTAATTCATATTGAAACTCAAAAGTAAATATATGAATGCTTTTTGAAAGTTTTACTGAAGCACTCAATACTATAGAATATTGATAAAAACGTGAATAAAATTTTTAAATTATTTAAATATGCAACAATTTAAAGGATGTTCAGGTTCAGAAAAAGTCGGCCTGATTTCAAAATTGAAAATCTCTAAAACAGGAATGAAAAAGTTCCACCAGTATTTCTAAATAGAAACTTTTATCATATTTTTATTTTTATGATTTTATGGGTTACAAATTTTTGTAGAAAAATACTGGTGAGGAAAAATAAGTGGAACTCTTTTATCCCTGCTAAAACAAAGATCGATAAAGGTATGGAACAAACGGTGCAGTTGTCGTTAAAGCAGTAAAACTTTTATACAGAAATTTCAAAATTAGTAATAAAAATTGCCAACAGATCTCGCTATACGCTGTTATCGTTGATAAATAATGCTCTGACGCGCAGAGCTATCAGTTCTAGCTTTGAAAAGTTAAACTTGCACCCTTGCATGTTTCAATGCTGGAAATTAGAACTGATCCATCTGCGCACCGTAACACTTTTTATAGTGATTTCATATTGCCATTATAATGTACAGCATTACAGTAAAAACATTGCGCCATCTGTTGGCAAATGTTTTTACTAATTTTAAAACTTCTGTATAAAAGTTTTACAGCTTTCATGATGCCTATACCATTTGTTAAATACTTTTATCGGTCTTTGTTTCAGACTTTCTTCAACTCCAGTTCTTCAACTCTTCTTTCTTCAACTCCAGTTTTCGATGGATTTACACGTTTTGGGATGTCCTGAACACGATTTGACAGTTTTTAGAAAATGTCTGTCTGTCTCTGTGTTTATCACAAAATTTGTGGACGCTGTATCTCACGAACCAATGAATGAAATTTAACCAAACATGGTATTTAATTGAACCCTAAAATAAACTGGTGCTGATTAGATTTGTGGAACAATTGCTCAATAGGTGGCTCTGTGATCGCATTTTTTCTAAATTTTTAACATGGCAGTATTGGACAAAATTTCGTATAAATGTTCATAATGACAGTTATTTTAATCGTGTGATTGTAAAATTAATATGAATTATTTATAATAGTAGTAGTTAACTAAGAAAAAAAATTGTGCATGTGGAAGCATTGTTCCCCCCCCCCCCCCCCGGGGGGGTGAATTTTCAATATGAGTATCTTTCGAAAGATCTCGTCAATACCTTTAAAACGAATTGTTGAACTATAGATCTGTGAAAATTTAAAACAAAGTTACCGATTTTTTATTTTTTTTTTTTATCTTTTAACGGAAAAAAACAGGAAAAACATTTCTTCTGATTTGCAAAAAATTGACATCTTTCGGCATTTAGTGATAATATAATTCTGTCAGATAAAAATTATCTGCATTTATAATGGAAAATAATTTGATAATTTAATAAATAATCTGCATTGTGGTGGCCACATCATACCAGTTAATTTTGAAATCAGAGAGTCCTTTTTTTGTTTTCTTTCTCTCTCTCTCTCTCTCTCTCTCTTTTTTTTTTCTTTTTTCTTTTTTATCACACTGCATTATCAGTTATTCTGGGGCCGCGGTAGCCCAGTCGGTAGAGCGCCGGCCTCGTAATTGGAAGATTGCGGGTTCGGTACTCGAACCGGCCAAAGACCGTCGTGTACACTAATGGTGGCTGGTGCACGTAAAATCTGTCGTGGCCGCAATGTCCTCCATGTTCCCATCAAAAATTATACCTCTGGGGGTCACCGAAGCGGGAGAGCCATCCCTTCCGTGGAGGATCAAAATTGTGATGGCATGTCTCCGGACCACCTCTAGGGGTGTGTCCCAGACCGTCGCCAATTGCCCATCTGCGCAGCACTAGTGCGACGTAAAACCCAACCTTTCAACCTTTCAGTTATTCTGTGTTTCGCGCATACTTATATTTAAATTGAAAGAAAACCATGGAGGTCATAATCAACACAAAAAATGTGTTAGTGTTTAACTTTAATATTTCATTTTTCACTAACTTTTTTTTTTTTTTGTCTAGCTCTAGCATACTGTTTGCAATACGGATTATTCTTACTTTTTATAAGAAATTCCAATGCTCTTGCAATGTTTCTACAAAGGTGGATGTTGTGTAAAACTAAGAAACTGAATCTCCTTTCCTAGGGGGGAAATTTTTCTTATATTTAAACGAAGAGAGAGAAAAAAAAAAACACTATTTAATTTTATTCCTAAAACAAAAAGGTTTAGCATAGTTTAAAGGTATTACCATTTTCGACATCTTTTGTTCTTTTATATAGTTTCACTTGAAAAGAATGCATAGTGGATAAAAACAATGTCAGTCTGTCTATGTGTTACATTTTTTTTTTTTTCTTTTTTTCCTGAAGGTTAAATAAGACATTACTAGTGATATAAAAATTTTGTCTAAAGCTATTTTTATACATGTATTTATTTTGTATTTTAGTATAAAATGTGAAAAAAAAAAATATTCTATGTTTGTTGTTGTATAATTTTAAAACCTTGCATTAAATTTAATAGCCAAGTGAAATAAATTTGCTTTCGCAGCAGTCGGCGAACGTATTAAATTTAGTTGCAGAAAGTATTTTTTTTTTTTTTTTTTTTTTTCAATCATTAGAAAAAATTTTATCAAGTTCCATTTCATCTATTTAAATTCAAAATATAGTCATTAGGAATTTTTAATGCTTAGCAAAAACTTTTAATATTTTCAACAAAATTATACTTTTACTATCAGTATTTTTTTTTTTTTTCCCTTGCAAAACCATTTAAAAGCTCATTTTCTCCCCGATTTAATCTGTAGTTAGTCTGGCTATGCCGAAAGTATTTGAATAATCTAGGTTAATGCTTAAGTAATACTTAAAAGCAATTTAATTCAAAAGTTTTCTGCTTTTTATTATTCTTTAATTTCTTAGATGGCAAAGAATTTGATTATTTTTAATATGATATTTATCCTTATCAAAAAAAGTAAACCACTTATACACGTTATGTCTGAAAATGTAATCTTTATACATTTTGTATTTCAAATATCCTGTGAGAATTTTACATTAGGATTAAATTTAATATTAAATTGGGATTGATTATGCTCCAATTCATTCATTTTTATTTAAGAGTTTTTTTTTTTTTTTTTTTTTTTTTTAATATTGTTGTTTTAACCATTATTTCTACAGTCTCTTTCCAACAATAATAATAATGACATAAATAAAATAAAGAGGAGCAAGGGTATAATTGGATGATACATCACGCAAAATTAAAAAAAAAAAAAAAAAAAAAAGATGCAAGTCTGATGGCTCCGAGTCTAAAGAATATAGAAGGTAAGGCAGCACTTCCCGTTCGAAATCTTCAATCTCGAATATCGTTATATTGGCGATGTGAGAACTGCTATTGTCATAGTCAATTAGACCTTTTTGTCTGAATTGCTTCATTCAGTCGGAGCAGTTGTTGGACGTGATAATGCATGTTTGATTGCATCATGGAGTTTATGATGCAAAAGATAACAAAATTCGTCAAAAGTACTTAAAAAAAAACTCTGTCTTTCTTTCAAACAACAAAACATTTTCAAAATACATTTTACTTTTGTACCCCATTTTTCATCAAAAGAACAAAAAAAAAAAAAAAAAAAAAAAAAAAGAAGAAGAAGAAGATGATGATGATGACGATGACGATGATGATATAATCATAAAATATTCCTCATTTTTTCTCCAGCTCCTCTACCCCACCCCCGATCTCTCTCTCTTGGTTTATTCGCTCTTTGCATGTTTGCTTCTCTTGTTTTGTTTCCATGTCGATTCATCGTAAAGGCAACATTATTTAAATTGCATCTAATCTCGGAATAAGCTTAAGGTAAGTTTAAAGTTAAATAAAATAAAATAAATAAATCAATAAGTAAAATTAATTGCATCAATAAATGTCTTCAATGTTAACAAAATGTCTTCACAGGTAAACTTAATTTCATGGAATTTTACTTATTGGTTTATGTGGTTTCAGTGGTCTAAAATGTCTTTTTTCTCGGCTATCACTATGTTTCAAAAATTACATACATATATATATATATATATATATATATATATATATATACGCACACACATTTATTTGTGCGTGTATATTTCGTTAGTAAATAAGAAGTATTCTTTATTTCACCAGCTTCCCATTTACATTAGCCGCCGTCTCCCTAAAACGATTGCAAAATAAAATTCGAACATTTTATACAAAATGCAGACACTTGAATTTTGGTCTCTCTTTATTTTTTCATAATGAAAAATTTGTATGAGCATTCAGTCTATAGTACATAACAATCTGTAAGTTTCTCTTCTCACACTCTTGCATTCAAAAAAGAAAGTTCTTATTGCTAGAATCTAATCTGATAAATTTCTCATTATCTTATTTCAAGATTTTTCTTTAAACCAATTCAGATTTTTTGTGACTACTATACTTTCTAATGATAAATTTAATCATCATAAAATTGAGGATATTTTATGCTATTCAGTATTTATCTCATACTGACATTTTCAAAAATCAAGTCTTGATTATTTACATTTTTTTTTTTTTTTTTTAGAACTTTACATTTTTAAAAGTTTTATTTAGAAACTTTAAAATTATTTTTGTTTGTCCTATAAGGGAATGATGGACATTATATATATATATATATATATGTGAAATTTTGCTTACATATGCAGTGAAATATATCCATATCTGCCAACTTCTATACGTTTTCCTGCTACCGGAAATTTTTTATAGAAATTTTTATTTATTTATCTTTTTTTTTTTGTTAAGCAGTTTTCTTCGATTAAACTTGAAGAATTTTTTTTCTAAAAAATGGTGGTGTTAAAAAACCGTACAAGTTGGCACCTATGCATATCAATATTCAAAATACCAAAATTTCTTGAAAAAAAAAAAAAAATAAATAAATAATAATAATAATAAATAAAAATAAATAAAATAATAATAAATAAATAAATAAATAAATAAATAAATAAAATAAAATTCAAGATTTATTTAATTTTTGTTTTTTGAAAATATTTAAAATGTTTCCTGCTTAGTACAGTAAAGCATCGATAATCCTGCATCGGCGGAAAATAAGACATTGCCGGATTACCGATTTTTTCGAATTATAGGTTTTCCGAAAATGTATCAAAAGTCATCGATCAATCAAAACATCCAAAGAAATATCTCTCTCTCTCTATATATATATATATATTTAAAAAAAAAAAAAAAAAAAGCTCCCAACGGCGTTTTTTTTTTTTTTTTTTTTTTTGTCTGCGGGGCATCTCTTCGCGAAAAGAGGGTCCTCAACGTCATGAGAGATATCAATGTATATTATTAAAGGATAATAATGTTAAATGAGGGGGGGGAGGGTTATAAAATAGTTAGTGTGAAGCATTTTAATTTTTTTAAAAAGATTTAAGATTTTGAATTATATATATATATATATATATATATATATATATATATATATATTAACTGAAACAGTTTTCGAAAAATTTTAACATGCTTAATACTGATGAATTTCTATGCATGTATGTATGCAACATTTCATAATTTTAATGTACAGTAATTTACAAAATCGTTTTTATTAACATCCACCATTCGGTTTATAATTTACAGTACTTTAAAAAAAACATACTTTACTCCCATTTATTCCCTTTTAAACTGTAACTTACCTATTAAGAATCGCAAATTCAAAGTTAAGGTTATCTAATACCTTAAGCGGTAAACTCCCTATAGTGTATTCACTTTCTTTCATTTCGCCTTCATTGTTTTAGCTTGGAGAAAGCAAGTAACAACAATGGCATTTACTAAAATAATAATAAAAGAAATTAGAAAATCTTTCATCTCGGATCTTTTTTAAATGAAGAAAAGAGCAATAGGAGACGTAGCTGTTAGTTCTTTGTCACTGAGAACGGAAGTTATTTTTCTTAATTTCTCATTGAATTTCAGCTTTCTTCCGTATCTCGATGTTACCAAAATGTAAGAAATTTATTCAGTTGCAAAGAAAGCGTTTTCTTTTCTTTCTTTTTTTCTTTCTTTTTCTTCTTCTATTTTTTTTTCTTTCTTCTTCATGACACTTGATGATATTTTACCCTGATTTCAGAATTTTTGAAGAAAGCATTTACATTCATGGACTTTGAGGTGTGCTTAACAGGAAATTAAATGCATTTCAAGATGATGGAAATTATGCATTTTTGATTCACCAATAATTGTAAAATATTACAATGTAGTATGATTGTAGTTGTAACTCGTGTGACAATAACATTTCGTTTTATTTGCCACAAAATGTTTAACAGCTTTTTCATAATAATGCAATTAATCCTGACTTTCAGCTTTCTTTCGTAGCTCGATGTTGCCAAGATGTTAGAAATTAATGAGATGCAAAAAAAAAAGCGTTTTTCTTTCTTTCTTTCTTTCTTTTTTTTTTTTTTTTTTTTTTTTTTTTTCTTTTCTGTTCCTTCTTCATGATACTCGATGATACTTTTCCCCGTTTTCAAAAATTTTTAAGAAAACGTTTCATTCATGGACTTTGAGGAATGTTTAACAGGAAATTAAATGCATTTCAAGATGATCGAAATTATGAATTTTTGATTCACCAATAATGGCAAAATATTTGAATGTAGTATGATTGCAATTGTAACTCGTGTGTGGCAATAACATTTCGTTTTAAAAATTTAGTCATAATAACGCAATTAATCCTGAATTTTAGCTTTCTTTCGTAGCTCGATGTTGTGAAAATGCGAGAAATTTATTCAGTTGCAGAGAAAATTTTATCTTTTGGTTCTTATTCATGACACTCGATGATACTTTCCCCTAACTTCAAAAATTTTGAAGAAAGCATCTGCAAACATGAATTTTGCGGTGCGGCTTAACAGGAAATCAAATATTTTTCTAAACGATCCAAATTATGCATTTTTGCTGCACCAAATAATGGTAAAAGCTTCAATGTCGTATGACTGTGGCTCGTACGACAACAGTATTTCGTTCTATCTGCCACAAAATCGTTATCAATATATCCATTTATCCGTACTTATGCAGCTAATCCATAAGCCAAATAATTGTTGTAACATTTTACTTTTAATTAATTTATTTATTTTACATAGGGAGCATTGAATAATAATGTTACACCAGTCACAAAAATTTAAAAATTAATTTTAGAAAATTAAATAGTAGAATTATTTTGCTGTTGCTTTAAAATATGTCGAAAGAAGCTAAGATATTATACTAACTACCACTACTAACCTATACTAACCTATTATACTAACCTATTATACATAGCTACCAAATCTCCCATTCTTCCTGGGAGACTTCATACCAAAAATTTTCTATAGCAAAATTTGATTTATTTAAAATTCAAGGCAGCCATGCTAAAAAATGACAAAACTATTCTAGTATTTAATTTTCTAAAATTATTATTATTATTATTATTATTATTATTATTATTGTGTTAGGTGTGACATTTTATAAAGTGGTCCATAGTTTAGTCGGTTGAATGAAATAATAAAAATTGAATAATTGCAATTTTTCCTTATAATTATTCATTACTGTTATTATTATTATTATGTAATCAACAGAATCCTATTTGTGAAATATAACTTTTAAAACAATAATAACGATAATAATAATAATAACAATGAATGAAATCCATAAAATAAATTACTCCAAAAAAATTTGCTTGTAAAGTGTTTATTATTATTATTATTTCTTTTTTCCGCTCTCATAAGAAAAATTTTTAAGAATATTCGTTCTTAAATTTTTCTGAACGGGTTAATTATACCTATATATGTATCAGCATAGCTAAACGTCATTTTCATAATTTTGCGATATGAATATTATACAATGAATCAAGAAATGGCTTTGAAAATTAGCATTTTTTTAGAAAATTGAATAATTTCTTCTTTCATATTCTGTCATTTATACAGTGTGGTGGTTAGCGTCCTTTACTCTCACACGGTAGGGCCTGGGTTCAAATCCCTGACAAGACATCGGTGTTTTCGCCCTGTGTTGTATCCGTTAAGGGTAGCGACACCCACCCATTTCGTGCCCATTCGCAAATAGCCATCATTTCGGCACGTTTCTAGCCAGTGCTTCGTAGCAAGCGCTACGTCACTAAAAAAAAAAAAAAAAATCATCTTCTGAAATTATGAAAGAATATGAAAGATATATATCAAATAAATCGAGTAGAATTAAGTAGAATTATGTCTCCACTTTTTAATTGTGGAATGACATAATTCATTACAATCAGTAGTTAAAAGAAAACAAAAAAAAAGACGTTTATTGGAGAAATATTCAATTATTGCCCTAAGAGAGTCATTTTCTTTTGAAGAAATTGAATGGGGGAAAAATAAATAAAATAAGCAATCGATATTGTTGTTGAAAATGGTCTCTCTAATTTAAAGAGATTCCCTCAAAATCTCTCTCAATGGTAGAATACGACTGAAAATGAATACCGCTTAATAATTATTTTGTACAAGCGAGATATTCTAGGATTATTCAGAGTTGAGATGTTTTGATCCTTCATCCGCAGACTTGAAGTAGCAGATTAATCATTTGAGCTCTTTGAATGTCACTTTAAAAGAGACTTAGATGTTTCTAAAGATATAGGGAACAAGGTAGGTAAACATAGATAAGGTTAGAATAAGCCTAATTAAGTTCTTCAAACTAAATCCATTACTTTTAAGATTTTATACATAAAATGATTTTCATCCCCACAGACATCTATATTTCAGGTATCCCAGATCTTATTATATTAAATATTAACTAATATAACTGTTTTTGCCAGATAAATGAAAAATTCACCAATAGTAATGGGGATCGTTTTGAATTTTGGAATGCTTCATATATTATTAAATACAATATAGTATTTCTAACTTTTTAAATGATGTATATTCTATTATAGTAATACTATATCGGTAGACTATGAATTTTTAGATTTATTTTAAGAAATATTTAAATTCGTATCAATCTAAGGAAACAACCGTATTAGATTTATTGCATAAATCTACAAGATTTAAATTGCAATATGTAAATTAAGATTGCAGTATCCATGCATGTTATGCATATATAAAGTAATTATATGCATAACAGTTGTACATTGTATTGTATTCGAATTTTGCAGAGAAAGAGAAATTATATAAATATTTCGCCAGGATTCATAGAAATAAAATTTCAGGGCAAAAACATTCAGTGAAGTTCCTTTCCAATTCTTTTTCAATATTATTCAAAGATACGTACAAAGACGGTTATGAGCTCTCCAGTTAAACGTATCATATACATACATTTAAACTATCAAAACTGAAAATGGACATTGTGTTAACATATAGAATAATAAATCGAAAGCTATAAACTGTTAGACCTGCAATCATACTTGCCAACATACTAATTAATATTCCGTAGTATTGTTAGCCCCGCCTTCTTTTTTCATACCAGTATCTTTTTAGAGTATTTTTCTTCTTATTTAATCGTAATTGTATTTGGAGAATATTACTTTAAAAGTTTTCTGGTGTGTAAAAAAGGGCGGGACTAATAACACTACGGAATATTAATTAGGATGTTGGTAAGTATGCCTGCAATTTATAGCTTTCTTGTGCTAAACAGGCAGCACAAGGATATGAGATTGACAACACACGTTAATATTTTAAATTGAATTTTAGACATGAGACATATTTACATTAATTTCCAGCTATTACCGCTAAAGACTTTAGTAGAGATATCTTGCGATAAAAGTTTATTTATTTAATTATATATTTTTTACTTTTAGTGATATATATATATTGTTCACTTTACACTACACGTTGGAAATGAAATCTTATTATATTATTATTATGTTTAAATGACATATTAATAGAGTCCATAACAGAGTTCAATTTACGCCTGCGATAAAATTTAAAACAAATTTTATTGCATTTTCAGATGTAAATGGAATAAATTTATGGAATGAGGTTTTTTATTTATTTTTTTATTTATTTTTTTATTTTTTTTATTATTTTTTATTTTTTTACTTAAAGAAAAAAGAAAAAAAGCAATATTTTTTTTAACTGTTCCATTTAAGTTAATTGTTGAAAATTCAATCTTCTTTGCATTAAAAAAAAAAAAAAAAAAATCATATGTATATTTATATATTTTCATAATTCATATGACTGCATTTTTTTATTTTAGTTGTTCTTAATAAAATATACCAATGATCCAATGAATTGATTTTCATTAGCAAAAAAAAAAAAAAAAAGGGGGGAAATTGAATGTTGCAAGTTGTAAAACTATTAAAATGTTCTTAAAATAAACCTATGGAATAATTTTAAATACACATTTCATTCATATATTCCATAGCTGTCCTATGTCAAACTATTTTATAAAACTATATTTCTTCTTGTTTGTTAAACCCCATCAGAGAGCTGAGAGGTTTTGCTCTCCAAGCTGGTAGACGGGAGGTTCCGGGTTTGAATAAGGATCGCGCTCGCCAGCCTAATCGTTCGTAGTTTTCTGTAGTTTTCTCCGAATACGGATTGGGACACACACCTTAGGAAATACTCACCCTGCACAGAGGACACTCCAACCAGGCCTAGTACCTTAGATCATTCAACACCCCCCCCCCCCCTTAAGGGCCCGCTTCACTCACCGTCGCCGGAAGCCGAAGCTAATCTATGCTATGGGGAATTTTTCTTTACAAATAACTTATTAAAATACATATTTTTAAATTCTGTTTTCACATTCTGGAAATTCCCAACTGTTAAGAGATTGACGGATCTTTTTTAAAAAATTATTTTTTTTATTTTTTATATTTTATTTTGAAGCTGCAAAATACAAATTTTCAATATGTGAAATTTTTTCATTTTGCAATTTCAAAATAAAATATTAAAAATTAAAAAAAATACATTTTTAAAAAAGGTCCGTCAATTTAACAGTTGGAAATTTTCTGAATGGGAAAACAGAATTTAAAAATATGTATTAGTTAATAAGTTATTTGTAAAGAAAATTTCCCCATCGAATAACATTGGCTCGGGCTTCCGGCGACGATAAGTGAAGAGGGCCGTTAAATAGGCAAACTTTTTAGCGATATTGCTAGTCCATTGGTAGAAGACGCAAAATTATATAACGTAGGGATCGCTGCGTTGCTATATTTTTACATTCGTTATGATATTGCCGCCACTATTTTTAAAAGGACATTTTTCTTCTAGATTTTAATGCTATAATATTATTTAAAAAATTACTGCTCTGAAATAGTGGTGCCAATATAATAATATCGTTTTTAAATGTGATTTTATTGCTATAAATCTTGATAACAAACATTAAAATTTTTCTATTCTTATTCTCATTTTACGCTTAAAGATAAACAAAACATTAATCGTGTTTTATTTTTAAATTAAATCTAATAGTCATCTTTTAAAACTCTAAAAATATTTTTTATTCATCTATGTTTATTATACCCGTTTATTAGAAAAAGTCATTCTGCCCGCTCTTTTTTAATGCTTTTATTGTTATTATTATTATTATTATGACACTTTTACGTCATTTTCCAAATATTTAGTTCAATTTTCACTATAAATAAACCTATCTAATTTCAAACAAATTTCACTATTTTTATAAATAACTCACTGTAATCCGTAGAGACAGTTCTTTTCTCTTTCTATTTGAACTCTGATTATGCATTTTTATCGTTGTTAAAAGAATAATCCTCTGAATAATAGATTTTTCCTTTTCTTTTTTATTGTTCTTGAATTATTAAATCTCTATGAAAAAGAAATATTTTACTTTGTGAGGTTTATACATTGTATAAATTAACAAAAAGGTATTCGAAATTGTTTCTCAATGAAAGAACGATTTACGTACGTAGAAGCATCATACGGGAATTAAATTTTAATTAAATTTCTGTTATTACGTTTTATTACTTTTCTCTTCCTTCAGCACAGGTTGCAATTTATATATATATATATATATATATATATATATATATATATACATTTATTTTTATTTATTTATTTATTTATTTTGCGTTTATCGTTATTAACTTTTTGAAAGGCAAGGTAAATTTGCTCATTTAAATTAAAAGCCACCAGAATTTACAAATAAAGTTAAAAGAAAAGAAATAAATGAAGTTATACCTCTATGTTATAAAAGAAAAAAAAAATTAAGATTTTTCAGAATAAGTTTTTGCAGTTGGGAATTAAAAGTAGGTGGTATGTAATATATCCCACCGCCCTTTAAAGGGTTAAACGATATCGATGCTTGTAATATTTTCTTTTTCTATATTCTCAGGGAAAGCATCGCCCTTTAGGCCCGGCCCCTTGTGTAAACAATTGACCTTAACACGAACACCACACCTTTTATACTTTCTTTAATTAACAGGTGCAGGGTTCGAGTCACAGTCCAAACATGGTTGCTCGTAATGGTTAGTATCGTGGTTAGTATGTTTGTAATGGTTAGAAAACCACCTATGCAGTAGGTCGCTGTGTAATTAGCTCTAGTGTGAAAAAAAATTTTCATAGAGCAATAAACAAAATCAAACCTTTCCATTCAGGGGTTCGAATCTCAATTCATGCATAGATGTTCGGAGTCCACTTAACCAATACATCCTGCCTACTTGCCCCTAGTGTGCAAAAAATGTCCGTAGAGCCATAAACCAAACACTTCCATTCAGGGGTTCGCATCCTGATTCGGGCATGAATGATCGTATGGTTCGGAATCCACTTAAAGTCGTAGGTCCCGATCTAATATGATTTTATATGCAAAACACGAGCTCTGCCTGAATCTTTTCGTATTTCTTTTTATTTATTTATTACACTAAGATCTCTCTAAATAAAACTGCGCATTTTCTTTTTTCTTTTCATGTAAAATAAATACCAAATACATATAGATTTTCAAAGCTATAAGAAACCCATTTAATATAAATATTTTGAAAATTTTGAGTACATTTATTTTCGTCCAAATAATTTAAGAATTTAGAACGTGACTAATTTTAAACGTAATTAATTTAAGAAGGCTATATACAATAAGACATCGTCATTGAAAATGTACACTAACTTAACACAAATTTCAGTACGACATCATAAAATAGTAGGCATTTTTCCTTCGACTAATATCTATGCCTTTTTGATACAACTGTTTACAGCAGAAAGGATAAGAAAATATTCACTTTTTTATTCTTTCTTTCACAGCTCTACATTCACGCGAGTCAGATAATGTAGTAAATACACAAACTATCAGAACCATTTCCGACAAAACTTCCGATTAACTTGCAATATGCCGCTGACATTTTCCGTCGAAAACATCCGAAAATGCTTCAGTTAATCTAGCTAAGCTACTAAAATGAAAACAATAGTTTAAATATTTTTGGAGAAATAAATAAAATAAAATAAAGAAATAAATGTAATATAGAAAATGTAAAGCTGAGAGCATGAAATCATGGAATTTTAAAACTTTGTTATTGATATCTGCGCTGCGATATCTCCACGGACTGATTAACGTGCTGTTACCCAGGGGTCCTTAACTTGATGGGCCGGAATTTTTCTTTATAGTTTAAAAATTTTTGATTAAATTATACAAAAATACACTTCACGAAAATTTTACTTCTGACAGCAAAATAAAAAGTTTTACAAAAGGTAAAATTTTAATAAAATATGCATTTTTGGGTGAAACAGTAAAAAAAAATTATGGCTCTTTTTTTTTTTTTTTTTGTAAGAGGGTAAAAACAATGGGGAAAATGATAGGTAGGGGGGCCCGAATGCACATCAGGCTCTGGGCCAGTTTTGGCTTGATCAGGCTCTGGATATCCCTCGTATTTATAATAAACCGATTTAGACAAAATTTCGTATGCATATAAAACTATTCAAGATATCGACACAGATTTTTTCTTTTTCTTTTGTCTAGCTTGAACTGTCATCTAGGAGTGGCTCATAGATTCTGCTCTCAAAAGCTGGAAGACGGCAGGTGCCGGATTCGATTCCAAGTCGTACTTGACGGCCTAACCATTTGGAGTTTTCTATAGTTTTCTCCAAAATCACGAAAAGATGATCTAGAAGTCTAAAGATCACCACGTGGGGGGAGGGAGGGGGTGCATTCTCTTATAAATAATCTATTTTTAATAGACTAGATTGCGCATAGCGCACTCTAGTTTTAATTCAGTTATATAAATAATATTTATTTAATGTTCTCATTTATTAGAGAGCTGAAGAATTTATAAATAATTTTAAAAGTTAGTGATCATAGAGATTTTATAAGAAGACAAGAATTTGTACTCACCTTCTCACCAGTCCATAATGTTGTATCCAGAGACAGTAATGAGCGTCTTCGATCGGCATCTGAAAATAAACTGGGTGTGTGGAGAAAATATTAATCTATGTTAAATGTTATTTTGTATTTTAGATCCATCATTAAATTAGCTTCTTATTGACACAACCTTTATTCTTGATTAAATATGTTATATGATCTATAATTATAAATGAATAATAAAGAATATTTCGGAGCGTTTAACAGAGCTCCGATTGTTACGTTTACATTTTGATAAGTTTGATGCATGCTTGATTGTCTTCGAAGATTACAGTTGGTTTTTCTTGTTTCATGTCTAAGTCATTTAGCAGTCGCAACAGCCACACAGTTTCTTGAGCTGCATTGCTGGCAGAAAAGTATTCTGCCTCAGCGGTAGATAATGTTATATTACTCTGTTTTTTGGAAACCCAGTATATTGGGTTCTCTCCAATGAAGAAAATATTACCTGTGACAGATTTTCTGTCACCTGGATCATTTGCATAGTCTGAGTCCGCATATACTGTTAAAACTGGTGCTGCGTTTTTATTATACGCTAACTTTAGATTTATCGTAGATTTGAGATATTTCATGACCTTTTTTACAGCTTCCCAGTCGCATTTCCTGGGATTTTCATTATGTCTGGACAGAAAGTTGACAGCCGCACTTATATCTGGTCTACATGTTGTGGAAATGTACAATAATGCCCCTACTGCTTTTCTATAGTCTGTATTGTTTGGCAAAAAATTATCGTTATTATTATTTTTTAAATAATTTGTATCCATTGGGATATTAGTAGGTTTTGAATCTGTTAAGTTAAACTTGTCTATTAATTGTTTAATTTTATTGGTTTGATCTAATAACAATGTATTGTTATCCGGTCTAGTAATGTTTATGCCTAGATAATTAACTACATTCCCTAGGTTAGTAATTTTATATTCGCGGCTGAGTTTTTCAGTAATTTCTTTTATGTCGTTCTTAGTTCCAGCGATTAAAATATCATCTACGTACACTAGCACGTAGACTTTTCTACCGTTAATATTTCTTTTATATAGACATTTATCAGCTTGACTTTGTGTAAAATTTAGATTAATTAATGTCTCATTTATTTTCAAGTTCCAGGCTCTGGCTGCCTGCTTGAGACCATAGATTGCCTTTTTTAATCTACAGACCTTTTTCTCATCCCCGGGATTTATAAATCCTTCTGGTTGTGACATGTAAATTGTTTCTTCCAATTCCCCATGCAAAAACGCGGTTTTTACATCTAAATGATTTAATTCTAGATTATTGTATAGAGCCATGACTAAAAATGATCTGATAGTTGTGTGAGACGCCACTGGGGCAAATGTCTCATCGTAATCCACTCCGTATTTTTGGCTAAATCCTTTCGCCACTAACCTCGCTTTATATTTTTGAATTTCTCCCATATGATTGTATTTGGCTTTGAACGCCCATTTAGAACCTACTATATGTGCGTTGGGTGGAGGGTCTACTAATATCCATGTATTATTCTCTTTGAGTGAATTAATCTCATCTTTGGCTGCTTTTAGCCAATTTTCTTTTTCTACAGGGTTTTGCAATTCTAATATTTCACGAAAGGTTTTAGGTTCGACTACATTTAAGGTATCTGTTAACAAAGCGAATCTATCAGGTGGAACGCCTTTGTTGGCTCTTTCTGACCTTCTGGGAATATTTTGATCTGAAATTTCCTCATTCTGTAAATTTGGTTCCTCAATGTGATCTAATTCCTGATTCTGTTCAGTTAAAACTACCGGAAAGGATGATTTACTATTTATTTCACCAGTACCGGCTTCATTTTCATTTTCATTCATTAGTAACTGATTATCGTCATTGTTATTGCTTATTTCACGCATTTGATCTGTTTCGATGAATTTGACCGTTCTACATATTTTTGCATTATCATCTATGTAAATTCTATATCCCTTGCTTCTGAGGTCATATCCCACAAATGTACCCAATTTAGCCTTGCTGTCTAGTTTCCTTCTATTTATTTTATGAGTATATGTGTATGCTTTACAACCAAAAGTTTTAATATTTGAAAGATCTGGTTTGTTTCCTATCCATCTTTCATACGGTGTTACGTCGCAAGCTCTCGTGGGTAATCTGTTTTGCAGATAAGTTGCAGTCATGACTGCTTCGCCCCAAAATTTATTTGGTAATCCGCTCTGTTTTAGTAAACACCTAGTCATTTCAACTAAGGTTCTGTTTTTTCTTTCCGCAACGGCATTTTGAGGTGAACAGTGAGGTACAATAAGTTGATGTTCTATTCCCTCATTGGTGAGATATTCTTCGAATTCTTTACTTGTATATTCCCCACCATTGTCAGTGCGGAGTATTTTTATTTTCCTTCCAAACCTATTCGCAGTTAACGCATGATATTCTTTAAATTTTTCGAATGCTTCACTTTTGTATTTCAATAGATAAGTAAACGTATATCGGCTAAAATCATCAATGAAAGTTAAGAAGTAATTTTTACCACCTACGGTCGACGTTTGAAAAGGTCCGCATATATCCGAATGGACTAGATCTAGGGGTCTGTTAGCTCGGTAATTAGCCTTTTTTGGATATGAGTCATCTTCTAGTTTCGAGATTATACATATTTCGCATTCCTCATTATGTTTACACTTATTTAAATTTATTCCTGTCGCCATGTTCTTCTCGGTGAGCTCCCTGATCTGTTGATAATTTTTGTGACCTAACCGCTGATGCCATATTCTAATACAGTTTTTATCATTGCATGTTTCTGCAATGTTTATACTTTCCGATAAATTTTTATGTGTTTTTATCTCATATAAATTATGGGTTAGGTTAGCCTCAATGTATGTTTTGTTGTTGTATTTAATTTGACATTTTTTGTCTTTGAATATGGCAACGCAGCCATCCTCAGTTGCTTTCTTTATGGAGATCAAATTAGTAGCCATGTCAGGGATATATAATACATCCTTTAATGTAATACTGTTCGTTTCTCTATCGGAGTTAACTACATCTATATTTATGTCCCCATGTCCCTGAGAAACTACGGTCTGTCCGTTTGCTAACATCACATTTACTTTTTCGTCGCTTCTTAAACATGTAAATTTACGTAAATCGTTGCAGACATGCGCACTGCTTCCACTATCGACAACGAAACTATCATTTTCAGTTTTGTCTATAATAAAAGTTAAATTTTTCAGTTTGTTTTCTGTTTCTTTAATTAACTGTGTTTTTTGTTTACCTCTATATTTAGTACTGTTCCCACTACTGTTATTGAAATTATTGTTATTGCGGTGTGGGTTACCTCCTCTGGGTTTTAAGTGCCAACACTCATTACGGGTATGTGAGGATTTTTTGCAGTAAGTGCAATATTTGCCAGTCTGTGTTTTGTTTTTTACCTGCATTTTGTATGCGTTTTCTCCCTGAGTGTTTTTGTTTTGTGATCTTTTAATGTATTCATCTGTTAATTTGTTTCGTATAAATTCGGCTGTCAATTCCTGTTCATTTCTGCTTTCAATAGCAGTTATGAATGTATCGTATGAGGGGGGAGAGAACATAACATGAGTGCCGCCAAATGTTGGTCATTTATCTCTTCACCTATTGCTAATAATTTATCTCTGATTTGATAAATGTTGGTAATGTGGTCAATGAGGTTCCCATTCTCAGCCAATTTAGCTGAGTATAATTTTCGTAGCAAGAATAATTTGTTTGTCAAATTCGCTCTCTGATGAATGTTTTGGAGTGTTTCCCATGTTGCTTTAGTGGTGGTCAAATGACGCACGTTTATTATCTGGCTGTCATCAATCGATAAATTTATTAATGCTCGTGCCTTTTTGTCTTTTGCCTGCCATTCAGCAGTCAGAGGTTCTGGGGGTTGATCAGTGATAACATTATATAATTCCTCTTTATAAGGAGCATTTCAATCTTAAAACACCATAAATCATAATTGTTCGCATTTAGTTTTTCAACTAATGTTATGTCCTTTATTGACGATGCCATTTTTACTTTTATTTCTATTAGTTTGCTTTTCACAACTGAAGTTTAATTTATTTATTTATATTCAAAAATATGTGTGCATATATTTAATCATTATAGATGACTGTTAAACAGATATATTTTTTGTATTTCTATATATATATTT
This sequence comes from Salticus scenicus, assembly GCA_963930645.1. Taxonomy (NCBI): domain Eukaryota; kingdom Metazoa; phylum Arthropoda; class Arachnida; order Araneae; family Salticidae; genus Salticus; species Salticus scenicus. The sequence goes on along the minus strand of OZ005651.1, from coordinate 205,874,075 downwards.
TATGATACCTTTATAATATTGTAACACACCAATTATATATATATATATATCATTACTACACACACTTTCTTTATTTTCATTTCTTCTTTTGTAACCATATATTTTTTTGTTTATATTGTAATATTCAGCTCTCTTTTTTTTTTTTATTCAAATTGCCTATAGAGCTATTTACTGAATAAAACTGAGACATTCAGTCTCATACATCTCTTATAAATAATCTATTTTTAATAGATTAGATTGCGCATAGCGCACTCTAGTTTTAATTCAGTTATATAAATAATATTTATTTAATGTTCTCATTTATTAGAGAGCTGAAGAATTTATAAATAATTTTAAAAGTTAGTGATCATAGAGATTTTATAAGAAGGCAAGAATTTGTACTCACCTCCACCTAAACCTATAACTAGTTTGGTGTCTTCTGCCTTTAATCTTTCTCTTTGAACATACAGAACAATTTTTACATCTTCACAGTGCCGCAATATATAGTTTTTCATTAAGCATTTCTTCTTTATCCGAGGTCGATGGTCTTCCTGGTTTTGAAGATGCTCCATCATGAAAATCACCTACAAGTTGTTCCACCAATTTTCGGACAAACATGAAATGTGACGTCCTGTTTCTCTCTTCCAGCTGACCTTATATAAGATCTAGCTATTCATTGCACAAACCTCTAATCCCCAGAAAACAATCTTTCTCAACCATTTGCAAGATTTTCTCGGTGGAGGAGAGCAGACATACGACCGGAACGGTAAAAAAGCTTTGGTGGCTGAGAGTAGACATACGACCACAAAGGGAACACTAGCCTCAAAAAAGTTCTTAATGTATTATACATATGACTATCATCTGCTGTATATGAATGATGTTGAAATGATTTCAAGAGGGCCAGGGCCCCAATTTTTCATGATCGGGGCCTGTATGTATTTACTATCATTTTTAATGCATTAAAATTCTAATTTAAAAATGCAGACAAAAAAAAAACAACCTCTAAATTCTCTTAAAATTCTAAAATGTGCACAGTCTCTGGTCCCAAGCTGCGCAAATTGCTGTTACAGAGAAAAAATAGGAAATATAAAACCACTTTGAGCCTTGTATATTATATGGCTATAATAGTTATAACTAACAAACATTTTTTTTGATCATGATAAATTTTTTTAAAAGATGTTCTGAAGCTGACCCCACTCGAAATCTAAACCCAACCTGCAGGGAAAAAAAAAATTCAGTCTATTTGACCCAAATACAACCTGTAAGAAAAATAAATTAATTCTAAACAAGCATGACCCAAACCCACCTGCAGGTCAGGTCTGGATAAATCAATCATGTTACCTGAACTGATGCAGGACTAATTTAGATTCCGACTTTGAATTAAGTTAATCACAAAGATAAAATTTCATTTAAAGTTAATTGAACAGAAAGTTTTTTTTAGGTTTATTGCATGCATTTGTTACATGCAAATGTGTAAATATTCAGTTGACTCTCAGAATTCTCTATAATCCATAACTCCTTTCTGAATATGAACAGTGAAACATAGTTAACAAAATTTCAATTATTTGTCAGAAAACAAATGAATAAAATCTGTAAATTTTTGGCAGTGATTCAATTTAGTTGTGTAAAGAGCATTTATTTTTAGTTAAAATTTTGCAAAGTGAACTGCCCCTCCCTTTCCCCCCCCCCCCCCAAAAAAAAAAAAAAAAAAAAACTGGATATCTATCTCTTAAAGTTAGTAAATTGATCACTATGTATTAATTTAATTTGACTACTTTAATTATTAAAATTATGACTCAATGTATTCAATTTCTATATTTATGTGCTGGTGAATCTGTATTTTTCCTTATTCTATTAATTTATATTGGTTTTTTTTTTTTTTTTTCAAATATGTTTTGAATAAATAAAATTACTTAATATAATTTTAATTTTTATAGTATTATAAATATATAGTGCAATAAAAGAGAAGCGTATGTAAATAAAGCAATAATTTATAAGGAATCTGCAAAATCCTATAATCCACAAAAACCTTTGTCCCAACTACTGCAATTTACCTGCGCACTATCAACCCTTACAATGGGACAATCTGCATCACTACATTTAATTACTTTAAATTTGTTATAATTTATTTCCTGTATTAAAACTTAAGATTTCAACGATTAAGAGAAACAAAAGTTTAAAAGTTTTGGTAAATAATGGGTTAATATATATTTTTTCAAATGTGAAATTAAACTAAAATAATGCAAAAATTTAAGTAAGAATAGAAAATTAAATTACTTACGCATTACACGGTACAGAGCTCCGTTATGAAATTCGTTGATAAAATGAAAATTCCGCTAAAAAAGAAAAAAGTTTCAATTTTATAAGAAAATTAAACATTTTTTATTAAACTAAGTTCTTACAATGGATAATTATAGAAACTTACCTTGCAAACAAATTGGGAAATCCTTCAGTCCAACTTACAATAAAAGCACGCGGTCACCAGAAGGCAGAAGATATGATAAACTATAATACGAAAACGAAATGGCGTATTTCTTTTTCTTTTCTTCGACTTCAGCTTCTCTACTCTACCTCTACGCTGTAGGTGTGGTCGGGGAGAGAGAGGAAAGCGGAGTAGAACCTGTGACGTCTGATCGTAACAGCCAATGACAAGTACTCACGATGAAGGTATTTTTTTCAATGAAGAAAAGTTTACGGGCTTTGGACATTTTTCTCAAAGAATGGAAGTGACCGTTAAATAAATGGTCAACACTCTTCATTTTACAGAATTTTATTTAAATTACGGGTATTGGAACTTTTTCTCGTTGAAGGGAGCTGACCGTATAATTTAACGGTCATCTCTCCGAATTTTACTGAAATTTCTTAGAGTGTAGGACTAGCCTTAGTCATTCGGCTTTAACCCACGCAGTCAGCCAACCGCCATTCTGTTTCAAGTGGCCACCTAAAAATTTAAAGCTGAATTCTTTTTTTTTTTTTTTTTAATATTCTTTACATCCCCCCCCCCCCCACCGAAAAAAAATAAAAATAAAAAATCAGTCCTGTTATGTAAAGATTCCAAAGCATTTTTTTTTTTTTTTCCTTTAATTTTATTTTTCTCATAACGTCATAACAAAGAGATAAAACATTGATGTCTCTCAGTTAATTGCCGTTGTTGGATTCACCTCTCAAGGTTGCCGTAAAGTAAGAGCAATCTAATAATCTAGTTTGAAGTTGAGCATAAAATTTATGTCGTTATTCTAACCATTGTTATAAAGCTGAAACAAATAAAATACTTTGATTCAGTCTTTCATGTTTCACGCCAACTTTTACTGTGAGCCCATATTAAAGAAAAATATCCGAAATTTATATTTAACACGCAATAACTCTTTATCAAGTTGGAATATTTTAATGAATCTTCTAACAATCGAAAAGTTTTATAAACGGTCAAAAGTGTTATGTAATTACACTTTTTTTAGTTTAGAAATTTACTTGGGACTTTAACTTTTTTATAAATCCCATGATAGCCAGAGGTAAACAAATATTGCATAAACAACAAGTAACATTGTATTGACGATTAATATTTGGGACACTGTATATTTACAAACGATGTCAATATTTCATCTTTTTTATAATACTGTTCAACAAAGTTCAAAAGTTTTTATGACTTCGGATTGTCTGTCTGTCTGCGGTGTAAAACTCCCGTAAATATTAATAGAATTACTTGAAACTAATATATATTAAAGTTTACTATCAGATGTTCCCTATTGAAAATGCAGTAAATAACACTTCTGGTTTTTGTACAGGGATACCCGAAAGTATTTCAAAGCACTGCAGAGGTATTTCTAATAACCATATTTTAATGCCTTCGCTTTGCACAAATCTTAATGAAATTGAAATGTGTTATTAAAGTTTACTATCGAATGTTCCCTATTGAAAATGGAGTAAATTCCACCAATGGTTTGTACACAGGGACATCCCTTCCAAAGTATTCCGTTCTATGAGAGATCTTTCTATAAACCATATTTCAATAACCTTACTTGGACAAATCTTAATTTAATTGAAATATGTTATTCATCATGCTCACACACACACACCAAAAAAAAAAAAAAAAAAAAAAAAAAAAACGCTTTCCATAATATATAGTACAATTAACATTAAGATTTACAGGGCGGCATAGAAGCGGCTGAGCGGTTCTGCGCTCAAATCTGTTAGATGGGAAGTGCCGGGTTCGATCCCAGGTGGCGCTCATCGACCTAACCGTTCGGAGTTTTCCATGGTTTTCTCCGAAACTCACATAAAAACGGGCTAGGATCCCTTATAAAGACCCCTATGGAGGGCATTCCACATCTAGGCCAAGGACCCTAGTCAATCGTACTTAAACCCTACAAACAACTACGGGGCCGCATAAAAATACTCAGATTTACAAAGGCTATATAAGGAAACATCTGGATTTGAATTTTTATTTTTATAAAGCTTTTAACACTTTCTAACAATGATTAAGAGTAAATACGATTTAAATTAATTTATCTGTCTGTCTGACTGTGTAATTAAAGACATTTCATTGTTATATTTAAAATCTCCACATCAGCCTTAATTTCTAGAAGCGATTCGTTGTATATTATCCGGTCCATTATCAACCGAACGTGATTAAAGGCAACAAAATCGTGTTGTTGTTTCTAATTTTAAATAGTCCAGCATATACTAGACCAGGGGTGGCCAACCCATGGCCCCGGGACGCATGCCGGCCCGTCTTGTTGTATTTTGCGGCCCGCGAAGAAATTAACGATATTTAAAATTTGAGAACTTTTTTTAACCATTCATAAATCCGTTCTGAATTTTCGAAGTGAAAATACCTTTCAACGGTTGATAAATAAACAAACAACACACTGTTGTAAAGAAATATCATTAAATTCATTATTCATTCTTTTTCTTGTAGCTATTGATATACAGTCATGAATTTTTTACGGTTCTGTTGTTAATTTATGAATGAAAATAATTTAATGTTTTTTCCTCAAAATCCTCCCCCCCCTCCCCACACACAGACACTTTTCTCTTGCAAAAAGTATATACGTACATGATTCATACACTCACAAACATATATGAACAAACCATACGTACATACAATGTGGCCCGTCTGAATAAAATACATTTCCAGTGCCCGCCAAGTGTTTCGGGTTGGACAGGCCTCGGCTAGACCATCTCCTTGAAGCCAAAGTATTCCAAAAAGTCTAAAAACAGTAATGGTTCCTTTAAAACCTCATCTTTTGTAAAATCCAAGGTAATCCTTTAATGATATTTAAATTAGTTTTAAACCACATTGTTGTTAAATATCCTTTATGTTGCATGCCAATACTTAGTGATATACTCAACTCTGATTGCAGATGACTACTATTCATGAAAATCAGAGCAAGAATAACGGTAATAATTTAATTTTCAACCATGATTTCTTTAATTTAATAAATAAAAATGTCCGAAACATATTAAACCCATAGATATAGTAATATATATAGATCTATCATCCCCATGTTGTCGAGCAAAAAATTTTGATGCCGAAAAAAAGTTCTAAAATCAGCCATTAGAGAGTATTGAAAAAAAAAATAAAAAGAAATATGAATTTCAAACTGTACCTGGAGTTTTTCATTCACCTTTAGTAAATAAATTATTCATAAATTTTATTTACTAAATTATCCGTGTGTATTCCTGAGTGTGATTTACTAGGGAAAAGGCAGCCATTAGAGTGACTTTTATGCTTTTCCCGAAAAAAAAAAGGCATCACTTTTTCCCTCTCGCTGATCAATCTATGTCTTATTACTATATCTATGATTAAACCATGTTTTTTGGTCTAAAAAAAAAAAAAAAAAGTATTTTTAAACGACTTTTTTTACTTTCTCTTACCCATAAGGTAGAGAAAGTATTGTTTTTGGGTCAAATTTTGGAATGCGAGATTTTGTTATATTTACACGTTTTGAGGTGCCCTGAATACGAAAATCATGTTTTTAGCAAATGGTCTGTGTGTATGTCTGTGTGTGTGTCTCTCTGTGTGTGTGTCTGTGTGTGTGTCTGTGTGTCTGTGTGTGTGTCTGTTATCAGCATATCTCAAAAACAAATTATCGCAGAAAGTTCAAACTTGGTATTCTAAATGTGTATCATATAGGGATGCTACAGTAAGCTTTTCGTTAAGATCAAGCAAATGGTTCGTGTACAGGGACAATCAAGAGAATTCTAATACATTACGTCTATGGGGGAAATTGCAGGTAAGTAGAGTTTAACGTCTATAGACTGCACTAAACCAAATGAAACGAATATATATTTTTTGTAATAGAGATAGTTAACTGGGGAAAATTTTTTGTGTATGTAGGAGCCTCGCCTCCCCCCCTGGGGGGAAGTCCCCCCTCGAGGGGAGTAAATTTTCATGATGGGTATCTTTCAAAAGAGCTCGCCAATACCTTTAAAACGAATGGTTGAACCATCGATATGCGATAATTTAAAACAATGTTATCGATTTTTTTTACTTTTAACGAAAAAAAAACTTAGAAAAAAAAATCACTTTATTTTTTTTTTAATATTGAGAATAAAATGGGCTTTTTTTAGATATTTGGTGTTCTACTACTTCTCTAATATGGAAATTGTCTGCATTATCATAAAAGATATATTTTTTTTAATTATAATATTAATAAATTATTTTTTAAAAACAGAATTATTTTTTAATAACCGAATTAAATTCTACGGGGGGTTGAGGGGGGCGGTAGCCCCCCTCACACAGAACTAATTATCATATAAAACTCTTCAGAAGCCTAATATGAATTGTTTAACGCAGGTTTACATAACAGTACTCGTTATCTTACCTTTTAATCTGCAACCTGTATTTATAGTATTAAATTTCAGGGTAAGAGAAAGTCGTGTGGGTGACACACCAGATTATTTTTCCTAATAATAATAATTAAAAAAAGACTGCTTAAACATCTTCGTATTGATTACATTTCCTAACGAAAAATATTAATGTCTTTAATACATCTTTTTCAAATGATTTCACCAAGGATCGAAGAAGAGTGAAAGTGTTTTTAACAACAGCGTGTTATCTGGGGAAAAAAAAAAAGTATATACTATATATATATAAAGAAATCTTTTGTTGATTTTAATTTATTTTCCTTTCAAAATATTGCTTGTAAACAAATTTTGGATGAAAGAACATGAATATTTTCTAAACATAGATTCAGAACCTTTTGTAGATAAACATTGTTATTCAAAATTTGTCTCTAACAAAATCTTTGCGAAATTTTTAACATTGAATTTCTAAGCATGAAATAAGAAAAATTATTAACCGAAAGTGGAAAAAATCGACAATCATTTATTTTACATCAAAGAAAACCGTAAACGGCTACTTAAAAAAAAAAAAAAAAAAATGCATAGTAAGGGGTTTGAGTAAGGATCTAGATACTGTAGTGCGTTATGTTTTGCATAAGCTTTCCGCATAATAATAAATAAACAAGCACGTAAAATTATGCGGTACGCATTGATTATTAACACATTCCAACTGTACATACTCGTTGTATAGTAAAACCTTCAATATTTTTTGCCTACATTATTACACAATGGATAGGCAGAAGGACAGAAAGTCAGACAGATAGACTAATTAAATTCATAATTTCACTTAAACATTGTTAGAAAGTGTTAAAAATGCATAACACAAACGGAAATGCAGCCCCTAATTTCCAGTTGGAGCCCTTAATGTGTGTGAATATTTTAGTGTAGCCCTGTAAATCTGAATGTTAAGCATATCATATTCTATACAAAACATTATTTTAGCAAATCAACAATAAATATAAATTTCTTCATATTTTTTTGCAGTTGAAAGTTATTTAAATCTGATTTATAAAAATGTCTCTTCTAAAACGCATTGCATTGATATTTTTTGGAGTGTTCCTGTGCAGAAACCATACGTACAGGCCCTGTTAATACCATTTTAAATAGGGAAAATTCCATAGGGAATTTGAAAAACATATATCAATTTTAAGAAATTCTGAAAACATTTACGGACGCTGAAGGTGAACAGACTAACAGATAGACAAGCAAATAGTCAGGCAGACAGATATAATAATTTAAATCATATTCACTTTTAAACATTGTTAGAAAGTGTTTTAAAAGCGCTTAATGCAAATGGAAAAGCAATTCCGGCGAAGTTCCAATAATAGTCCTTAATGTAACTGAATATTTTTGTTTCACCTTGTAAATCTTAATGCTAATCGTACTATATTCTATACAAAGCATTCGTTTGTGCTTATAAATAACATATTTCAATTTCATTAAGATTTTTGCAAAATAAAGGTATTAAAATATGGTTTAAAGAAATACCTGTCAGAACGCAATGCTTTGGAATACTTTCGGGTGTTCCTGTGCATAAACCAGTAGTGATATTTACTCCATTTTCAATAGGGAACATCCGATAGTGAACTTGAACAACATATATCAGTTTCAAGAAATTCCATGAATATTTACGGGAGTTAGAGCGCAGATATACAAACAGACAAACCGCAGTCATGAACACTTTAAATCCTTGTTGGAAAGTGTTAATTAAAAAATAGGAATTAGGAAAAAAAATGACAAAATATTATTCTTTTTTCCTTTTCTTTTCTCTCTCTCTCTCTCTCTCTCTCTTTTTTTTTTTTTTTTTTTTTTTTTTTTAATTTTAGAGCTTCACTTTATGTCTATTTAGTTTGTGAAATATTACTCAAGTTTAACTTATTTTTGGCACCATTTAACATTCCCTTTATAAAGTACAATTTTTATTTAAAATTATATTTTAGTTTCAATTGAAATATAAATTGAGTATTTGTGGCGCATTGTTCAGTGTTACTGGTTACCTTATAAAGGAAATACAATTTCCATGGAAAAGATATAAACTATTATTTTTGTAAAAGACTATTTACTAACGATTTTCTTGTACTATAACTATATAAAACAAAGAAATAAATTTTCTTTTCTTTTCTTTCTTTCTTTTTTCTTTTTATTTAGTTTCTATCTGTTCATTAAATGGATATATACAATGTGCAGTATGTTGATAGTTAAACTTAGTAAATATTGTTAGCTCTGAAGTCTACGAAATGCACTTCTGTAGTATGGAAATGTTAAATCGTAATGTCAAGTCTAATTGTGAGGCACGTCAACCGCAAAGAGATTTTCTTGAATTAAATAGGAATATGCAAGTTCTTGTAGTTTGAATGTACATATTATGTGATTGTATAGAAACTTGAATGTAAGCATTGAAATATCAGGACTAACTATATGATAAGTTATAACAGATGCAAGCCAATTCCCTTATACATATTCTTTGTTCTTTCATTTTTAAAAATTGATCCAACTTTATTATTATATATATATATATATATATATATATTTGTACTTTTGTTAGACTCAAATTGAATTAAAAATTAGTTTTTTGTTATATTTAAGCAGGTGTAATACATGTCCTGATATTCTTGATATTCCTAAAATTCCTAAAATTCATGAAAATAAAAAAATAAAAAATCCTAAAGTGTCTTAAATTTCCATGAGTCTTGAGTTACTTTGTTACACATTGATATTTAAACTATTCAAATTATTCGATCAAATCTCAAACTCATGTTGTACTACAAAAACACTTTGCCACGATTGTTACTTTGTAAACAAATTCTATATATTGGGGGAAAAAAAATAAACCCTCATAATAATTGTTTTAGATCGAAATAATAGCACCACCCTTCATCAGACGTAAACGGTAGAGAAGAGTGCAGCAACAAAGTGGGATGCACTTACGAGAATGCGGGGTAAATGTAACAACGTTTTGGCATAGGTCGATTTTGACCTCATTTTGCTCAGTTGCTATTATACAGTCGGTAACAGATGTGTCCGAACACTAGCAAAAATTCCTATGTAAAAAAAGTACACTTCATACGGTTTTGTTAAATAAATCCTTATCGAATCATGTTCTTACACTGACTAAGAACAGGATTCGACAAGGATTTATTTAACAAAACCGTATGAAGTGTACTTACACTTCTGAACACTTTTAAACAAAAATTGCAACTAAATAGCTTAAATATATATATATATATATATATATATATATATATATATATATATATATATATATATATATATATATATATATATATATATGTGAGTTTATTATAGTTTAACAAAGTGCAACCTACAGAAAAAAAAATATATAAAAAAAAATTGTGTTTCGTGGCTCTATTTGCCATATGGGTTAGGGCAAGTCTAACCTCGGCCTATTATACTCATATACATTACATTAAGACATATGTAAGTAAAATTTCCAAATAGTGAAAACCTTCGTGATTTTGGGTCTTTGAATTTTTAAAATATCTTAACTCGGTACAGAATTGCGAAATTTTCCGTACGCCTTTAACTAGCATTTCACATTCTAAACTTTTAAATAATCCAACAAAATCATCAGGTTTTAGGAAAAATTAGAAGACAAAAATAAAAAAGCAAAGTAAAAAATATATACAAATGATGCAGTTGAGAGGCTATGCACACTTGTAAAAATCTTCGTTACACTTGCCCGACATACAAAGTTCCTGGGGCAAGTATATACACGGGTGATAAACCAAAAAGCTTAAGTAATAGAACAAACTTGAAAATATATTAAAAATCTACACACAAAACTCGGTTGCCTTACCAAAAACTGTGGAGTTCACTTCACAAGTATAGCAATGGTAAGACTTCAAATTTTGAGAGATGCTCTCTGTCGAAGAAGAAAATGTTAGCAATTTTTTAAACAACTAAAGCAATCGCTGTTTCTTATTTGATTTTGGTAAACTAAGGCTAAATATAACAAAGAAAGGTTCAAAGAAACAGATATGAAGACTTTTGGTCCATATTCGACTTATCAGTTGAATTCATAGATATAGTAATAAGACATAGATTGATCAGGGAGAGGGGAAAAGTGATACTTTTTTTCTCGGGAAAAGTCACTCTAATGGCTGCTAGTAAATCACACACAGGAATAAACACTGATAATTTAGTAAATAAAATTTGTGAATAATTTATTTACTAAAGGTGAAGGAAAAACTCCAGATACAGTTTCAAATTCATTTTTCTTTTTTTTTTTTTTTTCTTTTTTTCAATACTCTCTAATGGCTGATTGTAGAACTTTTTTTCGGCATCAAAAATTTTTACTCGGTAACATGGGGATGATAGATCTATATATATTACTATATCTATGGTTGAATTATATATAAGCCGAGGTTATACTTACCTCACTTTACCCTAATTCAAAAGACACAAGTCTAAGAAAGTTTTCTGAATAGCTGTCGTGTATGAAAACTTCTTTTAGCAGAATTTCAATTGTTTGAAGTTTGATTTTTCTTATTACAAAATAGGGAGTCAAATGTTCTATTTTTATGTTATTTTAAATTTTCTAGTATTTGTAAAAAAAATTTAATCATGAGAAGGTTTTGAAAGCAATCTGAAATAAACGCATTCTTTTCTACGATTCATCTGTTTTAAACTAGAAATTTTATTTAATAAAGTGTAACGTTATACAGAGGCTGTTCGCACATTTTTTAGACGATTTTGATGGAGTGTACTGAGGCAATTTCACTCATATTTCAAGTTTTATTTGTTCAGTTTGATAGCCCTTGTTCTTAACTAACATTCTACATCATAATTTCTGTGATAATAATGCTTTTTATAATATCGGAAGAGGTATATTTTTCTATTCCTCTTGAACGGCTTTCCAGAGTCCACAAAGCGTTGTAGGTCGGTGTTTGGATAATGTTGATTTTAAGCGTCGAAAAACACAAAAATCCAACAGTGATACATCAGAAGATTTAGCAGGAATGTCAGTGAAGGGTATGGTTTTAATTCCCGTTTTTTGTTCCATTTTTTTCTAGAAAAGCAATTGAGGATTGTGATGTGTGGCTGCTTGTTTTGTCTTGATACAGTTCAACGGATTGATAGCATTGTGGATAAAGATCTGGATTTTAATTTTTAAAAATTGGAATTAAAATATGTTCTTGAGATTATTTAGAGTTGATTTTGACATTTTTGTCACATTTTTTTGCTTTTATCTTGCGCTTGTATGAAAAACCAGTGGCAATCATAAATCCTTTAAAAAAAAAACTCTCTTTTGATGCTTTGAGCCATGTAGCAATTTTTTTTTTCTCCACTTTTGTGATAATAAATTGACCTTTTTTTATTGCAACCACTTAAATAGACCCAAGATTCATCTGTTGTTGCAACTTTTTTCCATTTTTCTCCTGATAAATGCTTTTCATAAAGATTTCACTAAAAACTATCTTTGGAAAGAGCGGAAACCTATTCTTCCATTCACTGCCATTTTAAAAGCGCATTTTTGCATCTAAACAAAAATTCTAAATATCAGAAGATAAATAAAACTTCCAAAAATATAACTGTTGTGAAAATAAAATTCTCCATGCAAATGATTTTTTCTTACTGCGAAATAAAATCGTCTAAAAAATGTGCGAACAGCCTCTGTAGTACCAAGTATAAATATACCTATGTATATTAATTTAAAAAAATTATGTAAAACGGATTTATCTGACATGCGGCTTATATACGCTGACAATTACGATATAATATAAAAATTCAAGATTATTATTTTTTTAATAATTCAGAACATTCTTATATAATATTATTGATCATTACAATAAGTACAGTAATCTGCATCAAAATATTTAAAATTTAATGCTCGTAAATTCCGTTGAAACATTTAAATTTGGAATGGATAGATATCAAAAAGAAGAAACAATGTAAATATTTGAATGAAAATGTTATATACAGTGTAGAATTATTTAAATACCTTTTATATATTTTTAGAATGTATATTTTTTTAATTCAATTGGATCGAAATCCCTGTCTTGGGGATTTCCATTTTTAGTCAGAAAAGAATCAAAATGCAACCGCATACGAAATGATCTTTGTATTTGAAAAATTCTTCACAAACCTAAAATAGCAACTTTGTCAAAGTTTCGACTGAAGATAAGAGCAAACATGAAGAATCAACTTCACGATGTGAATTTAAAATTCTGTCAATAAAATTATTTTTAAAATTTCGAAACGTATTACTACATATAGTTTAAATCTATTTCCAAATGATTTCTTTGCTAGAAGTTCCATCTTTTTTTTTTTTTTTACTTTTAAATTTTAAAAATGCTTTTAACTATCCAGATTCTATGACCTACTTTTATCATCCCTTATTGTTTTATTGATTTTTCTCAATCATTGGTTTCGATTGAGCTAAAGCAAGGAATATGTTTGGTGAAGCAAAAAACTTCACCGATATGTCTTTACGATATTTATCAATTAATTTTTATTTATTTGTTTTATCCTTATGGTTTCATTAACCGGGTTTCTAGATGGCAGTGTATCTAAAAATCTCTTTCACGATCTTCGTTTTTTGCGATTTAACGCTTCCGTATCATAACACATTGTTTGTCTATTAAGATATTAATATTTTTCTAAAGGGACAATTTTGAAATATAAAAACACTTTTTTTTTCTTTATTAGTTCCTTAAGGAAAAGAAAAACAGCTATATTATTAATGTTTTTTTTTTTTTTTCCAAATATTTTGTGCTTTATGACATAGTAGAATTAGTTTATTTATATAAAAATATCTTGACTTTGCTTAATATTTATACGTTGTGCTGAATATGATGTATATAAAAAAATAATAATTAATGTTTTATCATATACTACATATTATTTTTCTCATTTACATAAACTAATTAGGAAATACCATAGTAATATTTTAAATTTCTTTCTTTCAATATTTGAAAATTTGCTATAAATACTTCGATATTGCGTCTGTAACCAAGGGACTAGTTACCAACTTTAGCATTTTTTTAGATACTTGAAAATTTTAATAGATTTTTTTAAATGTATTTTTGTAATAGCCTTTCACGAATTAAATAAATTAAAAATTTCTATTTAAGTGTTCCAGTAGTCAGAAAAATGCTAAAGTAGCAACTATGCAAGAGAGGTATGTAATAACGTTAGAATTAACAATAAAAAATATGTGTTTCTGAAAAAAGTTTGATTTTTAAACTGATTTTTCTCCCCTAGATATTAGAGCTTGCCAAACTGGAGAATTTGAAACATTGCATTGTTGTTCACAAATTCAATGTTTATAGGAGAGCGAAGTACCATAAAATGTTTTCCGTACATCTTATATATATACATTTCTTACCACATATACATATCTTATATTTATACATATGTATAAATAGATATATATCTTATATATATGTATATCGCTTTTTTCTCCCTTGACCGTTTTCGTACAAAACTTTCACACAACTATACAATGAGTCCCATTGTGGTATAATTTCGAAGTTGTAAAATGATGGTTATGATGTAAGAGTAACTATGATGTAATTTTTCTTCAATAGTCGCATTTTGAATAGTTCATTAAAATAAATAGCGTTTAAAAAATAGCTTGCTTTTAAGATGAATTCTAAAGTCACGCTGCTTTTCAACAAATACTTTAGATTTTTCTACATCATGTTTTAATCTGAAGAACATCATAATAGACCATTAGATATTTTATTTTCATTCGCTTACCTTTTTCTGATAGTGCAATCCAGCAGAACACCACATCTTTTCGACAATTAGCAGCAAGGGACTGCAATTTTTATTTTTTGAGCCCCCCCCCCTCCCCCAGAAATCCCATCTATAAACCCAAGCAGTGTATTGCTTAAGATGTAATTCTGCGGTTCTTTTACTTTGCTTTACGCTCTCTCTTGTTTTACTTTCTTTTGGCTCCTCGAGCAAAGTCACGATATGCTTGATAAGGGAAAAAAAGAAAGTAACAACAAAAAGAGGATATTTTTTTAATGTATCTCGCGTGTTTGTGTATTTTGTTTTTCGTAGCGTCGAGTGAAATGGACATCTTTTTAAATGATGCTTTTTTTTTTTTTTTTTTTCCTTGTTTTCTGCCTTTTTCGTCAAGCTTTTCTTCTGCATTAGAGGTGGAAGAAAAAAAAGAAAAGAAAAGACAAAGAAAAAGAAAAAAGAAACTCCAAATGTCCTTCATGCTGGAACTAATCGTACTGTTTTTGTAAATCTGCTCGTTATTTTTTTTTCTTTTTTCTTTTTTTTTTTTTTTTTTCTTTATAGATATATATGTGTCCTTTTTTTTTTTATTATTATTATTATTGAAGATCTCTGCTAGAATCAAGATTTAGAGTCAAAATTTTTTTGCTTTTCATTTCATTTAGTTCTTTCTTTAGTTTCAAATTTATATTTACTTTTAAGGCCTAAAAGGAAAAAAAAAAAAAAAAAAAAAACTCCTCAGCATAATAAAAATAAAACCTTTAAAATGTATTTTACTGAGCTTAGAGAAAGGTACGGAATTTTAAGATCGTAATTTACAAAACTTAAGTTCAACATCTATAATTTCATTAGAAATTGTAAACAGCTGTCAACTGAACAACGAGAAACATAATTCAGATGCACTAGAAACATGTTTCTTATAGAATATATAATAATTAGCATTAATGATTAATTTCCAGGCGCACGCAATATTCAGATACAACTTGGGATATAAGTGGAAATTGCTGGAAATACATTTCAGCAAAATATTATTATTTATTTTTTATTCCTTCCTTTATTATTGTTACTTTAGTTTATCAATTTATTTTTTGCAAAATAATTATAAACGTACATGAAATGCAGGAGAAATATGCTAAATGTAAATAATTAGAATTTTTTGCTGTGTCATTTGTATAATTTTTGAAATTTTCGCATTAGCTTGCCATATAGGCACTCTTCAAGTATAGAATGTCAAAAATCGCGTTTTTTTCCCCTTTTCCCATCACTATTAGTATTGTAATGCAGAAAATGCAGAAAATGCAGTGGGGGTAAATATGACAAATGATGACAACGCATACCAGCCGACAGCCTAATTAAAGTTTCGTAAAATTGTAAGTACCGCCCCCTTTTTCTCACACCATTTAATATATACAATAATTTTCTCCAAATGTAATTGCGATTAAATAAGAAGAAAAATTCTCTAAAAAAAGGGTAACTAAAATTTTTACGAAATATTAATTAGAATGCTGGCACGTATGACGATAACAATCTTCAGCAGTAAAATTTTTTTGTTAGTTTTGTATAATTTGCTTAGTTCGTGCAATGTTAAAACGTAACTATTGTAACAAACTTGTCAGTACAAAACAATGTATCAATTTACATTTAGCATCACTGCCTTTGTAGCTTTTTTATAGCTATTTTGCAATAATAAATAAATAAATATATCAGTCTGCTTTTTATACCCCTGCTACAACTGGCCTTATGACGACTCTGGTCAAGAGTTGCTATGCAATTCTCAACCCGTTTAATGGTTTCTGTCCTCCCATAAAGTTTGTACATTTGTTTATAGGGCACCCTGTATTATTTTCTGGCCTTCAGTTTCCAGGTAGCCGCACTAGTGAATGGGAGGTTCTGCTGTGAGAGTGCAAGACAAGAAGTGTTGGATTCAAACCTAAGTGTTTGTCGGCCTAGCTTTAAAGAGTTTCCGTTTTTTTTTTTTTTTTTTTTTAACTCACGTGAATAATAACTAGAACCACTTAGAAATACTCCCATGAACGGCTTACCACACTCACCTATGACCCTTATAAGCAAGGGTACCACAGGCGACTTTATTATTATTATTATTTTCGTACCGCTATTTCTATAACCTAAAATTTATAATAAATTTATGCAGGCAAAGTGTAGATTTACCTACGGAAATATATTATTTTATTTTTCGAAATAATGGTACGAAAAGAATATAAAAATGTCGCCTGTGGCAGCTCTTTATAAGAGACCAACACCATCAATTGCCTGTTGCTGGGTTCGATTTCCGGATGGGGTAAGCATGTTCGTAGTTGTTCGGGATTCAGAATCCATTTTAAGCCGTAGGTCCCAGTCTATTGTGTAGTATGCAAAAAATGACCACAGAGTGACAAACCAAACTTCAAAACCCTGTATAATTTTCGTTAGGCATTGTTACTATTTAATTCTGCCAACATAAAAACTTAAAATATTTCTAGAAAGGCAATCTGTTTAAATAGACTATATATTTCGATAACTGGACTCAATAATAATAATAAATATATAAATAAAACTGCATTGAAATCAGTCTATTCATTTGAATGCTGCAGTGCCAAAGACGCACTCAGGCAAAGGCCTTAAACTTATAACACCCGTTTTATTTGGTCATGAGTTAAAAACTCTATTTAGTATTTAGGGATAATAATTTTGAAAAAAAGATTCGAAAATTTTCTAAATGCAAAATAAAGTTGAGCATAAAATAAAATAAATAATGAAATATCGATAGGAAAAAACGTACTTTTTTAATTATTTCAAAAACTAGAATTGCCATTTGAAGTTAACTTTATGTAGATTTGAATTATTAGAATTAATGTCCTTATTTGGCTGAAGCGGTGCTTTCGTTTGTAAACAAATATCACAAAAAATACATAATGCAGTTTTTTTTTTCCTTAATATTTGAGTATACATGGTAAAATTTTATGAATTTATTAATAGTTTAAAATTTAGCTTTAAAAAGGAAAGGCTTCATATTTTTAGGGGGGATAATAGTAATAATAATAATAAGGCGAGAATAAATAAATAAAAATTTATTATAAACATAATTATTATTTTATTTATTTATATATACAGGCAATTCTTCCATATAAGGGCAAGGTACGTGATAAATATACACACTCATGTAAATTCCCATTTGTTTATTTTTATTGGAAAACATTGCATCTATTGTTGTGTGGCCTCTCATTTAATAGTGTGTTTGATTATTTCATAATTGAAGATCCACAATTGATAATGCTTCGATAAAATCCTGCTCGCCTTCTGCATTAAAATCTACTTTAAAATCACCAACTGACACTGTTTGCATTCTTCGTTTTCGACTAATGTGTCTTCAAAGTTACATTTGCACAATTTTGCATACGATGTTAATCAAAAATATGTTACAATATTTAATTGCCATTAACATTTAAATTTAAATAATAATAATAATAATAAAATATAACTTTGGAAATATAAATAAATGTGAAATATTAAAAATATTAAGATATTTAAACTTTTCAAAAGAAAAAGGAACTTTTTATTTATTTATTTATTTATCATGTGACATATTTTACGCTGATTTTATAACTCAGAAATGCTCCCTATTACGTAAAAAAAAAAAAAAAAAAAAAAAATCATATACTGTATATCTATATATTTAATTTATTGCGCTGTGAAATCAAAAATATTGATTAAAATTTCATTTTTTCAATATTCATGCAAATCAGTATTAGGAATTAAATTCCCATATTGTCTTGTACAAAAGAATATGTTTGGGGATGGGGGGTGGGGGGGGGGTCTTTATCTGTTCTAAATGAAAGTGCTAGTGACCTTCAACCTGGACTGATGAAGAACCCGGACCGAGAACCAGTTGCCCAAAACCAGTTACCGTGGGTGGGGTACCCCTGAAGCCGAAGAAAATAAAAGTTCATAGGAGGCAACACCTGGCTTGCGCATGCGTAGGTGTTAGAGGTTCCTGATATTCTTTTTGAGCTGCCCTTTTGTTCGCGTGTCTATAACTGCTGGTCAAGGTCATTCGAGGAACTGTATGATTTTATTTCTAACCCCTTGCTCCCCCCATACAAAATACTGCACGCAATCTCCACGTCATTTGCGGTTGTGGATAAAGGAGATAATCCATAAAAAACGGGTCGTCTCGGGTAAAACGTGCTTGGCATGTGAATGGCAATTATTATTATAGCTTTTTAATTTACAATATTTATGGAAGAGAATTATCCTTTTTACATTGTTGACCAAAGAAAAATTGCACATAATTTGTACATAAAATATATTTTTTTCTTTTTCTTTATATATATTGTATATATTTGAGACTCACATTTAGAATTCCTTAAAATTTTCAATTATATGTGGAGAAATAAATCGTATTTTTCCACCACTTTATAAATATGTATATTCTAAGTGTCAAAAAAAAAAAAAAAAAAATTAATGGTTTAATTCTTTACCAGTTACAGATAAGTGGTCGATGTAATTTGCTGAAGTGTTCAAAATAATTTTCAAAACAAGATCACGTTATTAAAAAAATATCTTACGGTTAATTTTCAGTAAATGTACACTTTTTTTTTATTTGTATACGATCCCCTCAATGCAAAATCGATCAATTAGAAAGTTTTTACTTTTACATAGATGCCAACATTTTAATTTATTCCGGAGTATTTTTAGCCCCGCCTTTTTTCATACCACTTATTTTTTAAGGAAATTTTTTTCTTATTTTATCGAAGTTATATATTGGAGAAAAACTTTCTATATATAAATGCGGGTGCAGAAGTAAAGGCGGGGCTAAAAGTACTCCGGAATAAATTAAAATATTGGCATCTATGCTTTTAATGCAACATCATCATTAAAAAAAAAAAAAAAAAAAAGAAAAGGAAAGGAAACGAAAGAAAGAAAAGAAATAGCGCATGCCTGTATTTTTAAAACTGTGGGAGTTATACTTTATTAAATTTGAGTGCTTTGCGTATGGATCATACAACAAAACAGATATGTAAATTTGTGATATATAAAATGTATAATAAATGACAAAATGTGTGATAATATATACATTAAAATTATTTTTTGGGGGGTATTTAGGGTAGATTCTCGATCTAGTCACTCATTTTTAATGGTTTCTTTTTCTTTATTTATTTCTTTATTTCTTTATTTTTTAATAATCAAAATAAAATATAAATAAATGCAAATGCGTAATTTACAACGACATTCTAACAAATTAATTCTATGGTGATTTTGAAGATTTTATTTGTTTTGTGAGATATACATTTTAATATTTATTATCAGGTAGCATTATTAAATTAAAGTTTCAAAAACTATTTTTTACACAATATACTGAATTAGAAATATATTATAAGTTCTAAATGCATAATTGCCAACTTTTACGCTTTTTGGCTACCGCAAAATTTATATATATATATAGATATAAACAACGAGCCTCGCCTTTAGGCGTTCCTCTAAAGCAATTTGTATTTAAAAAATAAGTATTTTGCATATTCGCGTTTAGTCCTTCAATTGCAGTCGGCATAAAAAGTTCCAGTGGCATTTATCGCATCGATTGTAAGGGGTAAAATATAAATGATTTAAAAACGAAAAATTACTTTCCAAATCACAAGGCTGCCATAGACGATTTTATTATTATTATTCATTCCGTAGCACTATTCAAAGATGCCAACATTTTAATTTATTCCGGAGCATTTTTAGCCCCGCCTCTATTTCGTACCACTTTTTTCTTAAGAGTAATTTTTACTTATTTTATGGTAGTTATATATTGGAGAAAAATATTCTATAAATAAAGTGGTTCGAATTAAAGGTGGGGCTAAAAATGCTTCGAAATAAATTAAAATGTTGGCAACTATGCACTATTTAAAAAAAAAAAAAAAAAAATTATTTTATAATATATTTACTCGTACGTTGGTAAATTGGAGGTTTGCATGCATAAATTTATTATAAATTTTATATTATGGAAATAGTGGTACGAAAATAATAAAAGAAAATCGCATGTGGCAGCCCTGAAAATATAATAAGTTTTAGAGACACGCCAAAGGTGGGGCTTATTTTTCAAATTAGGTAATTCTGTCGAGTACAAAGGTTTAGTTGAAATATTTTTACAAAAATAACTTTTTAAGATCAAAGTACGGTTAAAATTATGATCCAAAATTTTTAGAAATACATAAACTAAAATAACGTTTCATTAAACATTTAAATACGGCTGTGATGTCGTCAAAAAGCGATTTAACAAGTCTGTCTTGCATTCCAGTGCTTGTCCATAGCCTTCTAAACTAGATTCTTTCCTCGTGGATCGGAAACTTGGCAACAGTTCAAGCAGTAGACAGCGCCACCTGGTACAGATTTCGCGACTTTTTTTATTCAACATCTACCAAAAATTTTTAAAAGTGGGATTTGATATACATAAAAGGCGAATAGAATCGAAGAAATTATTAAATCATGTTATTATAGCATATATCACTTTTTTAAATTATTGGTGACAGTTGAATAAAAAAATCGTGCAATCTGTGCTAGGTGGCGCTGTCTACCGCTTGAACTGTTGCCAAGATTCACAGCCACGCGGAAGACATCTAGTTTAGGAGACTATGGCTTGTCAATAGACAATTTGTTTTGTTTTTCAATTAACGATTTTTATGTCAATTATATTTCTATTTCAGGGGTTGTACACTCCGCCCTTTTTTTCAGGACACTCTCAGATATGAGAAATTTTGCCACTACTAATTTTTTGTCGCCACTAATTTCACCACTTTTTTGCCACCACTAATTTTATGCAGAAATCTTTATAATATTTTTATACTAATGTGTCGTGATTGAAAGTAATAGAGATTATTGTATAAAAATAACGATAACAATAAAGGCGCAAATTTCTCATCCTACAGAGTGTCCTGAAAAAAGGGAGGAGAGTATGACTCTTGCTATTTTTATCATTAAGCCCCGCCTATTTGGTTGATTTCCCAGCGCTCGAAGCCTCCGCCCTTTTTTCAGGACACTTTCAGTGATGAAAAATATCTGCCTTTTTGTTTCTACCACTATTTTTATACAATGGTTTCTATCCCATTTAATCACTGCGCATTACTATAAAAATACAGTAAATATTTCTGTATAAAAATTGTAGTAGCAATTTTTATACAGTGGACATTTCTCATCCATGAAAGTGTTCTCTAAAGAAAGGGTGGAGACTTCGAGCTCTGATGTTGCGCATTGGTGTTTAACCCTTTGCGGCGCAAGACAATTTGGATCATTTAAATTATACTGCCACCGGAATTCATGAACTAAATTAAACTATTTTAAATTTTAAGATTTTCTGATTTTCCGGCTTTTTCTGATACGTTATAAACGTAAATTTTTGATAAAAAATTTCAGGGATGAATTTTTGCCACTGGGTCTTAAATTTTGCGTCCTCGCAGCGAGGACAGCGCGCGTTGAAGGGTTAAAGAATTCAAATATTATCATAAGCAATTAGTGCGGTAATTGCCACTAGCGTATAATTTTGCCAACAGAAATTAAGGAATTAAACATGAATATTCAAAGACACTCTTTCTTTTCTTTTACTTTTTATTGTATTGTTTTAAAAGTATGCTGAAAAGCATGTCTTTCTTTATTGAAAAAGAATTCTCGTTTGCTAGCGCCAAAGATTTAAAATCGACATTTTTTTTCTTTTTCTTTTGACATCTTAGTTGTATGTATTTTTACCTGTAGTTAAAAAGTTGAGCATATTTTGCTTAATTTTCTCTGATAGTTTTTAAGATTTTCTCTGTTATCTCATGCAAAAGTTTATGAGAGACAGCACGCGAAGCCCTTTTGATAAAAAATTTATACTTCAAAAACTAAATTTGAATGAGCTGCAAGTTTACACACCTGTATACTTTTAGGCTTTTCGATTTATTTTATGTAAAAATATACATGTCATAATTATTTTTCTTTTTTTTTTTTAATAGGAATTTATTAAAATATGTTTCTTTATTTAAAAAAAAAAAAAAAAAAAAATATTTCTGAATCAAAAGTTGTCATAGATTATGTTTAGGTTTCTTCATTGTATCTTGTGATATACACACACGCGCGCATATATATATAAGGTGCAGGCTGGGTGCGTAGATATTTGATTACGGAGGATGGGTGGTGTTGTTGGCTGGATGGTTGGGTGAGATGTTGAAATTGCTTTTAAAAAAAGAAATTAGAAGGGCTGTTGCATTTACCTTGTATTAAAATACTTTCTTTCTTTTTTTTTTCTCTCTCTCTCTCTTTCCCTTAAAAAAATTTAATATCTTCGTTAATGAGTTGTCAACTATTTTTAAAATATTAGTAATCAGTAAATAGAAATAACAGGATAATTAAAGAAGGGAAAAAACAGATAAAAATAAAATCAAATAAAACAATAAAATCAAATAAATAAATATTATAAAATTTCAGGCTAAGAGATGTGAGTTAGGTTTGAGGGTTATGCATTAACAAACAGGCGAAAGTAGAAAAGGTAGGAATTAAGGCTTGTTACTAAAAGTAAAACTATACAGTTCACCTCCATCATCAAAAAGATACTCCACTTGATAAATTCAATTTGCTTTAGTAAAGATTACGAAAAATAAAAAATCCAGAAACAATAGTCAGGGAAAATAAAAAAACTTTTTAAATGATTTTATTAAAAATACTTACTCTAGTGTTAAAATTCACCACCAGATGACGTCAAACTATTGAGTCTCATAACATTTTAAACCAATGCTCTTGCAGTATTACTAAAAATTTAATTAACTGAAAATTTAAGTTATTCTTTCGAATTGTGTAATCATTAAAATAAAGTAAAACAAAATAATTCTCTAATCCAATTAAAATACCTTTATAAGCATTTAATGTCAGGTCAGACTCAATTTGAGGACTCCATGTTACATAAGTGTCTTCTTTGTCTTCATCTGCTATGAACAACTAAACATTTGAATTATTTTTACTTGATGTGCTCCATGTGAATGCAGCTGCCTCGTTCAGTAAGTAATGTTTTTTTTTTTTTTTTTTTTTTTTTTTTTTATATTTGTTTTTTGGTTAATTCTCTGAATTCTCGTACTAAATAGTTTTTTCTACTACTTTCTTCTTCATATTTGACTTCAATTTTGTAATGTACGATCGGGGACCCGCTAGTAATTTGCTACTATAGCCACTGGCGTAACGAAATCGTACATTGATGTTCAAGGGTGAAAAAGGTCTCCCCTGATGAGTTTTTTTCTCCTTTCTGAGCTATTCCTACTTAAAATGTGTCTAAAATAGTGTCTTCATTCTTTATTTTCTCATTGCTTGTTTGTAACTTTGTTTCGGATCAATAAGTAAACATTAATTGTTTCAACAATTAAACATCAGTCTTCTAAGGTAACTTGGAAAGTTCTGTCCCTTTGAATTAACACGTTGAGCGCCATGTCAGACATTGTAGATTCTAGACATTTTGTCATATATCTCTAAGTACTGAAGGAATCATCTTGAAACTTTAGCAGTTTGCTGAACATGTTATACTTCAAACATTTCAATGAAAGTTTTACCCCGAAAGTAAAAGTAGTACCAATAAAAAATTAAAACATTGAGCACCCTGTCAGCCATCGGCGGCTGACAGTGTCAAGTATGATATAAAGCCGCATCAACTATCGGTGGCGGATATAAAATAGGATATAAATATAAAAATATTACATTCAATGATTGAAAATTTATTAAAAATTTGCTGAATTTTTATTTATTACAGGAGGAATCATTATGGAATTTTAATGGATTTTAAGACTTTGCGTGGCGATCAATAATCGACACCAGAAATTTTTGTGTAACAATATTCATGTGGTACTTTACCAATTATCATCTTAAAAGTTACTCAAGACTGTCTTAATATTATCCACGATAAATTTCCGGTGTCAGTATTTTAATTCCAAAGGACAAAGTTTTCCGATAGATCTAATATATATAAATATACAAACATACCAACTATCTCATTATGAAGCGTAAAACTTTTAGTACCCGCCTTTTTTTTCCCCCACCAGTCATTTTATAGAGTAATTTTATTCTTATTTATCCTAAGAGCATTTGGAGAGAATCACTCTAAAAATAAAGTGGTGTGGAAAGGGGGGCGATTTTTCAAGGGGCGTTAACAATTTTACGCTTATTAATGAGATGGTTGGCAAGTACATATATATATCAAAAGTTATTTTTTGTGAAGATATATAGAAGTTTGCGATATATCATTTTAACATTAGCATTTTCAAGCTTTGAACGCTTATAATTCATCCATTAAAAATATAAGTAAAACATGCAACCAATATAATTTTTCTCATCGTCGTGACACCAGGAATTTGAATATAATATCAAAACAAAATACCATAGGTGCAAACTCTCACGTTTTTCAAGGGAGACTTGATACTGGAAAATTTTTATAGTTGTTTTTATCTTATTTAATATATGTGACATATTCTTTCAAAAAAAAAAAATAGCGGTAATAAATCTGATTTAAAAATTAGAAAGGTTGAAAAAAAAAAAAAAAAAAAAAAAAAAAGGAAGAAAGAAAATCAAAGTTAACGCGCGTTTTAATATGTAGACAACCTTCGATCGAAAATTTCACTTCATTTTCTAAAAGTACACACGGTTTCTCCTCTTCAGTCCCGCCTTTTTTTTTTTTTTTTTTTTTTTTTGTCACACCACTCTATTTTTACAGTATTTTCTTATTTAATCGCAATTACATTTGCAGAAAATTACTCTAAATATTAAGTAGTGCAATAAAAGGGGCGTTTCTAACAATTTTACGGAATATTGATTAGGATGTTGGCAGGTATGCATATTTAAATTGAGTTTAGTTATAAAATTTACGACAAAATGTCTAATTTCATACATATTTTCATTTAGATCTTAATAATAGTCAATGAAAATTTTTACCAAATTGGAATTTTCAGTTAGTAAGAAGAATTAATAAAAAAAAAAAAAAGAAAAATTAAATTAATTAAAAATAACCATTTAGTGTTGAAGATTTTTTTTTTTTTTTAACCATTTCTGTTTTTCTCTTCTGTTCGTTTTTATGATGCATATTTTGGGTTAAACGTTTTAAAATACTAATAATTAATTAGTAATGCATTTATATATATGTGTAAAAATGAATATTTTTTTTTTAAGTAGAACTCCTTTTAGTACAATAGACATCTTTCTAGACCCCTTAAAAAAAAAAAAAGAAAAGAAAAGAAAGGAAAGAAATGCTATTCAGTATTGTCGAGCTAAACGGTAGTTTTTTTAAAGGTTTTTATTTTAAAATAAACCCAAACGTGGTAACATTTATAATTTATTCTGGAGTACCGTTAGTCTCGCCCTTTTACCACACCACTTTGATTTCAGAAAAAAATTCTCCAACATGTAATTGCGATGAAATAAGAAGAAAAATTCTTTTAAATTGCACTGGTGTGAAAAAAGGGCAGGTCTAACAGTACTCCAGAATAATTTATAAATGTTACCAGGTATGATAAAATTTAAATAAATGTTCTGAATTTTAGGTGTGCCATTTATTAGTAATTGTCTATATTTATGGATTTCAGATTTTATATGCAAACAACGTTTCATTTACTTTCAAAATTTCATTTCTCAACGTTGCGAAATTCATTTTTAGTATAAAAGAGCTTGACAAATCGAATGAAAATATGTATATGTGAAATTGGTATTAAAAAATTCTCTATTCGAATGCAAAAAATATATACTGTGTAGCAATTTCTGGGGAAGAAAAATTGTTTGCTAGAAATGTAGAATATCATAACAATAAATGGCTTTATTCTGCGACTTTTTGGACTGGACTTACGGTATACTATTCTTTTCTTTTTTTCTTTCGACTCCGTGCAGTGCGTGAAAGAATATTACATACACTTTGTCAATATAGTTACATGTTTCGGTATTCTGGAAAATGAGAAAAACAAATAACTGGTTATGAATTTATCTATCTCCGGTTGATCTAAGGGAAGTGTGGTAAGAAATCTGCTCAAATTATAATCTTTAAATTCGAAATAAAATTAACAGTACGTTTAATTAACGATATTCCATAGGTGCCAATTTTCCCTATATTTTAAGGAGACTGAATTCCGGAAAGTTTTTATAATTGCTTCCACCTTATTTAATCGTCAAAAATATATGGGTTTTTTTTTTAACATAGTGCGTTGAAATGTTAACATACAGCGTATTTTTTTTTTAAACACTTTCGCAACCGCTGACGTGATTCACGTCATTTGAAAATCTGTAACTCCACCAGTGGGCGCTTCTTTTGCAATTTGTATGTTATTTGTTTCTTAAAAATATACACAATCTGATTAAAAAATTAAAAAGGTTGGCAGCTGTGATATGATATTCATTTATAACGATATTCATGAAATTGCTTGGAATCCATCTTATTTGAAGTTTACTTTTTCTAACTTTTCTTTTAATTTCTTTTTTGTTCCCATGATTTTTTTTTTTTTTTCTGGGAATGAAAATATTTTGCAATACCGAAACAAGCCTTAATATGCCGAAAAGGTAGCAGAATAAACGAACAAAACTCTGATTTTCTTCTGAATTTTAAACAGCTACTTGGGGGGGGGGGGAGGGGAAGACTAAAGAAAGTTTATACAAAAAAACAAAAAGTTTTGTTACTGGTTTTCCAGATCGAGATTGTTTATAGAGTGCACATAGCTGATTTCAGTTGATGGTTTCTAATTACGTCGTACTTAAACATGTGTGCTTGTTCATTAATATTTTTACTGAATTTTAAGGGATGCAGTTTTGATCATTTTGTCAGTTTGATTTTTCGACTGAAATGCTTCATAAATTAAAATCAATGAATCTCTAGTGTTAGCACATCTTTTAGAAATAACCTGTTAATTATTTTTAACATTAACTAAAAAACACTGCTATAAATTTTATTATGTGCAACTGTTTTTTAAATCAATTTTGCCAGATTAATTTATATGTAACTTTTCTTTTCTTTTTTCTTCGTAGGTGGTTTCGCCGGTTTCCAAAGTTTGGTTTCAGATTTATTAGAGAAAGGATCTCCAGGCGAAGAACCAGATTCAGATTTAAGTTTGGAAAACCTACGAATCACTCCGTTGTCTGAAAGTGCCAATAACAAATCTAAAAAGAAAAGAGCTGATCCTTGTTGCGACAGCGGCTTGGACGAAGAAAGCGAGGACAGCCCGGGCAATGATCCTCCTTTTCCTGTTGAGATCCTTCCTTATTTGTTCCTGGGCAACGCCGAAAACTCTGCTGACTTAGACGCGTTGCAGCGGCATAATATCCGCTATGTACTCAATGTCACGCCAAACCTACCTAATGCATTTGAAAACTGCGGCTTAGGTATAAAATACATGAAAATACCCATTCAAGACCATTGGTCACAGAACCTAGCAACATTTTTCCCTGATGCAATTGCTTTCATTGGTAAGTTACTCAAATTTTTGTTTTAAAATAATTTTTCTCTCTTTTTTTCTTTCTCTCTCTCTCTCTCTCTCTCTCTTTTTTTTTTTTTTTTTTTTTTTTTTTTTTATTAATATTTAACCTTACTTTCATTACTTTTAGCAGCTTTGCTCCTTTTTTTTTTCCTCTCATCATAAAGTTATCAATCTTCAAGTGATCAAAATATCAAAAACACCGAGAAATATAAATACCTCTATTAATTCGAAGTGATGCAAACTTTAGCATGAATTACTGCTTGCATTTCTCTAAAAATTAAATTGCGCAGATCATAGGTGACAGTTAACTATATATGATGAGACTTCTCATTCACATATTAGGAAGTTCTGAAGAAATTGATCCAGTATATGAGTTTTGGACGCAATTTTCAAAACAGGATGCAGCGGCTTTGCCATGGAAGTTATTGTATTGAAAGGATTTCAATATTAAGTTCTTCACACGACGACTTGATAAGTCTTATTATATGGATTGGGCAATTCTGTCTATAAAGTTTTATCTTTGTAGAGAATAATGTTTAAACCATGGGGTTAATATGCCAATTTTCAGCTACTCTTCATGGAAAGTGACTACAAAAAGCCTTTTGAAAGCTATGAAATGGTTGGCCAGATTTTTGCAGATCCACCTATTATTTTAACAATTGGCAGAAAGCAATTCAGATTATAAGCTTATCGCAGTATCATTCAGACCTACGGACTTCAGTTGTGAGGAATTATATATCTGCCGTACAATACTAATACATAGCTGCCAAGTCTCCCGTTTTTCAAGGGAGACTTCACACCGGAAAAATTGTACAGCTGTTTTCGGTAATAGTAATCGTCGAAAATATATATAACATATTCCATTTAAAAATACTGGTGTCAATTCTTATTTAAAAGTTTAAAATGTTGGCAGCTCTGCTGATATCACTTTGTGCCATTGATTGTTAGATTACGATTTTTATACTTGGCATCTATGTAGCTGATGTTTTACAGTGACATCGGTAGCAAGTGGTTGTGGAATCGCTACTTTAGTGTATCACTTCAATCTTAAATACTTTAGTTTTGATTCTGTACTTTCTTATTTTGCTTAGAGTGAAGGAGAGTTGTCATGGAATAGAAGTTAGATTTTGTTATCAACTTTTTAAGCAAGTACATCAATTAACTTTATGTGTTGTTACTGGCTATTTACATTTGATATTGAATACGTGTATAATTTGAGTACAATATATTTCTTCAATTTAAAATATATGCGTCATATACTCGAAACAACAAGTTGGAGAACATACTTTGCATTAATGGTGCAAAACCTTTCAGGAGGGAGAATGCTTATACCGCTGATTGCGGGAATGGGGTTCTCTCAATCAGAATACAGCTGATTGGAGTATGAAGGGCTATTACCAAGGTTAATATCTGTTTGTGGTTAAGTTGTATACCATTACTTTATATTTTTCATAAGTAACGTAACACACTTAGCTCACATGTTATATCTCTTTTGGTTCATATGACAAGATATTCTTAGAATCGAATATCATTATCTAATATATGCAACTTTTATTAAATTTATCATTTACAACAAGAAAAACATTTATCCAGCGGGCAACAAGTTAACGTCGATTTTCTCCTGTAGCAATATAAAACAGCACAGATATATGGAAACAGGCATTAATTTTGGAAAGGCTTTTCATATCCCAATCAGCTATATTGAGATTAAATGTTCCTTCTTACCGAAATCAACTGTACAAATGACTCCGCTCCAAAAGGTTGTGTACCTTATATTTTTCATAAGTAACATACTTAGCTCACATGTTATATCTCTCTTGATTCGTACGTATGACAAGATATTCTTAGAACCGGATATTATCATCTTAGAAAAGGCATTCTTAGAAGCAGGTATGTCTTTTCCGTAAAAGATAAAAATCAGTCATTCAAGGTTTAGATATAATTTAATCAATTTTAATGATTTAAATATGCAACTTTTATTTTATTTTATTTATTTATTTGGTCCTATATCTAGAGGTAGGAATCGTATATAATTTTTAAAAAGTGAATATCTTTTTAATTTTATAAAAATACTACAAATTCATTACCATAATCCATACTTGCCAACATCCTAATTAATATTCCGTAGTGTTATTAGTCCCGCCCTTTTTTACACACCAGAAAACTTTTAAAGTAATATTCTCCAAATACAATTACGATTAAATAAGAAGAAAAATACTCTAAAAAGATACTGGTGTGAAAAAAAGAAGCCCGGATGGTTTGCGCTCTGGCCTTCAGTTTCCACTTGGGTTCGAATCCCTTTTCAGGCGTGGATGTACCTGGTGGTTCGGAATCCACTTTAAGTTATAGGTCCCTATCTGATTAGCCTTTAGTGGGTAAAAAATTATCGTAGATCAAAAGAAACAAACCAAACCGATCTTATTGAGAACCATTTTGCATCTTACACTATCTACTTATCTCTAACAGTTAAAACAAATGTTCGTTTTAACCTGTATACACTTTAAAGTCTTTTCTTCTTTTCGCGAGAAAGTTCAATTTGTGGATGTGAAAAATAATATGAGAATGAAAGGAGTAAATATAAAACTTATTATTGTTATAAATATATTCGTTTAAGAAATGAAAAGAAAGAAACTTCTTATATATAGTAATAGCAGCCTCTGAATTTTCACGAATTTGTCCCCACAAAATTTATCTTTTCGTTTTTACTAGCCTAATGCTTCACTAATAAAATTATTTTTAGAAATCTACTTATTATTTTCAGAAATTTGTTTCTATTTGGAGTAGTGTAGGTTTTGTAAGAGCAAGAGTCGCACTCACGTGCGCGCTAGTCCTTTTTCATTCATAGACTTTCTCCCCACCTGTTTTTCCTCTTCCCCTTTCTTCGTTTACACACAAGCGTGCCGCGAAACCTTGCGTCATTCATTGCGGATACTCGAGCGTGACGTCACGACGTGCGCATGGGCACCTGCACATCGATCTTCCAAAGACTTTCCTTGATTGTGGAGGTATGCCAGAATACGATTGAGTGTAAAACACGAACCACCCCCGCAATTGCTCCGTGCAACTGACCCTGTCACACTGTTGTATAGTAACCCAACTAATGGGTGAGAACCAAGATGCGGGGGTGGATGAGGACTTTTAAAAGTACGGTCTGGGAAAATTCGATGTTTCTACGGGGCACAGTGCTTTTTTTGAGACGATGGCCTGATTGAAAGTTTTTCTCTCGTTTAAATGCTATTTTCATGCATTTGTTTAAAAAAATTAAGCATAGGAGATGGTTTATAAACTGGAGAAAATTGCTATTATTTGAATAATGGTGTCATATGCACTTCGATAAATGTACTTGCGGGAGATTTTTTTTTTTTTTTTAATTTCCAGTCGAACAAATTTTCAGTGATTATTTCCTCAATTGTTTGTTACAGAAATATACTCAAAAAAAAAAAAATTAATTTTAAAACGTATTATGTGCAAAATAGTTTAAGTCAATAAAAACATTGCTGTAAGTAGTGCAAAACAAAAATTTTCATACGGTCTGGCAAGTTCCCCCAATTATCTTTAAAAAAAATTCTTTATAATACTAATATGTCTAACAAAAATAAAATAATAATAAATAATTCTATTGTTTCATGACCAGTTTAAGCACTATTTGTGCTGAGAAATGAGAACTTTAGAGAAAATAATCGAAGAGACAATTAATTTTTGCAGCAATAAACATTATTAAAAATAATATTAAAATTATAACTAGTTAATAGCACACGAAAATATTATTAATACGAATTGTACAGTGTATTTCAATTTTTTAAATACTAATGCTTAAACAGTCTTTTAAAGGTTGTTCTTCTAAACAATGCTTTAAAGCTCGGCTTATTTTAATCGCAAAATAGAGTTTTTTTTTTTTTTTTTTCATTAAAGTGTACGAGGTTGATTTTTTACTTTCTTCTATACATATAGAGAGAAAGTATCGGATTCGTGAAGATTTTCGAACTCCAGTTTTCGATGGATTTCACGTTTTAGGATGTCCTGAACACGATTTGACTGTTTTTAGAAAATGTGTGTCAGTCTGTCTCTGTGTGTGTATCACAAATTTTGTGGAAGCTGTATCTCACGAACCAATGAATGAAATTTAACGAAACTTGGTATTTAATTGGACCCGGACATAAGTTGGTGCTGATTAGATTTGTGGAACAATTGCTCAATAGGTGGCGCTGTGATCGCATTTTTTCTAAATTTTTAACATGGCAGTATTGGACAAAATTTCGTATAAATGTTCATAATAAGAGTTATTTTTAACGTGTGGTTATAAAATTAATTAATATGAATTATTGATAATAGTAGTTGAAGGCAAGAGAAAAAAGTTTGTGTATGTGAGAACATCACTTCTTCCCTGGGGGAAATGCCCTAACCCCGGGGGTTGTAAATTTTCAATATGGGTATCTTTCGAAAGAGCTCGTCGATATCTTTAAAACGAATGGTTAAACCATGGATCTGTACTAATTTAAAACGCAAAATTATCGATTTTTTTTTTTTTTTTTCATTTTTTAATGGAAAAAACTTAGGGGAAAAAAATCTGATTTCTTCTGACATTGGCAAAAAATTTACTTTCTTTCAGCATTTAGTAATATGTTTCTCAGAGACTCCAACATCCTAATTAATATTCCGTAGTGTTGATAGTCACGCCCTTTTTTACACACCAGTAAACTTTTAGAGTAATAGTCTCCAAATTCAATTACGATTAAATAAGAAGAAAAATAATCTAAAATGATACTGGTGTGAAAGAAAAGGCGGGGCTAACAATACTACGGAATATTAATTAGTATGTTGGAGTCTCTGTGTTTCTGTCAGATAAAAATCGTCTGCATTTATCGTGGAAAATAATTTTATAATTTAATAAATAATTTGTATTACATCAATTTTGTGTAAAATTATATAGAAGAAAGACTTGTCGGTGCTGGCCACATCATACTAGTTTTAGATTTTATTATAAAAATGTAAATTTTGTAATTTTTACAGAAACGCATCTAGTTACCCAAACTGCTTCTAAAATAGTATATATTAATATTTAAAATAAATATGCAATTAAAAGTGACTAAACTGACTCTATTACTAATTAGTGTGATGTGGCCACCACATGACTTTATTCTGTTTAATTTTACTTAAAATTTATTCAATACAAATTATTTATTAAATTATAAAATTATTTACTATTATAAATGCAGACGATTTTTATCTGGCAGAATTATATTAACACTAAATGCTGAAAGATGTCAATTTTTTGCAAATCAAAAGAAATGATTTTTTTTTTTTTTTTTCAAATTTTTTTCGTTAAAAGTAAAAAAAAAAAATAAAAAAAATCGATAACTTTGTTTCAAATTATCGCAGATCTATAGTTCAACCATTCGGTTTAAAGGTATTGACGAGATCTTTCGAAAGATACCCACATTGAAAATTTACTCCCCCAGGGGGGAAGCGATGCTCTCACATGAACAATTTTTTTTCCTAGTTAACTACTACTATGTATTATCAATAATTCATATTAATTTTACAATCACACCATTAAAATAACTCTCATTATGTAAATTTATACGAAATTTTGTCCTATATTGATTGCCATGTTAAAAATTTAGAAAAAAAAAAAAAAATGCTATCACAGCTCCACCTGTTGAGCAATTGTTCCACAAATCTAATCAGCATCAGTTTATGTCAGGGTTAACTAAATACCAAGTTTGGTTAAATTCCGTTCATTGGTTCGTGATATACAGCGTCCATAAAATTTGTGATACACACACATAGACAGGATTTTCTAAAAACAGTCAAGTCGTGTTCAAGACATCCTAAAATGTGTAAATCCATCGAAAACTGGAGTTC
Source organism: Salticus scenicus (assembly GCA_963930645.1). Classification (NCBI taxonomy): domain Eukaryota; kingdom Metazoa; phylum Arthropoda; class Arachnida; order Araneae; family Salticidae; genus Salticus; species Salticus scenicus. The sequence continues at coordinate 205,840,236 of OZ005651.1, read as the reverse complement.
GAAAATTTTCACGAATCCAATACATTCTCTATATATACATATAGAAGAAAGTAAAAATTGAAAGAAATAAAAATTAGACACTGATAACACTAGGATACCCTATATAAAGACAAGAGAAGCCATTATGTACCAATACTTTAGTTTCAGTATCATCTTAGTAATCAGTATCAAAAAATATGAATGTACAAATGTAAGAAATACGCTGTTATAATGCTGTGCCAGGCATTTTCCACCTGAACTAATGTTGTTTTTATGAATATTATAGATCAAATGTAGAACTATATAATATTTTATCACTTATTGCAAATATTCTACATGTGAGTTTTGATTTTGTTGGACTGTTTTTCTGTTGATTTATATTTTATTTTAATGCATTATGTGGTACATAAAATAATTAGATCACATACAGAGCTGTATAAAAAATCAAAAGTATTATTGTCTGTGGTATTTGTTGAAAGCGCGTGTATAATTGTAATACGCGTTTTTTAATAAAGCGGTATTTTATTAAATTATGTAGGGTATATAATATATTTAGAAAACAGGAAGTTTTCGCATTAATGTGGTCACATGCTCCAAATATATATATATATTTTTTTTTTTTTTTTTCTTTAAATGTTGTCATATTAATTATAATCAGTGAAATTGGAGTTGGTCTATATTTGCTGGATTTAGTCTAATCTGTGATTTTGAGGACCATTTCTTTCCCTTTTCATATTTTTGCTACTATAATCGAAATTTTTTAAGATTTCGCAACAGTGTTCTAATATTGTTGGAAAGTGTTTCATGATCGATGCTTCATGTAAGAATTTTATTTTTTTATTTTTTCGTCGCTAATCTTTTTTAAGAATTCAGTTTGTCTGATGTTTATCCAGTCCATTTATGATGAATATTTGGACACTTTTAATTATTTGGAAAAAAAAATTCTAAATAAATAAATAAATAAAAAAAAAAAAAAATAAAAATAGATAAAAAAGAGAGAGAGAAAGAATGTGTTAGACAGTTTGAAAATGCATCGATAATAAAACTCATATGCTTTTTTTTTTTTTTTTTTAGCTTTTATTATTATTGTTTCTAATTTTATTTATATATTTGTTTTTATTCTTACAAAGATTGTATAAGACGTTTGAGTAGATACGTTGTAATTTAAATAACTCTTAAACATAATGACAATTACGTTATTAACTGCATTACATAATTAGTAACATGTGTACTAATTGTAGCAAATTTAAACACTTTATAATACTTATACAAAATTATTACCTTTATTGAATATATTTGTTGTGAATTGTTATAATGTAATGTCACCATTATTGATGTGTGTATAGCTGAACCTGTAACCATGTAAATAGTCAGGTAAGTTTATCACATTATTTATATCATGTCACTAATTTTCAAACATTTATAGGGTTCACGTCAGCAAAGAAAATTTAGTGGTAGAACACGTAGGTTGCGATCCATTGGTGCAAAAATATAAAATTATTTTTACTGAATTTTAGTAAGACTTTTATGCGAAAACAGCACATAAACTTTAATTTTTAGGAACTCTAGACCTAATCAGTCTGCAGGCTTCCATTTTATTTTACTAATTCTTACAAAAACTGAAAATTTTAATTTCAGCTATATATTTAAACGTATGTCATTTTAAGACACATTTTATATAACTTCCGGTGAAATGCATTAAAAAATGCATCGAAAGATGTATAAAATAAGTAAATACAATATTTTCAAAAATACGCAACAGTTGTTTCTGGTCAAAATAATGAAACAAAACCCTTAATCAAAGAAAAAGTAGGCATGAAAGCAGTGCGAAGGAAACGACGCAATTAGTAGACTCAAACTAGCGTTGGTACTAAACTTTGAAGGGAGAAAAAGCCACACTTGCCAAATGTCCTGGAAAAAGCAGGCGATTTATTAGGTTTTTTAATTGTATCTCCTCTTTTTATGTTTTAATATACATTTTTCCTGTTTTTCTGTTTGAAAAATTTATCTTAAATTTCCAAAATTTTAATTAAAGAGTTTTTCTGCCAATTTTGACATTTTGTTCCACAACACATTAATAAATGACGCTGGGCTAGCATTTTCTGTGCATTTCAAGACAAAGAAGATAATAATTCGATATACACAGCAAACACCGCGTTATGAGTCCTACCCGTAAGCTTTCGATTTGCCTCTTAGTTTCCACCTCTCGGTGGAAATCTGTTTATTTGGTAGTAATTTTGGCTGTTTCTGAGATGAATGGAAATCCGACCCAGAAATTGTGACCTAAAGATTTGACAAGGGGGGGGGGGTATTGAAGAGCTCTAAACTATTTTTATACTATTAGGGATGCAGTTAGATATAGCAATCAATCCCCATTGCTTTGGGTATTGTTAGTATTGATTTCGGAATTATGTGATTATTAAACATATTGCAGATGTTTATAAAATATATGTTCCCATATTCCGGCTAGCACTGCGAGCAGCGGTTCACACAACTAATAGTCTTCTTGCTTCTCTGGGGACGGAATGGTCGGTGCTGTAATGGGGCACCGGGATATTCCCGTCCCGCGCGCCCTTCCATCATCCCCCTAGTGCATTGGACTATCAAACTATATGAGGCTCGCGTAGCACAGTAAGTATTGGGTTGCCTATAAGCAAATAACAGGCTATATGTGTACTTGTTTTCTGAAACGGTTGGTAAATTAAAGATTCGTAGATTTATGGCCTCGGCATATAACAAGTGAGGACCTTAGCACCACTAAGGTACATAGATTTTGTAAATTTTCCAATTTATAAAGCATATTTTAGTCGTTTTCACAACATATATTTCCATATTCCAACTAGCACTGCGGATAGTGGTTCATACAACTACTAGTCTTCTTACTTCTGCGGGGGAAGGAATGGTTGATGCTACAGTGGGGCACCGGGATATTCCCGTCCCTCTCGGTACTTCCATCTTCCCCCTGGTGCATTGGACTGTCGAACTATATGGGACTCCCCTTGCACAGTAAGTATTGGGTTGGCTGTAAGTCAGAGGTAAACCGGCTGTGTGCATACTTGTTTTCTAAAACGGTCGGTAAATTGAAGATTTATGGGATTATCTTGGCAGATGACAGGTAAGAAGTTTAGCTACAACTAAGGTGCATTGTCTTTGTCAATTTTACAAATTATAATGCAAATTACAGTTGTTCTTATAAAATATTTTGCCATGCCATATTCCGGCTAGTACTGCGGACAGTGTTTCACACACTTAACAGTCTTCTTGCATCTCTGGAGACAGGTTGGTTGACGCTGCAGTGGGGCACCGGGATTTTATCGTTCCGCCCGATAATTGCACCGTAGTCCTGGTGTATAGGATTGTCACACTGTGTGGATCTCCTCATGCACAATATATTTTGGGTTGACTATAACCAGACTAATCTCTTCTGAAACGGTGAGTGCATTGAAGCTTTACGGGATTGTCTCGACAGATGACAGGCGATAAGATCAGCTACCACTAAGATGCATTACCTTCTTTAATTTTGCAAATTATGAAGCATATTGTAGTTGTTTTATGAATTTTATATACCCAATTTTCGCTAGTACTGCAGGTAGTGATTCACAAACTAACAGTCTTTTTGCCTCTGTAGAGATGGGAATGCTTGGCGCTGTAGTGGGGCACCGAGATATTTCTGTCCTGCTCGGTACTTCCATCGTCCCCCTAGTGTCGTCACACTGTATGAGTCTCAACTTGCACAATAAGTCTTGAGTTGGCTAAAACCCGATTAAATGGGCTGTGTTCATTCTTGTCTTCTGAATGGTTGGTGTATTGAAGCTGTATAGGATTGTCTCGGAAGATAACATGTGATAAGCTTACCTACCACTAAAGTACATTACCTTTTTCAATTTTACAGATTATAATTTTACAACACATATTACCGTATTTCGGCTAACATTGCAAACATTGGTTCACACAACTAACAGTCTTCTTGCCTCTGCCGGGACGGAATAATTGGCGCTGTACTGGGACACCGGAATATTCCTGTCCCGCTCATTACTTTCATTGTCTCCCTGGTGTATTGGACTGTCACACATATGGGACTCCCCTTACACAATGAGTCTTGGGTTGGTTATAACTAGACTAAATGGACTGTGTGTGTACTTATCGTACTTCTGAAATCGTTGGCGTATTGAAGTTTTTTATGATTCTCTCGGCAGATGACATGTAATAACCTTACTTACCACTAAAGTGCATTACCATTGAAGTTGTTCTTACAACATGTATTCCCGTATTCTAGTTAGCACTGCCAACATTGGTTCACACAACTAATAGTTTTCTTGCCTCTGCGGGGACGGAATAGTTGGTGCTGTAGTGGGGCACCGGGATATTCCCGTCCCGCTCATTACTTCCATCGTCTCCCTGGTTTATTGGACTGTCACACATATGAGGTTCCCTTTACACGGTGAGTCTTGATTTGTCTATAACCCGAGTAAACGGGTTGTGTGTGAACTTGTCTTCTGAAACGCTGGGTGTATTGAAGCTTTATGGGATTTTCTCGGCAGATGACAGTTGCTTTGCTTAGCTACCAATAAGGTGCATTACGTTTTACAATTTTGCGAATTATAAAGAAGATTGTAGGTTTTTTCTTTTCTTCTTTTTTTTCTTTTTACAATTTATATTCCGATATTATGCTAGCACTGCAGACAGTGGTTTCCACAACAGTCTTCTTGCATCTGTAGAGAGTGAGAATCCCCTTTCCTGCATGGGGGTGGAATGGTCGGCGCCGCAGTGGGGCACTGAGATATTCCCATCCCGCTTCGTATATCCATCGTCCCTCTGGTGTATGGGTCTCCCCTTGCACGACGAGTTATGAAGTAGCTGTAACCCAAATAAATGGGCTGTGTGTGTATATTTCTTGGAATGGTGAGTGGATTGATGTTCTATGAGACCTGCTTTGGATCACAGAGTCTTATCCCCCATTAAGAATCTTTCATTTTCAGACGTTTTAAACTTGTAAACATTCTCTTCAAAAGTTTTAAACAAATGTTATTGTTATTTTCACTAGATATTGCCATTTTCTGGCTACACGATGGACAGCGCTTCACTGACATTTTTCTTGCCTCCTTGAGGAAAGGTGCATAGGTAGGTGCTGCATTAGAACCCCGGGCTATTCCTATCCCACTCGGTATGTTCGTTATTCCCTCTAGTGAATTAGACTTTCGTACTCTATGGGTATCCTTTGCACAATAAGTATGGTGATCGAAAACTTGAATAAATGGGCTGTGTGTGTACACGTCTCTTGAAATGGTGGGTAACGGAAATGTCTCGGAGGCTGTCAGACGATAAGTTTAGCTACTACTAAGATGCATTACAATTTTTCAATTTTACAAATTATTAAACATATTGTAACTGTTTTCACAGTATATATCTCTATATTCCAGCGTGAACTGTAAACAGTGTTTCACACAGCGAACAGCCTTCTTGTCTCGTTGGGGGTGGAAGATTCAGCACTGCAATGGGGCACCGGGATATTCTCAAGATATTCGTTGAAAATCAACAAATTTTTTCCTAATTTGGTATATGACTGTATATTTTTTTTAAAGTAAATTGTCGAATTACAATGTCATTTTACTGTTGTTTGAAAAGAAGTTGAATGTAATCAGGCTAGTTTTATATTTATATAAATATACACATATACAGGTATTGGACAAAATAACGTGAACACTTTCGCTTTTTTACGTTTTGTCGAATATCTTGAAAAATACTTAACGCGTTGTTCTTGAATTTTGGGAATAAGGAAAACATGTCTTTCTTTATATTTTTCACCAAAGATTTGATCACGAAGGCTCTTAGGGGACGAACAACTAGGTATGTAGTACATACCTATGAAAAAAAAAATGAATCACAAATATTGTATTAAGTTTCATTGTGAACATAGTTTTTTTATGATAATTATTTTCCTTTGTGAATGACCCTTTATCGTAAAGACCTTTTTAAAAAACAGCTGAAAAACCGCTCATTTAATCACCGATATCCCTACGAATTTTTGTGATATTCAACTTTACTTTTTTTTTATAAGGTGCTCTATCCAATTCAGTATTAAACTATGCCAAAGCTTTTTTGCCTTTCTCCTTGTCCGCGCATGCTCAGTAATAAATTATTTACTACAACTGACCACATCTCTTTGAATATTAAATATATTTGTTTTAAACTATAGTATAATGATTTAGGCATATGCTGTCATGTTTTTCGAAAGTTTCATGAAATTTGAAGAAAAACTTTGGAGTTATAAAGTAAAAACTTCCGAAAAAAATTTGCATTTTTTAATAAAATATTAATAACTCCTTAAATATTCAAGATATCCTTACAAAACTCTACACACGTATAAAATATAACATTTATAACTGTATCTAAAATTTGTAGACCAATCAAAGCTTTTCCATATACAGGATTATCACAAATACTTTTGGATTTGTTGTTTGTCCCCTAAGGGCCTTCGTGACAAAATCTTTCCTGAAAAATATGAGGAAATGCATGTTTTCCCTATTCCAAAAATTGAAGAACAACACCGTTAGTATTTTTCAAGATATTCGACAAAACGTAAAAAAGCGAAAGTGTTCGCATTATTTTGTCCAACACCTGTATACATGTATAATTGAATTTTTGTAGCAGACCTAAAATTTTAGGGATTTATTTTCTTATCTTTATAATTTAATTTAAAATTATTTTCTGTTTATTTCAAAAGTAGCCTGTATTGAATAAATGAATTATTTTTTTCTCCTTTGAAATCACAAATCTCCCCTTTTCTCCTTGAAATTATGCAAAACCTCCCTTTTCCCCCGGATAATTGTTTTAAATACGTGGCTTTGCATTTCTCAATATTTTTTTTTTTTTTTTTTTGTCATTTTGTAAATATATAAATATATATAAATCATGCTTTATAAATATTTTTTAGCCATGCATAAATAATATTTATAATATTATTTATGCATGGCTAAAAAATATTGATGACAAATTTGTCATCCATGCATGTGATTTTGGCGATATTTGTTTATGACTTGATGACAGTTGTCAACATGCTGGCGTAAACCCTGTAAATCTGTTTCTTTTAAAAGTACATATTATTATCAACATTCAAAATTAATTTAGTGTACATTTGTTAATTTAATTTTTTTCAGCCATTTGATTTGAGGAAGATTCTGTCAATGCACTAGCTATAAGTAATAATTTATAGTTTAAATTTCTGAATGTGTATGTTTCATTATAATATATTATTTCATGACGTTTCGCCTTAGTTTTTTTTTCGACAGGAGCAACGAATAAAGCATTAATTAAATAATATTATTTCTAGAAGAAAATTCATTTAATCCAATTTCTTTCTTTTGCGCATTATATGTATACTTTTTATTTCAATTTTTATAATATTGCTAAAGTCCGCCTTTTTTCCACACCATTTTTTCCCCCCTTATTTAATCGTAATTACATATTGGAGAAAATTCCACTACAAATAAAGTGGTGTGAAAAAAGGCGGATATTTACAATGTTCCAGAATAAATTAAAATATTGGTATGTTTTCGCTGTACTGTTTGTGCATAAATTAGCTTACAGATTGTACCTTGGCTTTATCGTAAGTACACTTTTCTGTTTATTGTTTTTACATCTTTTAGTATGTAAAATGCAAATATTTTTATTATATTGTGAATATTTTCACTGTTTATATTATGGTTTATAGACAGTACAGTCGCATTTTCGAGCTAGAATATTCTTTATTATCTTATTTACCCCTCATTTATAGCCTTTTTTGCCGTTTTCCCGCGATTTGCATTACCCACGGAAAAACTTATTTTTATTTTTTCCCCAAAAAGAAATAAAGAAAAAAATTCAATAAAAAAGGAATTAAGCACTAAAAAAGGGAATTCATACACTCCAATCGCGTTCTCTTACGTGTTATATATAGATACTTAAAACTTTTTATATGTTCATAAAATTTTTATCAATATGTTTAATTTGTATAAATTGTTCACATGTTTGAAAAATATTCTTGTAAAGTAAAAAACTTTGTCAGCGCATATTTTGAAAAAAAAAAAAAAAAATTTTTTTTTTTTTTTTTAGATTCTTTCGATCATAGAAAAAATACTGGATTCGTAAAAGTTTTCTTCTGCTGGTTTTCGATGGTTTTATACTTTTTGAGATGTCCTGAACACTGTTTGACCCTTTTTAGAAAATATCTGTTTGTGTAAGACAAACATTTTGTAATCTGTAAAAGAAAAAAAAAAAAATCCTCTTATATTATAGAAAATTTCTGGCAGCAAAAGTTGCCAGAAAATATCAGTGAGCTATGGAAAAAATTGAAAGAAATTTTCAGCAATCAAACAACACAGAAAATAGTTGTACAAACATATTTTTTCCGTAGTGCGCACGGATCCAGCTCGGTGGGCTCTGGTTCGATCCTGTCTGGTCGATAGGGGAAATTTTTATTTAATGTGAGTTATTTTTTACCATGTGCACTACGGAAAAAAAAAAAAAAAAAAAAAAAAAAAAAAACCTGTACTGTTCGGTTACGGAAAATTTCTGTCTACAATGTTTCCCGTAACTTACTGATTTCTGGCAACTTTTGCTGCCAGAAATTTTCTGTAATAAAAAAGGATATTTTCCCCTACTGCGTAGCTTTAGCTTAAAAATTAGTGCACAAGTTATATTTACTTGCAAATTGACCTATATTTAGTACCTATTAAGTTTTGATGCAAATCGCCGGACGGATAGCGCAGCTGTGATGCGATTTTTCTATTTACGGGAAAGCTGTATCTCAGCTTCAATAGCGTATAAATGTGCCGAATTTGGTATGTGAGATTACCATTATCCAAAGAATGCTGACTTAATTTAGGTATGTGTCAGCCGACATTTCTTTCTGCTAAACACCACCTTCTGCGATTTTTCATATACTACTTCTCAGCATTTGTTGGTTAAAATTGTACTAAGCTGCATAGGTAAAATCTTTATTGTGAGAGGCTAGGGTTAACTATTTATTCTTGTTTATCGATAGTTATATAAAATCATGAAGAAGAAAATTTGGAGGTGGCCACAACATATTAGTTTTTCACTTGGAGAGAGAGGGAAGAAGAGTAGAGGTATAATTGATTTGCCTTAAAATATGAGTTGAACCAATAATTGTAGTAAATAATTAGTTAAGATGAAAATAAATAGTTTATTCAGATACATCTCCCTGCTCCCCCCCCCCTCAAAAAAAAAAAAAAAAAAAAAAAAAATGCTGGGCCTCTAAATGCATGCTTAGTAAATTTTGTATTTTGTTAAGAAAATAAATTACTAACCAAAACTCATTTTAATAATAATATATGAAATATCTGCATGAATTTGACTCGATTCAATTCACGTTTTAAAATATAAAAACGACGGACAAAATGCAGTCACCTATGTTTTCATAGCTAAAACATTTATGAAAATGTCAGTCAAATACAAAAAAAAATGGGCTTAGAAAACAACTCCCATTCAAATAGCATTGGTTGCTCTTCTGCAGAAAGCAGGTGAAGGTGAATCCTTAAGTATCCTTGGCGTCCTACAGTGAGATACTTTTAGAGATCGTTAAAAATGGTTACTTCTAATGTATATATATATGTGTGTGTGTATATATATATTAAGAATTAATGTGTTTATCTACCTATCTCGCCCGTTCCCCTTTGTAACTTCATAACCAAGCTCGGACTTTTGAAAGACTCCTAAAAATATGCTACTCGAATCTATCTTTCAGTGATGATCCGACGATCCGAGTTACTATTTATCATCTATTTCATTATTTGATGGAGGAAGCTAATTCTTCATTAACTTGCACAGTTTCTCTCACATGAAAACTGAGTTTAATAAATTTTAATTTTAATTAATAAAAAAAAAGTAATCACGTACATCTAGTATATAACATTAAAACATAAAAGGCTATTTACAGAATATATGGAAACTGATTTTATTTATTTATTTATATATTTATTTTTATATTCGAGTCTAAAGCCACAAAAAAAAAAAAAAAAAAAAAAAAAAAAAAAAATTATATTTCCTCTATCTTTTTTTCCCGAGTTGAAATTGGATAATTAGGAACTCTGACAAGTGATTTCCGGTTAAGAGGCCTTGTTCTGGACAGAATGTAGTCAGTGGCATTCAATTAAAGACTAGGTTTGCAAGCATTTTCATTCAGGCAGTTTCTACTAGTTTGGCGCCATTTATTTTCCACATTCATGTGCTTATAATAAATACGTATGGAATTTGATATTTATCTGTAGAATGGCTAGAAAAGCCTCGGTTCGTGAACGAACAGAATTCCGAATACGGGAAAAATTTCAAAATTAAACTCGAAATGTACAAAACTCGGCCTGAGGCTGTTTGCGTATCAATCCATCTGACCCAGGATAGAGAAGGAGAAGGAGCAAAAAAAAAAAGAGATCCACACTTTAAAAATCAATAAAGTAGTATCAATCTGCACTTGCATAACAATGTGATTATTCCTACGGTAGATAATACTTAAAATTCAAAAGCTCAAGCTGTAAAACAAAATGTAACCAACATAGTTGCTTCTCTTTAAACATTCTCTTATAAACATTTTCTTTATTCTATTTCTTTAATTCTATTTCTTTAATCTATTTCTTATGAACCTTTTACACAGATGCCACATGCATCATATAAACTCTTAATTTTTACACTCTTTTAAAGATAGCACGTGATCATAATTTTACATAAAAATCAAAACATTAAATTTATTTAACCATTTTTTTCTTTTACTTTTTGTTTAGCATGTGACCACACGCAGAGTCCAAGGAAATATCTTAGCCATTTATATATATATAAGATTTATCTTCCTATAATTCATTGAACCAAACACTGGTCAATTATCGTTAAGAATTCTCACTAAATTATTGTTAGGTATGTTGGGGTCAATTTCTACACGAAAGACCTTGGCATACGTGGGGTACCTTTAGTGGAGGGAAGGAGTTCTAAGAGTCCTAGCCCGTATTCACAGTAGTTTAGGAGAAAACCACGGAAAACTCCAAACAGCTAGGTCGATGAGCATGACCTGGAATCGAATGTTAGGCTCAAACCAATCACTGTTAGGCATTCATGAAAAAGTGCATAGGTTAAGGCCGGCTGTTTTCACGGGGGATCTAAGCCTGATTGAGATGCCTTCCCAAAAGTTCCCCTAAGAGGTGTTAGCCCATATTCAAGCAAGTTTTTAAGAAAATCACCAGAAATTCCGGACGGATATAAAAGCGTGATCTGGAATCGAACCCGGCACCTCTCGTCTACCTGTTGCTGTTAGGCGTTCAAGAAAATGTACATAGGTTACGGCCGATTGTTTCCACGGGGAACCTGGGTGCGATACCTTCTCAAAAGTCCTCTAAAAGGTGTTACTCCGTGTTCAAGCAAAACCTCGAGAAATTCCGGACAGATATATTGAAGAGCACAACTTGGGTTCGAATCCGGCATATCCCAGCTTTGAGAGCGGAACCTCTCGAACATTTCTAGACAAAGAAAATTTATTTCTTTGATAGTCAGAATTTTTAACTCTGTTTTTTATTTTATTTTTTTCATTGAGATTTAAGTTTCTCTTGCATAGGATAACTGTAAAAAAGAACAAAAAGAAACAAGAAATATAAATAATCACTTAATCATATACCAAAATTTAACATTGTTTAAAAGTTATGGCCCAATTTATATATGTAGTGTGAAAAAAAAAAAAAAAAAAAAAAAAAAAAAATGTTTTTACTTAAAAGTAAGATTTTTCTTTCCTTTTGTTTAATTTCCTATGATTCTTTCAAGTTTATCTCCACATGAAACGATTAGATATTTAAAATACTTCATAATTCTGAAAGACCGAACTAATTATTTATAGACTGTCCCAATATTCTAGAACAGTCGAAAACACCATGAACTCACTCTGAAGAAAGAAATATCAGGCATCATTGGAAAATAAATCTTCCAAACCAAGTATTAAAAGATTATTTATTATAATTACGAAGGAAAAAAGACTGTGATGGATGTGAAATAAATAACTATTTAACTCCCCCCCCCCCATCCCGAAACATGCTTCTCACTCAAGGTCATGTCTGGTTGAGACTGAAGAAAGAATTTTGCACTTCTTCACTAATAATTATTCAAGTTCAGAGAACTATTGTTAGCGGTTAGACATGTAAAAGTCTGTAATTAATGCTAAAACGCGTATTTCATATGGGCAGTACCAAACTTCACGCTGTTGTTATAACTACCACTTTTCGATTAAAATTATTTAAACCATTTGCTGGAATATTCTATTAAAAATATTTACCACGATATTATTATTATTATTATTTTCTATTTAATGTATTTACATGTGCTTGCGTGATTACATTTAATGCAGGGTTGGAACACGGGCGCAGAATTCATACCACTATCGATGTAAGAAAATTTTCTACTTCTTAAATCAACGATATTATAAGTAGAGAAATTTCTTAAACGGATTCCGGTATGAATTCTGCGCCCGTGTTCCATCCCTGTTAATGTCAAAAACCTCGGAACTTCAGTCGGTATAAAAGAGTCATTAAAAAATATTCCTGTTTGTGCAAAAGAAAAAGGAAACGGGATGAGAGATATATACATGGAGCAAAGCATTAATCTTTTTATTATACAGTATTTTTCAGTCAGTTTGGAAACCAAAAATAAACAATTTGGAAATTTCAATAACTGTATAAAAGGAACAAAATAAAGAAATATTTTGAAAATAACAACATAAACACTATAATATTTGAAATCTGAAAAAATACTAAAGATATTTTAAACCGTTAATTCAGACAAGAACAATTGGTATTACTTTTTTAATAAATTATCATAAATAAATCATCATCCAAACACTGCATAAAATGTTCTAATGGTTCATAAAAATTTTTACACACTGAAACTGAAAAATACATTAAAAAAGCTCTATCACATCAAGTTTTTTACAAAGAGGAAGAAAAAAAAAAAGGTTTCACAGACAAAAAGAGTGGACATAGAATGTTTATAACTTATCATGAAAGAACTGTTTGTTTAATTATGCGAAAGAATATATTTCGTTTAATGTAATAAAATTGAGAATTTTTCACTGCAAACCCCTATTATTTTACCCCCACCCCCGAAAAAAAAAAAAATGTGATAGGCAGAAATGAAGTCCATTTTTGGATTCAGCATCCTCAAAAACATAAAGTTTACTAAAAGAAATTTCATGCAGCTAAAAAGATATCCCCTCACCCTTTCAGACCCGTGTCATTTGAAGCCTTCCTATCTATGAACATATATTTCCCTATTAATACAGATTTATCAGGTTGTTAATGTTTAAGAAATGAGTTATTATTAAGTACATATATATTTGAACTTTTAAACTGAATAACTTATGTTTTTTGTTTTTTTAAAACCTTTGTAGAAATGAGAAGCATGGCAATAGGAAAGCTGTACGCAAAGTCTACTTATTTAACTGTTAACATTTAAATAAAACAATAATATTAATTCAAATAAAAAGAAAACCCGAAATGAAAATTTAACGCATTACGTCCAACACACATGCACATATGTATAATTTTTAATCTCCAGTAAATATTTTCAATGGACAATATTCCTGTGACGTCACAGTAGGTAAAATCGCCGAACACGTGGTCGATATTTTGTAAACAAATTAGATTCAAGATGCCATTTTATTGTTACGCATAACATTTTCCTAAATATATCTCCAGTGAAACTTAATAATCAAATATATGTTCAAACAAGAACAAAAGAGAAATGTAAACAACTGAATCGAATGATAAAGTTAAGACTATTCCATATCGTAAAATTGCGTATACACACACACGCATATATATAATGAATAAAAGATTAATAAGAACATTTTATACACACACACATATATATATAGACATCAAAGCTTAAATAATTAGAATTTCAATCACTTTAATAAAGGAATTTATTAAATGGAACATCCATTTAAATTTGTTAACATCGCCACAGTTCACACGGCAACTTTTAATATTACATATGTTGATTAATATTAAAGTATATTACTAAAACTGGATTAAAAACAAAACAAAGGTATCACTATATCACTCTTACTTCAATTTCATATAAATCTGTAACTCTTATAAATAATATTGCAAGATAAAAATTTGCAAGCCACAATGCTTTGCTATGGTAGAGTTGAGGATTGTTTTCCTAACCAGCTGATATTCTCGTAGCCTCGAACCCAAAGTGGGAATATGGTCCATTAAGGCAATGAAATTTCTTCATTGAGAACACTCAATTGATCCGTTCAACAGGAAAAAAAAGTCGGTTGCTTTTATTTAATAGATCGCAAAAGTTTTAAATCCGCCTTATTTTAAATGCCTTACAAAATGATCTGAGATAACCATGAAAAAAGAAAAAAAAAAAATCACATTGAGACATTGTTCATGTACTTTTACTGAATGAGAAAAACCTGCGAAGTATGCGATAAATTAACTGACTACACAGACTAAATACACAGACAGACATTGTCTAAAAATGGTAAATCCACCGAAAATTGGAAGTCCAAAAGTTTTAAGAATTCAGTATATAGAAGAAAGTAAAAATGAAAATTTTGGTAGTTATGGATTTAGAAATATATACGCTGAAGTTTAAATATATGTATTATAATGATCAAACACTAGGAAGAAAGACTTGAATTACTAAGATTAATAAGTAATTACATATAGAAGTGAAACATTATGCAAAACAAAAGATGCACACACAGACATGTATATATAATGAATGTATTACATTGCGTACTTTACACAGATTTTTTTTTTCAGTAAAGTTGGTTTTGGCACATTATTCAAATTATTTTCAACTGATTTAAATAAAATTAACTAAGTTCTACGTACGTCACAGAAATATGCATTTGGTTTTAAAAATAACTTAATTATCTATTTTTAATGATTTCAATGAAAAATAAAAAACTTCTATTGAAAAGTTACAACATGTAATTAGTGAATTGAATTAATTTATGTATTCATGCGAAAATTTAAATGGAACTTATTTGACAAAGAAATGGATAACGAGAGGTTTATTTTATTTCTTTTGGATAGTAATAATTATGTAATGTTTTGAGAAAAATTATCTGAGCGAAAGCACTAATTGGAAAAATATTTTAAAGAATTGAGCGTATATATTGCGTAAATTCGTTAACACATTTTTCATTCAAATATTCTCGTAATTCGATTTTTTTTTTCTTTTTAGGGATTTTTATTTAAACTTACCAAACAAATTCTTATAAAAATTATATTATAGTGGTACAAGACAGAATGTATCTACGTTCATTCTTATTTCTTAGAATCGACTGCGATAAATAACTGAACAATTTATTAATGTCTTTCCTTTTGTCAGATATTGTGGTGTCAGCTAATTAATTGATTTACGAACGGTTACTGGCGCGTAAATCGTAGCTATACCCACAATCTCTAACAATTCTTGTAAATAGATAGTTTTCGCCCCAAACTAATAGAGCTAAGTATAGCCATAGACACCGTATTTCAGTTTGGAGCAAAAATGTATGAGTAAACAGAAATCCTCAGAAATTACAGAATATATATATATATATATGTATAACACTCTTCAAAACAATATAATGCATTGAGGCAAAAGCTTAGAAAATATTCATTGCACATTATCGCAATACATATGCTTATTTTACTTATTTATTTATGAGAACTTGTGTAAGATGATGTAACGATTTCTAAAAAATATTTAAAAAATTACCTGACATCAGATTTTTTTTTTTTTTTTTTAAGGAAGAAATAAATAATTTCATTATTACATTATTATTAATTTTAAATGCAGCATTTTAATGATTAAAACATTTTTTTTTTCTTTTTTCATTTTCTTTAAACCCTCATATGAACATTTTAATACGAAATTGGTTCAGAAATTGTAATATATATATATATATATATATTTTTTTTTTTTTTTTTTTTTGGGGGGGGGGGGGGAATTATACCCCACTAATTGTAGTCAATGTCCGGTTTTAAATTTTATGAAGAAAGAAGTAGTAGCACGGGGTTTTTAATTTGTACATGTCTGTTTAGTTGAACATTTTCATTTGAAATTTTATAACTTTCACCTCAATATTATATTTATAAAAAATAACAATGTAAACTACACATAATTAGATGCTGTTATTTTCATTTTAAGTTACGAATTAAAAATATTTAATCTATGAAATCCGTACTAGAAAAGATTAATTAAAAATTCATTTATTTGTGTATTGCATTATATAAATAAGCATATGAAACTTAAATGTTTATCATAAATACATTTAGGCCCTACTAGTGGCCAAGAGTTTCTGCTTTTGAAGCTGGGCGACCAGATGTGCCCGCTTTGAACACAGGTCGCGCTCATAGGAGGCCATAGTTTTCTCTGAAACTAACGTAAATACACAGGCTAGAACCCCTTAGAAAGACACCCCCTCCTCCTCCTTGGAGAACATTTCACCTTGGCCTTGAACTCTAGCGCAAACAATTAGCCCTCACCCCTACATCATCATAAATATACTTACTAACCATTTATATATATTAATTTCCCAATGCCCTGTTTAAAGAGAGCTTTCCCACCCTTTATAATTAAGAAACAACACGGAAGCCAGTTTTAACGAAAATTTTTATTACTTGCAAAAATCATTTACTTTTTTTTTTTTTTTATCTTTATTATCGAAAGAAACTTAACTTTAAGAAATTAATTTTAAATTAATTTTATTTGTGTTTTGAATTTATAAAATATTTCGGCTGCGAGAAAGATCTGGAAAAAAATTAATCGATTTTCAGTTAAACCTCATAGGGTTTCACATTGTGTATAAAGATGGTTTTCGTTTTACCACAGAAAATATAACTGTCGTTAACCAAGGTTCCTCTGTGCATGCGTGTGTGTGTGCGTTTTTCATCTTTCTCTTCATGTGTTTTTATAATATTCGGCTCTGTCATTCACTTGGAGGTTTTGTGTATTCTTTTTCGTATTGGATTAATTTTTTAAAAAAACACATCATTGTAAGATTCTTACATGGTAATTTAATGTCTCATTATTGTTAGTATATCATATAAATATCCCGATTTGGTAAATGTTTAATATATTTATATATATATATATACAGAGTACCACCAAACGGTTGAATCGCGGTTTAATTCTTTACCTATAAGAGATAAGTAGACAATGTAATTTCTGACAGCATTCAAAATAAGATCACGCTTTTAAATATTTCCGTTATCTATTAAAAAAAAAAAAAAAAAAAAAAAAAATGCATTTTTTTAATTTTTATACCATTAAACATATTTGGTTAATTATAAAGTTTTTTATTTAAATGCAGGAACACTGTTACAAAAACCGCGTATCTGTATCTTTAAAACTGACAATAACAGAGTTATACTTAACTGAAAACTGAATGGTGTGCATGGAGACTATACACACACACAAAAGGAAATTTATGACATATTATAAAACGATGAAATGTATAATAATATTACCTACAGGCTTTCTTTTTTTTTTCTTATAACAAAATAAAATAAAAAATAAATACATATATGCAAGTATGTAATTCATTTTTAAATTTATCATAATTCTCAAGACGACATTCTAACAAATTCACTCACAGACGATTTTGAAGATTTTCGTTTGTTTTATAATATCTGCATGTATTGGATCGTCCGGAAAATTCGTGCCGATTTTCGTTAGGTGGCACAAGGACTGGTCTGAATATATCAGAATGATTGAAAATACCATGCGTACTTATTCTAAAAGTCGGTACTTTGGGTATATTTAGAAAAAAAAAAATTGGTTACGATGCGTTAATTGTTGTCTGTTTTATACGCCTTTGAATACGGAAGCAAACAAAGTGCATTTAATACTTTTCTTTTACCAGAAAGGAAAAAATGCCACACAAGCGGCAAACAACATATGCGCTGTTTATGGCATAGGTGTTGTAGTTGAAAAAACTGTGCGGAATAGTTTGCTAGGTTTAAAGCTGGTGATTTCAACCTCCAAGATCAAGAACGCCCGGGTAGGCCCTCCACCACAGATGAAGATCAGATTAAAACATTGGTCGAAAATAACCCTCACTATAAGACATGTGAATTAGCAGAAATATTAAAAATATCAAAATCCACTATCCACGAGCATTTAAATGTTTTTGCGTTTCCATTTTTCTTCAAAACTGGCACGAACTTTCCGGACAACCCAATAATTTTTACTATCACATAAGATCTTTGTTGCACAAAATGCTTAATTCGAAACATATTCTAAGTTCTAAATATATGTTCTTCTATTCAGCATAATTGTCTGTATAAACTTTTACTGTATTAGATTAAGAAATCTTCAAATTTAAAAAAAAAAAGCATTTTAAAAAATATCCATCTGATGCTTTATTTATTTTTTCTTATATGGGACTATATAAATGAAATTGAGAGATGTACGATTCCCACATAGACGGACACTGTTTATCTATCTCTGTTAAGATTTTATTTTGGTGCATTTCGATTTTTTTTTTCCAAAATGTTATCGTATTTTTGATCTACAAATTTCCATTATCTATTTGTATATAGTCGCTATTTTCACTATAGAAAGAGCCTTTTTAAGTTATATTTAAACTTTTGTCTTCTCTGTAACTAAATTCAGTTGCAGTGTAACTTTTTAAAATTAACGATCAGATTTTTTTCTTAACGTAGCGTTATTTCCTACTTTATCTCTAATAAGTAAAGAATTAAACCACGTTTCATTCTTAACGGACACCCTGTATATGTGTATATATATCAGTACAAAAAACCCTTAACGGCTTAAAAGTTTGTGACGCCGCTACTTTGTGGCTATAAGAATTTGAAATATGAGTCTTAAAAATAATGATATTAAATTTTAAGTGACGCTTTGCAATTAGTTAAAATATACATAGATTTTCTTATTTGATCATTCACTTTTATCTTTTATTTATATTTATAATGCAAACGTAATATTTTTAACTTCAAGATCAGACAGATATTTAAAATACACTCACTGATGCTTTTTCATTCGCATTTCAAATTCAAAATAACAGATTTAAAAGGAATGATATAAAAATTCCAGTGGCGCCTCGGTGTTACTTTAAAAAATTTGTTTTTAGATTCCATTAAAATTACTTTTGTTTTGCTAATAAAATATATTTACACATTTAAACAGTGCTTTTAATTTTCAAATATACTGTCAAATAATTATACTTTCACTGAGTTAGCATTATAAAGTAAAATTATTTATTTCAATAAATTGATTTATCTTTTGCATCACGCTATCCAAAACATAGTATCATAGTGTCCAACTAAGTGAAAATTTGCTCAAAGAGGTAGTGTGACGTAAAGAAAACATTTACACAAATTTTACTTGCAGTTTTGGATAGCGTGACGCAAAGGATAAATCAATTTATTGAAATAAATAATTTTACTTTATAATGCTAACTCAGTGAAAGTATAATTATTTGACAGTATATTTGAAAATTAAAAGCACTGTTTAAATGTGTAAATATATTTTATTAGCAAAACAAAAGTAATTTTAATGGAATCTAAAAACAAATCTTTTAAAGTAACACCGAGGCGCCACTGGAATTTTTATATCATTCCTTTTAAATCTGTTATTTTGAATTTGAAATGCGAATGAAAAAGCATCAGTGAGTGTATTTTAAATATCTGTTTGATCTTGAAGTTAAAAATATTACGTTTGCATTATAAATATAAATAAAAGATAAAAGTGAATGATCAAATAAGAAAATCTATGTATATTTTAACTAATTGCAAAGCGTCACTTAAAATTTAATATCATTATTTTTAAGACTCATATTTCAAATTCTTATAGCCACAAAGTAGCGGCGTCACAAACTTTTAAGCCGTTAAGGGTTTTTTGTACTGATATCATTACTTTTTAGTGGTTATTGATCAAAAAATTAAAACAAGTCCTTCTGGCTCCTAGGAAGGGTAAACTAATTTATCTTTTCGTATGAAGTTGTCACCATTTTTTTTCAAAATGGCAGCTACAATTTATTAATGGACTTAGTGGATTTATAAATGAAGGCTATTTATATATGGAGTTTTAAGCAAATCGGCTCATAAAACCTTTCTAATGTAAATTTGAAATTTTCAGTGTGTTGGCACAGGGAAACAAGAGGGTGGATTAAGTTGGCAAATGAACATATCAAATACATTTCTGAGATAAATCCACACTACAAATTTAGTGTGAATTAATTCAGTATTTCAAACGTTATCATACTCACAAATTTTCAAGTAGCCTGCCACTTGGAAACAAAATGGAGAAGCTTCGCACTAGAAAAATTTATTGACTGGGATTCTCAAACTCTTAAAAAAAAAAAAAAAAAAAAAAAAGTAAGTGAAACTTTTCAAATTTAAGTTAGAATTACGTAATTTACATTTTGCAAGTTTCTTTTTAGAGAATTACAAATTAAACAATTAAAAAAATATATCAAGTAAATATTAAAAATGGAATTTTATATATTTTCTTTCCCCTTTTGAGGCTAAGTATACTGCTCCAATATTCACAATTTAAATTTTCATCAAAAGTGCAGGTAAAAATTACTTCCTATATATTTTCATATAAAACGTTTGGGGGGAAAAACAGACAAAATATCAATTAAGCTTTACATTTCTATAATTTTAAAAATAAGATAAAATCACCTGGAGAAAAATTTTATGGAAAATATAAGTTAAGTTTAAAGAAAAATGAAATTTCTGCGTAAAAGTACTATTTCATAAATATATTTACAACTACAATAAACAAAAAACGCTCCTTTAATTTTAAATAATTATTTCTACATGTTTCGAAGCTATTAAAAGTTTTTTTCTTTTTTTTCTTTTTCTTTCTTTTTTTTTTTTTTTTTTTTTTTTTTTAAGAAAAATAAATTCAATGTAGTGGCGCCATCTAGTAGTTTTTTTTTTAAATCATATACATACAGATTTAACTTTTTTTTTTCATAAAAAAAAAAAAAAAAAACTTGTTTAGAAACAGGTAGAAATAGTTATTTAAAATTAAAGGAGGATTTTTTGTTTACTGTAATTGTAAATTATGAAATAGAATTTTTCATGCACAAGTTAATTAATTAAAAAAAGAAAAGAAAGAATAATTTTTTGAAAATAAATTATTATGGGTTTCAAAGTAAAGATGTTATTTATTTATTTTGACGTGTTTTTTAATAATTGCTATTTGACACATTTTTCATGAATTTTACTGAAATTCATGAAAAATGAATTTTATTAAAACACTGTTTAAACACTGTTTATTAAAACACTGTTTTTTCTAATAAACAGTGCAAACACTGTTTCATCCTCTAGTCATTGCTTTGAATAATAATAATAAAAAAAATTGATTATGTTAATATTTAAAATATGTATCATTTTAAAGTCTGAAAAATAAATAAATGAATAAACACTAACTGTATTTTCAAAAGAGATTTTTAATTTTTAAAAAGAAATATATATATATATGTATTTACGAAAGAGTATGTTTAAAAAAAAAAACGATAGATGGCGCCAAAACTGTATTTGCTATTTTTTTCCATTCCCGGAGCGTAAGGATACATGAATAGGAATCGCAAATCATTGAGTTATTATAAAATCGATTTTCATGAATGATTAAAAAAATTTTCGCTTTAAAAAATTGTAAATTCATCATTATTATGATAAAATGGACTATCTAAAATTACAAAATACTTCCTTATTTAAAATATTATCTAAATATTTCTTTGACTAAATATGAAATTTTGAAATCAAAACTATTTTTTTTCATAACAGAAGAGAAAATATATTTAAGTGAATTTGACTTAGTATATATACAATAAATATTTTAAACATGTAATAAAGTACTTTTGCGTTAAAAAAAAATTCTAAATAATTCATTGGCTGCATTCAAGTCGGTCAACAAACCAACCCACATACCTTACAAGTAAGAACCGAATAACAGCGTTTTCACCGGAAGAAACATATGTAATTGGCGGAGTAATATAGTTCCATATTTAAAGCGATTTATATAAAAAACAAGAGTTTTCCTGAAAAAAACAAAAACGTTACTAGATTCAGAAAGATCCCATTAACAACATATATTAATTAAATTAAAATCGTTCGTGCGGTTTTAGAGATATTTTTATTACATCCTTACATTGTTACACCACACATTTTCCCTTTTTCGCTTTAAATTGAGATTCAGATCTCAAAACATACTGCATGTAGAAATGTAAAATTTTCAGGATAGATTAAGACCGAAGATAAAAGACTATTTTGAAAAAATCAGAACAAAATATGGCTTATTTGATGAGATATTAAGTGTCGGCTTTTACAAATCACTTTGATGTCAAACTAGGCGTATATATGAGTTCGCAGCTTTCCGTCCGTTTGTCCTTCCGCTTGCGTCACTCGAAAAACTGCCGTTTTTCATGATATTTTTTAGTTATATATTAATTCGTTTTGGTTCTTGTGGCTTTCGGTGGTATTTTATCATCTGTTATTCTAAATATTTACTACTTTGTTACTATATTTACAAATGTGTGTGTGTGGAAACATTTTCAAATATTGCACAAAATGAAATATATATATTATAGTTACATATCTCGAATACACCTTGAGATTTTAAATAAGCAACACACACACACACAAAGCGGTATTCTAAATTTTAATACAAAGTAAGTGTTCATCTTTTTAACTACACAACCTAAGTTTATGTACTAATTCTGTATGGCAGTGCGACGATGAAAAGACAGAATTAGTGCTTGAATGCGAAATACACAAAGAAAAACATAACAGTAGTTGTGGCGGGTTAAAAAGGTCCGTAGCAAAGAGAAGCTTCCTGTGTTTAGTACAGGAAGCAACTAATAAAGGAGTGTCAGTGGCCTTTAAAAACGCGCATGCGTTCGGTTACACATCATTTGGGGTATCATTTTCAATGAGGAGGAGGAGAAATCATTTCTCCTAAAGAAATGATTTTTCAACATTTTTTGTTTTTAACTCATTTTCCGTACTAATTAACTGAGCTTTTTCGTTTCTTCTTCTTTTTTTTTTTTTTTTTTTTTTTTTTCATTATTTGATGATCAGTTCATAGAAATTTTAACTAATATTGCTCATAAATTTTCCAGTACGTATTTCCGTGATTCCTCTTGTTTTTTTTTTTTTTTTTATTACAAAAATGATGGTGAGGTGAGTAATTTTTACAAAAGAAGAGCTCGTGCGAACACACATATTCCCAAGACTGCACTCCTTTGATTTTTGTTCTGGCTTCCAGATCTCAGGTGCCGAGTTCGAGTACCAGTTCAGGCATGGATGTTTCGTATCCATTCGGAATTCTTTTTAAGCATAGCCGCTAGTCTAATTATTCTTATGTGTAAAAATGACCGTGGAGCGACAACCCAAACCAAGATATCTTAATTCATGCATAAGCCTTTAGTAGGAGTTAAGTGAAGGTTACGCCTTCCAGGTCTTTACTTAATCTCTGTTCACGTGATCTTACAAAACCTTCTAAGGAAATCTCATCTTTATAAGTGTTATCTTTGTACGAGGTTACGGCTGTAGGCACAAAATTATTTTATGTACAGCCTCGTTTATCAAAATTATACAATTGCCGTTACCATATTTCGTTCACAGTGCTGCAAGACCGCTAAAGTATCATTGGATTTAAAATAATATCACCTTTTAGTATATCATTACTTTTTTAACATTAAATATCATTTACATATTTATTTTACAAATTTAATATTTTTTAATACTAAATATTATTTTTGCTGTAAAAGTGTATGTCATATTGCATTTACCCAAATAAATGTATAATAAGTGTATAAGAGTTGCAAAACCCCAATAGGTAAAGAGGAACCATCTTTAAATAATAATAATAATAATAATAATAATAATAATAATAATATTTAAGTCTAATAATAATAATAATAATTGAGTCTTTTCTTTAACCTTTATTATATTTATTTATTCACAAATTTTATTAATATTGCATGCCTAAAAATAGTGACTACATATATATGCAATGTATGGAAGAAATTGGTAGAAAATTTTAATTGCCTATTTCTTCACAGTTAATTTAAATGTTTAAAAACATTTCTCGATTAAAGAAACTTTATTGCTGTAATAAATAAACCAGTAACTAAAAGTCAAAGAGTAAATTGGGCTGCATTTTTTTTTATTTTTTTTTATTTATCTCTAAAAACAATTCTGAAAAAAATCTTTAATTATTTTAATGAGGAAAAATTCTGAAACATTGTTGCTTTAGAAATATATGTTGTTTATTTCAAATAAGTTGGAAGTATTCAGGAACTGTTTTTTTTTTTTTTTTTTTTTTCATTTTTATTTTAATCATTTTAACCTAGATTTTATTTTATTTTATTTATTTATTTATTTTTTATGTTTCATTCAAATAAATGTTCTTTGTCACGAGAAGTTCATAAAATGTCAGTTCTTGCAATGTACATTCTTCGGTAAGAAACAGTTTCAAAGGAAAGCGTCTTTACAGAAATTAATATAACATATATAAATCCTGTTATTAACTATTAGATATTTCTTATAGTTTTGAAGCAAACGTAGTTTAAAAATACAAGAAATGGTCGATTTTCATTAGCAACTTTTGTAACTGCGACCCGATTTTTTGTGAAGAAACAAAATTGGGTTACTTTTTTTCTTTTTTAATACCGCTTTACTTGAAATTAAAAATTTCATTACGAATAAACAAATATTAACTACCTATGACCTGAATTGTTATTCTTTTTGCAAATACTCAGATTTAAAAACAATTGAATTCTACGTTACATTTTAAATCAATTTTTGAAATGCATGAAAATGTCAGTACAACATGTAATATTAAAAGCGATGCGAAGTTACATATCCGATAATTTGTGTCTTCAGACTCGATGGGAAATATATTTTGTAAGCAAACGTCATAAACAGAATAAACATGCAACAATTGTTTCGAGACGAAATTAATGCACATGACCTTTCATCGGGTGATAAGTCTAGGTACGACTGCGGCATAATGCAAACACAAAGGAAATTACCTGAGCTAAATTTACTAGTTAAGGTACGATTAAGCCATGAAATAAAGTGGGAAGATTGTTACATGCAGTGGTCTTTCTGACATATATAGGGTATTTCTAGAAAATTTTACACAAATTCCTGAAATGTAGGATCGCATAGATGCCAATATTTTAATTCATTCCTGAATATTTTTAGACCCGCCTTTATTTCGCACCACTTTATTTATAGAAAAAAAATTCTCCAATACATAACTTCGATAAAATAAGAAAAACTTATTTTGAGGAAACGTTACAGGTTAAAATCTCTCGCTTATTTTAGATCAAATTGTATTAAAACCTTTAATGTTTTATTACGCCCTTTAAATTTCTTTTAAATGTTTAATGAGACATGTTTAAAAAAATATAAATTTATGTGTGTGTGTGTGTATATATTGATGTCGCAGATCGATTAATGGGTGAATAATGTTCACCTCACGGCTAAATTTTTTCATTCAAAATTTAATACGATAAACAGAAAATTCAGGTTGCAGTAATCGATACACAGAATCTAAAAAAATAAAAAATAACTGTCGATTTTTAAAACGTCAGTAATTGTTACAATAAAAATGTAAATTCAGAATAATATTTCAGAATTAAGATTATTAAACAAAATATTTTAATCTTATTTTTTCCGCAGATTTTAGTGATTTCATTTCATATGCATCTCCCTAGTTACACACCCGGTGAGAGATACGCAGCCGCTTTTATTATATTTCAGTGATTCACGTTCGAACAGCCCCAGTATAAGTTTTACAACCATCTACAGTCGGTAACAAAAGTCTCCGAACACTAGCAAAAATTCCTATGTAAAAAAAGTACACGTATTCTTTAACCACATTTCTTGCGACCATGGAAGCCTCTGCGCAAGTGCGGATTGAACGAGTCCAGTGTTAAAATAGGGGTGACTGAGAGAAAACAAGCGATAATGGAACACCGAATAACTGGATGTTTGCCAAATAACTATCTCTCGGCCAATTTTGCATCCCTCCAAACTTTTGGACTCGGCCTCACTGCTAGTCGTAGGAAACGTGGTCGCACTATAATACAGTTTTGTTAAATAAATTCTTGTCGAATCCTGTTTTTAGACTGATTAAGACAAGGATTCGAAAAGGATTTATTTAACAAAATTGTATTAAGTGTACTTTTTTAACATAGGAATTTTTGCTAGTGTTCGGAGACTTTTGTTACCGACTGTACCATAATATTATAAAAATGCTTGATTGTTCTAATGAGAATTTTTCATTTTATTTTTCTCCTTATCCTTATCTTACGCGCAAGTTTCCAAAAAGTAAATAAATAAAAATAAAAATAATCAGAAAACGTAACTTTAGAAAAGAGTCGGCACGGTTGCTTTTTTGAACACCACTTTTTTTTTTTTTTTTTTTTTTTTTAATAGAAAAACTTAGTAATTGTTTGCAGTAGTTATTGCATAGTTACCAACATTTTAATTTATTCCGGAACATTTTTAGCCCACCTTTATTTCGCACCACTTTATTTATAGAATAATTTTCTCCAACATACCGGGTGTCTCATAAGTCTGTAGCTATTTTAACCCTTTGAGTGCTATGGACGCACATATGCGTCCAGCGAAAGTCATTAATATAGACTATGGACGCAAATACGCGCTTAGCAGATGTTATCAGTATGGACTATGAACGCAAATACGCGCCCGGCAAAAATGATCAGTGTACTATGCAACACTCGCATAAAGTATTCAGTCCCTGGCGATCGTCAGCGCCAACCGCGCGCCGTCCGTATGGACCACATAGGCCGGGAGTATTCAGCACTCAAAGGGTTAAAAATTCTTTAAAATTAAAGGAATTGGTAGAATTGAACGCAGTTTGTGAAAAAATTAATCTCGTGAAGGGGGATTATTTAATTTTATTTATTTATTTTGGTAAAGGAAAAAAAAGTAGTTAAAATTTTTTGTCAATAGAGGGCGCTACAAGGATGCATATCGAGGAATATGCAAATTGCAGTCCTACAAATTGCACGATTTTACGATTAACACAGCTTATTATTTTGCCTCTTGTTTGTGCATACGTGACGTTTTCATTGCAATGTTGACTTGGTGGATAAAGCGTTATTGGTGAAGATTTTTCCCTCAGGTAAGAACCGCCGACTGAAGCTGCAGTAGCGGTGCTGTAACTTGTTTGCAGACTGTAATTTATGGTGATGATGGACACATAAAATATGATTTATATGCATGTAAACATTTGCGTGCAAATAAATATAGTTTTTCCCGGTAATATGTGATTTCCTGTGTATTTGGCATACAGCGCCCTCTGTTGATAAAAATTTTAACTATTATTATTTTTTCTTTACAAACAGATAAATAATTTCCCTTCCGAGAATAACTTTTTCGCAAACCGCGTTCCTTTCTGCTAATTCTTTTATTTTTTTATGAATTTTTCAAATGTCTACAAACTTAACGTCCGGTATAACTATGATAAAGTAAGAAAAAGTTATTCTTAAACGAAGTGGTATGAAATAATGGTAGGGCTGAAAATGCTCCGGAATAAATCAAAATATTGGCAACTCTGGTTATTATCAATGGAATAAAACGGAGATTGCTTTATAGTACAATAAACTACAAACACATCTTCTTTTCAGGACATTTATAAGACATCTTGAGGATGAAATAGACATCTTTAGGATGTAATGTGGATGAAAGGGATATCTTTAGGAGTAACTGTGGATAAGTGTGTTTGCAGGGTGGTATTATTAAAAAAGTGACTGTTCCGACCTCTGCTTTAGACCAATTTTAAAATTAAATGAACTAATATGTAAGGGATTTGGTTTCAATGAATTCGTTTATTAAACGAGATTTCTTTCTTTCTTTCTTTCTTTTTTTTTTTTTTTTTTCTTTTGGGGAGATGCACACAGAAAAATAAATTGGTCACAGTGACCTGCCAAAATGCTCAGCTGACAATACAGAATTGACTAACCAAAATAACTGACTAGCCAAAAAGTGTACTTGCTGAACTAGTCTCCAAAACTGAAAAGTGTACTTGCTGAACTAGTCACCGAAACTGAAAAGTGTACTTGCTGAACTAGTCACTAAAACTGAAAAGTGTACTTGCTGAACTAGTCTCCAAAACTAAAAAGTGTACTGGCTAAACTAGTCAACAAAACACTACTCCAGACTAGGAAGGTTAATATTATTAGACAAAGAAGGCTAGTCGATAATCATAATTATCTGACCAGGAAGGTTAGTCAACAACCGCAGTTGCCAGACAAGGCAAGTTAGTCAGAATCTACACTTGATTAAGAAAGTTAGTCAACAGATCCCAGGTATCTGACGAAGAAAGCTAGTCAATTTTTAAAGAATATTTGAAGAGGCAGGATAGTCAAGATTATTTGCCTGACTAACCTGTCTGGTAATATCTGAAGAGGAAAACTAGTCTCTATTTGACTAAGCTGCCTCATAATATTTGTGGAGGAAGATTAGCTAGGAAAAAAAAATGACTAGCCTGTCTCATAAAATTTGAGACAGATACATACTTGCCAACATATTTGTTTTAAAAATCTGTAGATTTTATCGGAAAAAAAAAAAAAAAAAAAAAAAAAAACAGTAGATTTTGTAAATTGACATTTTTAACAATAGAGACTGAATTTATATAAATATATAGTAGAAAAAAAAAAAATATATGAATATTTACAAAATATTTTTCATAAATAAAAATTTTCTTTAAATAAAAATCACTCATCTTTCAAACGAAAACAAATAAAATATTGAGATTATGTTTCTCAAGAATTAATTTCAAATCCTAAAAATTGGGAAAAAGAAAATATTGCCAATGATATTTACTTAAACACAAATTTTTACATTCGTAGCAGATTTTGCTTCATTAAGAAAAGAACAATTAAATTGTTATTCATAGCAATTTTAAACTAAATTTTCACTGCATTTAGAAATTAAAATGTTCTCCAGATTTTTATCAGATAATGATGATCAAAATTCAGTTTTTAATTATCTTATCTGACTGAAAATACACTCACAATGACTATGTAAATATACTATTTAATTACAAAGCATTATTTAAAAATCTGGTGTGAACCAACCACACGACTTCCATTACCCACTATTACACGAATTATATGCATTTTTAATTTCATTACCCGAATACCGTAGGTAATGGAAGTATTGTATTCGGTCCAAAAATTCAATGTCGAGTTTTCGCTTGATTTACACGTTTTAAGGTCTCCTGAGTCCAAATCAGTAGTTTTTGGCAATAGTGCGTATGTGTGTGTGTATATGTACGAACGAAATCTCCTGGTTATGATATCTCCTAAACTAATAGAGATGGAACTACGAAACTTCAGCGCTGAGGCAGGTCTGGTGTGCAGATAACTGTTCCAAATTTTGGTGAAAATTGAAAAACCGGAAGTGGGACCGTAAGTCCGTATTTCAAAAACGGCTCCAGCTATTGTCTTCAAAGTTGCCATATAAACACTCTATTAGATGTCCTTTCGAATGATTTAGTTGGTTAGTTCAGGAAAATTGACAAGCACCCTGTATAAATAGCTTAATTTCAGGTCTCGCAAGCTCGTACCTTTAAAAACGGCTGTACGGATTATTTTCAAACTCGCCATATTAACTCACTTTTAAATATGCTTTTCTATGCAATTATAGTTTTCCGTTCAATAATTGAGTATGCCAAGTTTTGGTAAAAGTTAGTATCTCAAAAACGGCTCTAACGATTTTCTTGAAAATTGTCACATAAATCCATTTTAGATATCCTTTTTCATGTATTAAGTGGTTATTACAGGAAAAATAACAGTCATCCTGATTAAGTAGGTCAGTTTTAGATCTCGGAAATTGGTGTTTGAAAAAATAACTCATTCCCCCCCCCCCCGCCTTATTTTTTAACTCGCTATATAAATCTATATAAATTCTGTTTTCATGTTTATATATATATATATATATATACACATACACACACACACACACACACACACACACACACACATATATATATATATATATATATATATATATTAGCTTTCTCTTATAGTAAATTTGTTTGGTGTCTACTTCGTTAGGTCAATTTTACGTCTTCGCTGACCACATTATTTCTAAAAAATGCATATAATACGTGTAATAGTGGGTAATGGAAGACGTGTGGTTGTTTCATACCAGATTTTTTTGAGAAAATGTGATCAGAAGATATAAAAGTGACTTAAAGAAGTAGAAACCTAAAAATTTTCCCAGTAAGAGAAATTTTATACACATGTAAAGACATATAAAACGAAGCATACATTAGCGAGATAAAAAATAAGAAAAAAAAAATGGTAGAGTTATTTTTTGAAACACCAATTTCCGAGATCTAAATCTGCCCAACCTAAGCAGGATGACTGTTAATTTTCCTCTAATAACCACGTAATACATGAGAAAGGAATGGGTTTATATAACGATTTTCAAGAAAATCGTTAGAGCTGTTTTTGAGATAACAACTTTTACCAAAACGCAATTATTGACCGGAAAACAATAATTATATACAAAACTATATTTAAAAGTGAGTTAATATGGTGAGTTTGAAAAAAATCCGTACAGATGTTTTTAAAGGAACGCGCTTGCGAGACCTGAAATTGAGTTATTTATACAGGACGCCTATCAATTTTCCTGAACTAACCAACTATATCATTCGAAAGGACTTCTAATAGAATGTTTATATAGCAAATTTGAAGAAAATCGTTAGAGCCGGTTTTGAGATACGGACTTACGGTCCCACTTCTGGTTTCTGATGTCCCACTTCCGGTTTTTCAATTTTTACCAACATTTGGAAAATGCATCTGTGCACCAGACCTGTCTTAATTCTGAAGTTTTGTAGTTCTATCTTTATTAGTTTCGGAGATATGGTAGTCAGGAGATTCCACACATACACACACACTTACCAATTGCTAAAAACCACGTTTTTGGACCCAGGTTACCTTAAAACGTGTAAATCAGGTGAAATCTCGATATCGAATTTTTGGACCGAATACAATACTTCCATTACCTACGGTAGTTAGGTGATGGAAGTAAAAAACCCAAAAATTTAAGTTTGTTTTGAGTTAATTAAAATCAATATTGTAATTTTTACACATACATTTAATAAGCCTCATTTCATTATTATATTTATTTTCTGTATATTTTCCTCTATATATTTTACAGTAAAATTGTTCAATTTTACAATTTTTCTTGTAAGTTCCTAAAAACAGCTGACCAGTAGAAATAGCTGAAAAAACGGTAGACTACTGGTAAAAACAGTAGAGTTGGCAAGTATGCAGATTAATCAAAATTTTAATTGTTTAAAATCCTTCATATTTTATGATGAATAAGAGATTCATGCTTGTTTGCAGGGGTTTTTGTAAAAGCATTGTTATTAGTCTTAACCTCTTTACTTTTGTAATTGTTTAATTTTTCCCCCCTTTAAGGTGTTCAACCTTGAAAATACATTTAAAGAACTTTTCTGAGAAAATATTACTTGTCTATCAATTCGGAAAAAAATACTCGTAGCTGCCAACTTCAAATTATTCCGGAAAGTTGTTAACAATCGCCCTTTTCTTCATACCATATTTTTTCTAGAATAATTTTCTTTAACATGTAATTACAATTAAATATGAAAAAAATTACTCCTCAAAGAATATGGTTTTAAAAAAGGGCGGTACTAACAACATTCCGGAATCAATTAAAAAAGTTAGCAGTTATGACTACTGGAAATTTAACAAACCACTGAAACAAAGAATTCTCTGTTTTAAACATTCTTCCCTACATTTATTTATTATTATTATTATAGATTAACGCGCGCATTTATGCAACACCTTCTTATCAAGACTTTCCAAGTGGATTGTGGCGCCACATGATTTAGTCCATTTTTTATGCACATCCTCATATATGGATTTAGAAATATATATATATATATATTTTTTTTTTTTTTCTCCTCGGTGCTTTCGTTTTATACGCTGTGGTTACAAAAATAAATGTAAACCCCCTTTTTTTTTTTTTTAAGTTCCTTTTTTTTAATATTACCTCTTTCATTCCCAATTTTTTCCCTCCATAAAACAATAAATCTTATATTTAGCCATAAATTTATTTCAAAGGTAATATATATAAATATTTTTTTAAAATAGGAGTAATAGCAGAGTACGAATTAATATAGCTAACAAAGCAACTGAGAGGTGTTTATTTATGTTTACTATAACCACTGATGCCATTAATAATCACTTTTCAATAAATAAAAATATCAAAATTTTGGAAAACATACATGTTGTAATTAATTAAAATACAAATTATAAACATTAAAAAATAAAATAAAAAATATTTCAAACAGTTAATTTACTTAACCCTTTATATACCAAATCACCTTATTTTTGGAAAAATAGTTTGAAACTTTTTTATTATATTTCTTTGCTGCAAGAGAAACATTTCATATTAAATTTAGCTGAAACTATAGCTTAACAATAGAGAAAGCTTAAACTATAGGAACTTTGAAGTTCCAATGAAAGCCTGTAGTAAATTTAGGCTATATTGAGGAATTTTTTTGGTGGGACTTTAAAGTCCCGGTGGGATACAAAGGGTTAAGCCACCTGAATATATGCATATATTTTTTAAATAATGGATTTTTTTCACCAGATTAAAAGTATAAACAGGTACGACGATACAATGTATTGATATAGACAATATAAACGATATATAAGGTATAGAAGTTACAATGTACTAAATTATAAATGACATCAAGCTCCAAATTTCCGGTTATTTAAAGTTTTAAAATCATAAATATTAATGATACACCTTTTTTTATTATTATTATTATTATTTTTTTTTTTATTTAAGGTGAGGGTGGATATAAAATTTGCATTAAAAACACATTTTACCGTATATAATAAGAATTTTTTTTTTCCTTTAATCATCTCTGTTAATTTTATGCACAGAGAAATTTTAATGTATAACAATAATATACAAGTATTTTGATCATCCAAAATAACTCTCACTTACCTGATAACATACTTTCAACATTCTTTAGATTAAGATTTTAAATAGATTTATTTGCTTATTTAAATAAGAAACTAAGTAATTAAAATAATACATAAAAGACAAAA
This sequence comes from Salticus scenicus, assembly GCA_963930645.1. Lineage (NCBI taxonomy): Eukaryota > Metazoa > Arthropoda > Arachnida > Araneae > Salticidae > Salticus > Salticus scenicus. Next base: position 205,807,103 of record OZ005651.1, on the reverse strand, counting down.
ATCAAGAAAAAAAATAATTTTATTGAAAATTATAAATATGATTCATATACATAAAGAAGATTGTTCTATAATTTGCATAAAAATTAATCATAATAATAATTTAAAAGCACATATATCATTAGGTAATAAAACGTAAATTTTTTGCCTTGGCTTTTGCAATACTTCTCAAGTTTTTGTTAGTGACTATTTTTTAACTTTTTCCAACTTAATTATTTAACTAAATAGCTCTTAAGCAAAAAAGAAATATTTCCACAGGACTTTGTCTTCATGTACTTGGCTTTGATAGATATGATGGCAAATCACTGAAAATCGTAGGAATAGCACCATCTTTAACAATTGGTTTATTTCTTGGGACTTGATATAACTTTTCTTCTTTTTTATTAAAATATGTTACTGTTTGTATAATTTCATCAGGCTTAAAATGAAGCTCGCAAACCTTAAAAGGAGAAAAAAAAAAAAAAAGTCATTAGGATATCGCTAAGAAGTACGTTATATGAGGTGTAAATTTCACCTCATTGCATAGGTTGCATTTAGTTAAGAAGTTGCATATATCAAAACCTTTCTTAATCTATGCATAAATTATTATATACTTGTGTATATATATATATATATATATATATGATTACTTACTACTTGATTACGCACGCACAAGATTTCTTTTTAAATCGATCTGGTTTTACTGTTTTTTTTTTTTTTTAAGGAATATATCGCTGTTAGTACACAATTGTTAAACATATTTGGAAGCTGACAACCATATTATAAATGTTATCTATATAATTTATGTATGTTCAAACAAATACAAAAGGTCCAATACAGTACAGTCTATGGAAGGAATTTCTTTAAAGTGCCTTTTAACATATTTCCAGGGGTGCAGAATATGTCCGAACGCGCGAACGATGTTCGGGGGAAATTTTGAATACTTATTTTCTTAGAATAAAATAAAAATGAAAACGGAAAAAGAAAAATGACCTAATGAAAAAGACAAGTAAAAATTTTCCAGTAAGAGAAAGTTAATACAAGCGTAAAGACATATGAAACAGAGTTTACATAGCGAGTTAAAAAAATAAGAGAAAAAAAAAAGGGGGGGGGGGGTTAGTTTTATTTATTTTTTTTTTTAGTTTTTGAAACACCAGTTTCCAAGATCTACAGTCGGCTGCAAAATTATTCGAGCACTAGCAATAATCCTTGCCAAAAAAAAGTACACTTAATACAGCTTTGTTAAATAAATCCTTGTCGAGTAATGTTCTTAATCAGTCTAAGAACATGATTCGACAAGGATTTACTTAGCAAAACAGTCTTAAGTGTACTTTTTAAATATAGGAATTATTGGCTAGTGCTCGAATAATTTTGCAGCCGACTGTAAAACAGATCTAACTGATCAGGATGACTATTAATTGTCCTGTAATAACCACGTAAAGCATGAGAAAGGATACCTCAAATGGGTTTATGTAACAATTTTCAAGAAAATCGTTAGAGCCATTTTTGAGATACCGACTTTTACCAAAATTTGGCACTTTAAATTCTTGACCGGAAAACAACAATTACACACAAAAGTATATTTAAAAGAGGGTTAATATTGCAACTTTGAAAAAAAAATACATACAGTCGTTTTGGAAGGAACACACTTGCAGTACCTGAAATTGAGCTATTCATACAGGGCGCCTGTCAATTGTCCTGAACTAACCAACTATATCATTCGAAAGGACATCTAACGGAGTATTTATACAGTAACTTTGAAGAAAATCGTTGGAGCTGTTTTTGAGATACGGGCTTACGAACTCACCTCCGGTTTCGGATATCCCACTTCCTATTTTTCCAATTTTCACCAAAACTAAAAATTCATATGTACACCAGACCTGTCTCAATTCTGAAGTTTCGTGATTCTATTTTTATTAGTTTAGGAGATATCATAGTCAGAGGATAACCCCCCCCCCTCCCACAGACACACGTATACTGACCAATTGCCAAAAAACACATTTTGGACTCAGGGGACCTTAAAACATGTAAATCAGATGAAATCTTGATATCGAATTTTTGGACCGAATACAATACTCCCATTATCTACGGTAGTCGGGTAATGGAGTAAAAATATACTGAAAAAACAAAATTTCTAATATTAAATAAAAAATTGGCAGCTGTTTTCTTCTGTTACAAGTATATATATTTTTTTAAATACCCGTAACTTACATCCCCTGCCCCCCCTCCTTTCAAACCCCCTCTTCGAAAGTTAAGTATTTGAAGTTCGGTGATATATATTTAGTGATTCATTCAAGCTAGAGACATTATCAAATCTCCAACATTTTTTTTTTTTTAATTAGCTAAAATGCTACAATAATAATAATCCAATTCACATAAATAAACAAACACTTTAATGACCGGCGGATGGGAAAAATTACGTGTTTGTTTATTTTAGCCGATAAGAAAGGGAGGGAAGAAGGGGGAGATAGAAATAGGAAAAACATTTTTTTTTTTTTTTTCATAGTTTTGAGTCTGATTTAGTTTCGATTGTGCATTCATCAAATGCTCTCCCCCCCCCCCCCCTCGTTACCAAACCTCGCGCGTACACACACACACACACAAAATAATAATAATAAATAAAACAGAAGAAAGAAAGAAAAAGAACTTGAGCAGTTAGCTGTGAGTGACAAAACATAAATTTTTGAATGAGTTGTTTCTTTTTGTGTCTTAAATTTTAGTTTTCACAAAAGAATTTTAACAATTAGTTAAAACTTCTGTTGTTCTTTTATGGATGTTTATAGAAGCCCAATCATTTCATATTAATTGTTATTAATCTAAACTTATGCTTAAGCTTTTTTATATTATTTTTTCAATTTAAAATTATTTTGCATTACAGTAACACACGTACTATTCTTTAGTTTTTTTTTTTTTTTGTATTCAATAGAAGAAAGCATTGAATTCGTAAACATTTTCGATTTTCGGTTTTTGATGGATTTACGCGTTTTGAGAGGTCCAGAACATGTTTTGACCATAGAAAATGTTTGTATGTGACAAAAAGTTTTGTGGCGACTGTATCTCAGGAACTACTGCACAGAATTGCATATAAATTAATATACGGATGCACCTTGATATAAATTAGTGTCTATCAACTTTTGGTGCCAATTGCTCAACAGATGACGCTGCTCTACAGCAATTTCAGAAAAGGCTATATCTTAGAAACTACTGCACGAAATTGCATATTAATTTGTACGCACATGCGCCTTGATATAAATTAGTGTCTATCAACTTTAGGTGCCAATCGCTCAACAGATGACGCTGCTCTACAGCAATTTCAGAAAAGGCTATATCTTAGAAACTACTGCACGAAATTGCATATTAATTTGTACGCAGATGCGCCTTGGCATAAGTTAGGGCCTATCAAATTTCTGGTGCCAATTGCACAACATGTGGCACTGTTATACGTCGATTTCTGCAATTTCAGGGAAGGCTCTATCTCAGGAACTACTGCACAGAATTGCGTATAAAATTATATGTAGATGCACCTTAACATAAATTATTAGTTTATGCCTTTTAGTGCTAATCGCTCAACAGGTGAAGCTATACAGCTAACAGACTATACAGCTATTTTTACAATTCAAGGGAAAGTTATATCTCAGGTTCTAATGCGTATAATCGAACAATATTTAATGTATAAAAAGGCCATTATGATACATAATGCTTATTAAATTGGGTGTATATAGGCGATATGTGGCGCTGTTATACTGCAATTTTCCCCGTGATCATTTGCACGGTAAAAATTTACTTCCGTTGGACCTTTAGACTACCTCTCTGATATGAAAATCGTCTGCATTAATAATGGATAAAAATAAAAAATAATTTCCATTGCATGATTTTATATAGGAAAATGTAGAAAAAAGTTAGTTTTGTGGTTGCCTCAACATAACATTTTTTTTCTTTTTTTTTTTCTCCCTGGGGGGAAAAAAGGCATGGCTTTAAACTCTTATACTTTTTTTTTTTTTTTGTAATGATACATATCAACAAATGTCTGTTAGCTGCAGATTATGTCATTCAACTTTTGAACACTATTTTCTCAGACTATATGGCTCGTTTTGTACAAGGTTAAAATTTGCCCATGTTTTGTGCATTTTGTATCTTTATAGTAATTTGTCTCATTTTTATAGCATATAACTTTTACTTTTTCAGTTTGTTCAATGAAACAAATAATATGAAATTAAGTACATATTTTTAACAAGATATCTTTTGTTTATAACAAATACTTAATAGTATCTAATAATTTAAACTGATATTATTTTTGATTAAACTTATTCTAAAGAATATATATATATATATCAAATTTTTAATAACTAAAAATATCAACCTTTTATTACAATCATCAATCATTTGAATGCAACAAGTAGCATGAAGTTGAATCTATATGTATTTTAACTAAGACATCTATTATTTATCGCTAATAACTAATATTGTACACAAGAACAATTTAACTTTAAATTGAGAAAAGAATATAGTATGTGATATTAAATTCATATCATTTTTGCTCAAATTTGTTCTGAAAAAATTGTTATCAAACATTTAATAATAAAGACATTTTTTATTACATACAATTATCAACCATTTGCCAAAAATATTTAAATTATAAAAATATATTTATTTATTTAGAACTGGAAATTAAAAAAAAAAAAAAAAAAAAAAATAGAAAAAATAACAGATAAACGAGGAACCTTTTAATTTTTTTTTTTTAATCATGTCATTAAAAATTTTAAATATAAAAAAGTATGAATATTATTCTTTATTGTTCTGAGATAAGATAGATAAAATGTTGCAAAAGATAATTTTAAAACATACCTTAGAATTCGGAGTTATTCAAAATCCTTATAAATGGCATTTTTCCATATCTTTTTTTAATTTTTATCTCTTGGAATCCAAATACCTTCTGAACCACCTTTAGGGGAAAATAAAGCGTTACTATTCTGTATATAAAAAATATTAATATGAGCTTAATGTTAAAAATATATGTAAAAATCTATAGTTCAGACAAATTAAAATACTTATTTTTATAATACAACGATACGCAAAACTAAGATTTATAATAACGTATTTTAAAATTTATACGTTTTAAACAACTTTATAAATTAAAACAAATTTTAAATACGATTGATATTGTTAGAAGATTGCTAAAGCTTAGAATTTTACAAATTTACAATTTACTATTCTAACAAAGCTTACAATAAAAAATATATATATATACAATAAAATAAAGTATTTAGCACTTACTTTTGACCGAAAACTCGATTCGCAGATAATTAAAATCTCTCGGTCTCTTTCTAAAATGAAAATTATCACAAATATGGAAACGGAACCGAAACGACATCAACGGATCCACACTTTCAGATATCTAAGTATTTGAATTTCGAATTCTGCGATTGCATTATGCCGCCAGATTTGATTGGTTAAATTGTTCAATTTCGGTTGACTAACTCAAGTTGTCAGAAGGAGACAAAAAATAAATAAACAAATAATAATAAAGAAAAAAAAATAATAATGCTGAGCTTTTGGACTAGCCAAACAAATTTTTCTTAGTCAATTGACAAAACAGGAACAATTTATTTTTATTCTCTCATCTGACTAACCGGTCAAATTTGAGGAAAATGAAAACTGTACCTGGGAAATTAGTCATCTGACAAGTTTTAGAGCCAAAACGGGTCATCAGACGAAACACATTAAAGATACATGGTAAAATAAAACGAGTTTTGTGTCTCATGACTAAATGGGATTGTCAGGTAGTGTTTTGATTGTTTAAAATTTTGCGTAATTTTGTGCAAATTTGTCAATGTACTAGGAAAACGTGTACTATCACTAAGATGACACGTTTCTTGACAAGTTTCGATTTTCCATTTTTCTGTGTGTGGGTCTTTTAACCTTAATACTTTTTATCAAATTTATCCCCAAAAAGCATTTTTAATATTATACATATATGTGATGAGATTATTAATAGGTTTATACATGTACTTGAATCAAGATCATTTCAGCCATCTCTAGATTCAAGGAATTAAAAATGCTATTATTTTATAAAATCAATAAGAAAACGTTCCGCCCACTTATAAAGCAAGATATGTACTAACTACAGCATCGCCACGTAGGTGTGTCAGCTGTAAATGAAAACCATATGCTTTAGCTGTAAGTCAACTGCCTCAAGCAGTGTTTTTTTCCCCTTTAGGTTTCCAATGGATTTTTAAATAAATCTGCGTACAGATTTTGTACAGAAGTGTATAAAAAAAACTCAACGTTGTATTTTCCTTTAATACTAAAGTTAATAAAACCGGTTTATAAATCTATTATGAGAAGACTATGTACTTAATGATTATATAAGATGTATTAACGAAGTAATTTCATTAATTTTCTTTTTAATTTCATTATGCATCAGTGTGGGAAATTTAATGTATTTTTAATATAAGTTTTCTTGTTTCAAGTAAAAGAATCACTTTTAAAACCCGTACATTATTTACTATAATTGATCAGAGAAATCGTAAAAGATAAACGATAAAATTGCAAAATCGAAAAACGTAGGGAAAATATACCATTTCAAATGTGCCAATAAATTAAATTACTGAATGGTTATCGTTTTAATCGCCTTTGTCCAGAAGAATGAAAGATAAAATCAGATATCTAAAAAAATAATAATGTGCTACATGAGATGTAACCTCTTTAATTACGTTTAAATATTTCTGAGTGTTTACTGATCATTTGGCCAATTCCGGGATATGTTTTACAACCTCAACACTCCTCTCTACACGTGTTACTATTTTTCTCTCTCCAGCAACCAAACCCCATATTATTCTATGGGGAAATTTGTTTATATAATTACTCATTATAAATATTTACACAAATCTGCACTAATGACGGTACGCTTAACCGCTTCCCCTACCAAATTTTTTGAAAAAGATGGCAAAAAATCATCAAATTTTTTTATTCCATTATTAAATACTAGGAAACGAAACAAAGCAAAATATGTAGGTTTTAAGTTTAATTTTTGATTTTTTACAGGTATAAAAGCATTTACTTTTAATATTACATTACTATCCCGAGTTATCTCGGGCAATTAGAAAAAAGTTAAATGTTTGTCTTTATATGATAGTTTTTGAAGCAAGGGACAACACAAAAGGGATATCTGACATTCTGTACACTGGTATCTGGTCTCTTTCCACACTAGCTTACCTCTGGAATTTCATTTACGGGAGCATAAAGAACACTGTCTCGTTGGATTTGACTTTTTTTCAGTAGCAGGAATAGCATCTGGAAAATGTCTTGAGTGGTGAAGGACTAATGCTGGGTTTTCCTGATGTGGCGGAAAATTCATCACGATGATTTTCTGAAATTAGTTTTGAAACGAAACAAGTTCTATTCTAAATTGTTTACGTGATGCTGAACCACCTGATTTACAGTACAAAATGCAGGAATTCCACAAAGCCAAATCCAATAAATGGAAGAAAATCTTGTAATATTTCCCATCTCTTTTTCTTGGTGTAGAACAAGCAGCTAAATGCTGGTTGACTTTATCTACACCCCCCCATTTTGCCATTGTTGTCGATTACACATTTAGGCCTTGACTTTGTCTCTTCCCGTTCATTCCTCACATCCTGCATTTCAATAGTATATATTGTGGAAATTAGACTAACAACTATCTTATCTTTCCATTTCATTACAGTTACTTTCCTTCTCTGATACCCAATGATTTCTCCTTTTTTTAATTTCTTTGTCTTTAGATCTCGAAGTAAATCTTTTCTATTCAACCGGAGTGTTCCACACACATCAGTCTTCCTTTTGACTAATGCATCAGCCAAATCTGGCGAGTCATTTCCTCCAGCCCGACTAAAAACGCGATAAAACAAATCGTACTGACAGATTCTGCTCTGCCCGAGAATTCTCGGGATAATAATTAACCGCAAGATATACGAACCCGAGTGAACTCGGGATAATCAGGCAAGCGGTTAACGCTACCGAAACTGTAGTTTGCTTTTAAAATTTTTTACATTGGCGTTTTCAACGTTGCGTAAATATTTATTTCTATATTCAACGTGAAGTCTGGTTATATAATTACTCACCTAATGTATATCTTTAAAATCCGTTTTCACATTCAGAAAATTCATAACAGTTAAATTTGTTTCCAAAAATTGGAAAATTCTTGTTTTCTAAAAATTATTTTCAATATTTCATTTTTAAGCTATAAAATGTGAAACTGTCACTTAATTCATTTTTCACATTTCCTTTTAACTGCAAAATAAAATGTTAAACATTTAAAAAAGGGAAAAAAAATAAATGTAGGTAATGACTAATATTATAAACAAGTTTCCACATAGGATTTTTCTTCCGATATCTAAAAAGTCTCCATAAAGTACAGATTTTTTTTTTTTTTTTTTTTTAAATATCGTTTTATTTATTTATTTATTTTTAATGTATATCGTCCTGGTTTGGCATCAGGACCAAAACTATTAAATTTCAGTTCATCAGAATGTTTTATACGGAACCAATCGTAAACAGTCTAATATTTAAAATTTCTTGTAATTTTTTTTTCTAAATTAGAAATGTTTTATTATTATTACTATAAAATACACAGAGGTAGTATGTTTCATAAAATTAATATAATTATCCTCATATATAATATGGTGTTATTTTGAAAGTTTATAACATTTCAACAACTGAATACGAGGTGTGGCTATTAAATAACGAGACTATTGCTGCTACAGATGAACTACATATGAGCCAAATCCGAACGACCTACAGCTTTGCAGCATGAAGCCTTCTCTTTCGATTGCATCGCCTCCCGTGTTTGTTTAGAAATCAGTATGGCCGTAACCTTCGTTTGTGTAAGAGGTGTTTGTTTCGTTTTGCCAAAAACATGATAAGTGTAAAAGTAGAGCAACGAATTGTCGTGAAATTTCACGTGAAACTTGGAAAAATCGCTAATGAAACTTATCTTTTATTAAAACAAGTTTATGGCGATGAATGTTTATCACATGCGCGAGTTTTTGATTGGTTCAAGCATTTCCAAGATGGCCGAGAAGACGTTGGGAATGATGACCGCCCGGGTCACCCTTCCACGTCCAAAACGAATGAAAATATCGAAAAAGTCGTTAATCTGGTTCGATCTGACTATCATTATTATCTTGAGGTGCTTGCTCAACTCCGTGAAAGAGTAAGGAAAAAACGACCCGAATTGTGGAAGAACAAGTCATGGGTTCTCCATCAAGACAACGCGCAGGCTGAAACTGCATTGTCTGTCAAGATGTTTCTAGCGAAGTACAACATCCCAGTTTTAGACCATCCGCTTTATTCGCCTGACCTGGCCCTATGTGACTTCTATCTGTTCCCCAAAGTGAAATCTGCATTAAATGGGACAAGTTTTGAGTCAGTTGAAGCTGTGAAATAAAAAGCGGCACTCCTCATGCAGGAGCTCGCAGAACAAGACTTCCAGCACTGTTCCGAACAACGGAAAATTCGCATGGAGCGTTGTAGGGATAGAGGAGGGGTGTATATTGAAAGTGATAATAACTAAATATGTATAAATTTAAAATAAAATGTTACAGCAATAGTCTCGTTATTTAACCCTTTCACGCCCAAGGGAAATATTTTTCCCTTCTACAAAAATCGTTATCGATTGTTCAATTATTATTGAATCGATATTTTGTTTACTGAATGTCAAAATAAAACGTATGTCCAAGGCAGCAAATGTGTTTCTGAACGAATTAAAAAAAAACGTGTAGAAAATAGGACACATAATAAATGTGTTATGTGCAATGTCCACTTGTGCTTCACAAGTAAACGAAATTGTTTCGTAGAATACCATAACTAGCTATTTATTTTACTTCTCTGATAATTTTTATATTACAAAGCAATAAATAAAATACCGATATAATCAACCTAACTCTTCGTTTATTTACTTTTATGGTCCATAGGGAAAATATTTCCCATGAAATTATAGGAAACCTATACACCCTGCTATGTTTTTCTGGTGATATTCTCTTACTTTACGCCCACAATAGCTAAAATATTGTGTTGTATTGGCATATTTAGTCTTGGAAATCTTATGGTCCTGAAAGGGTTAATAGGCACACCTCGTAAATGATAAATATCTTTAATAACTGAAAAGAAAAATAACTTTCAGAAAGCGAATTTTTTTAAATAGAGGAAAGTAGGTGAATATGGAATACCATTTCTATTTGAGCTCACCATAATAGCATGAAGTATTTTGGATCATTGTGGATTCGACTATTGCAAACTTACAAGTGTTGTTAGTGTGTTTCGATAGTTTTATGTTACAAAAAAGGGAGTTTACATTCAAACTTTTTAGTTAAGAAAAAAAAACTATTTCCGCGTAGCGGGTAATATGGAATAACCATTTCCTTAAAGGATAATAGGGAATAGGGTACACTGAGAAAAAAAAATATACCGGTTTCATCTAGAACGAATAAGTGGCCAGTTTCTGAATCCCTACACTAGAAATATAGATTTCCGAGCTATGCGTATAATGCACACCAATAAGCTGAACTGACGAAATGATCGAGAATTTCTAGTCTATACATTTCTAGATGGTGAAACAATATTCTGAATATTCCGAATCCTTTGTATTGCGAGAAATTCTCGCTTGATTTCTAGAATTGGGTTATAAACCACGATTATAGTTGTTAAAATCCGCCGAGATTCTAGATGTTAGTTACAGAATTTTTTCTCAGTGTAGTATTTTTACAGAAAATCATGAATAATTGCAATATAAAAATTTTATTTTAAAATTATTATTGAAAATAAAATGGTATTAAAAAATATTAACATTCATGTTTTACAAAAAGGGCAAATAATATGAAAGAGTTGATTTGGCATACCACCTGAATCGTCATCTTGGAGAATACACCAACCTCAACCACCTGTTGGTAGAAATAAGTTTATGGGAATCAGACTACAAACTGATTTGCCTACCAGAAATGACACTAGGTTTTTCACTCATTTTACTGATTTGTAAATAGATTGCAGAAATCGCAATACATACCTCCAAAAAGTCTGAATCTTGAAACCAAAGAAGTTGTATGACACAAAAACTGCTCTTCTCACTAACACAAGATGAACTACCGTTCATATTTGATACCCAGTGAAGACGTTTGACGTGCTTCCAATAGGTTGCAGCACTGTACAGGTGAGATATAAAGGTATTCCATTTTACCCAACTATTCCATATTCCCCACCGTTTTCTCTATTTGTCTTAAAAAAAAAAAAAAAAAAAGAAAAGAAAAGAAAAGAAAACTATTGCAATGAAAAAGAACCATTTCGCAAATTTAAATTAAAAATATTTGTGAACTGTAAAATTGCATGAACGAAAAAGAAAACTTGAAAATACCATATATTATAAAAGTTAAGATTATAAAAACATTAAGGTTCAGAACTTAATAACTCAGAATCTTAATAACTAAGATTGCAAAATAGAATAAATTAAAACTAAAAAATTCTTCTAGTGTTTTAGTTTCCTTAAATTTGTTATACTGGATTATTTTCTTTTCACTTATTTCAAGGAGTGCAAAACCACCCACTTGCGTTGCATCACCCTGCTTATGCCCGAAACGTTTTCACTTTAATACTTTCCGATATTTTAAAGAATACACACAGTACTAAAAACTATCAATTTATGAAATCTTACATAATTCCAAAAATTTTCAGCTTATGTCCTGATGTAATATGTCCAATGCATTTTTTTCCTTTTTCAGAATGAGCTTGCGCAAAGAACTTCATAAAATATTTGGCATTTTGCGCTAGGCACAGCTGTCGGAGCATTTTTTCTCACGAGTTCCTTGACACTTTTCTTGTCCCCCCCCCCCCTCGCAACCTTCATGGTTTAATTTCTTTCTTTAATGTTTTATTTCACTCTTCATGATTTTTTCTTTCAACTTTAAGTATTTGTTTTTTTACTAGTATATTGTTCCAAGTTTGCCTCCTTCCCCCCCCCCCTCCTTTTTTTTTCTCTCCTTTCCTTTCTCCGCTCTCTAGATTTCAGAATAAAATATTGAGGCGCAAAAATTTTGAATACTTTATTCAAAATAACTATAGCATTCTTCTCTGTTGAAATTGGTCACATTTATTTCCTGTGTACTCAGCACACGTCACAAATTCCAATACATTAATTTATTTTCTAATTTTTTGTTTTTAATTCGCAAATTCCAGTCGCCTCCGGGAATTTTTTATCCATCAATAATACATTATAATTTATAAAATTCAACGACTATTAATGCATACTTGCCAACTATCTCATTATGAACCGTACAATTTTTAATACCCGCCTTTTTTTTCATACAGTCGGTAACAAAAGTGTCCGAACACTAGCAAAAGTTCCTATGTAAAAAAAGTACACTTCATACGGTTCTGTTAAATAAATCCTTTTCGAATCATATTCTTAGACTGAGTAAGAAGAGAATTCGACAAGGATTTATTTAACAAAACCGTATGAAGTATACTTTCTTTACATAGGAATTTTTGCTAGTGTTCGGACATTTTTGTTACCGACTGTACCAATAACTTTTTAGAGTAATTTTAGTCTTATTTAATCGTAACAACTTCTGGAGAGAATTAATCTAAAAATATAGTGGAGTGAGAAAAGGGGCGTTTTTTCAGGGGGCGTTAACAATTCTACGGTTATTAATGAGATGGTTGGCAAGTATGTTAATGTGTTACTTCAATGAAATCTTTAAGAGCGTACAATACCTAAACAAACCGACAGTCCGCGTCAATGTTATTCTATGGGGAAATTTGTTTCCACAGTTACTCATTATCTAATGCATTTTTTTAAATTCCGAATTCACAATCGTTAATTCACAATCATTCACTCGTTTTCGAAAAAATCATTTTTCATATTTCATTGCGCTGAAAAAAAAAGAGAAAAAAATCGAGCCCTGATACCATTTTTGCTGATTCTTATGTAAAATGACCTCCTGAATCCGAATACGACTCCCATTTTGCCCAGTCACCCACCATTTTTTCGGAACACCACACCCTCTCCCAATTTTTATCACTGGTCGGTAATTTTATGGCCCTGAATTTGATTTGGAGAATGAAAAAGAATTAATTTAACACTTAAAAACAAAAATATATAATGTTTAATAAATAACATTAATAATAAATTTAAAAAAAATATAGAAATGTAATACATAATTTCAGTGGCAAATCCCCCCCCCCCTAAATTTTCCCCTTGTCCCAAATGTTCATGTTTTAGAATTTTTCAACTCTGTAGCCCCTCAGAAAATATTTAACTGTTAAAATAATCCCCCCCATCCCCCCTAAAAATTAAATCTATAGCCGTAAAATTACCGAAAAGAGATAAAAATAGGGACCGTCAAAAAAAAAAAAAAGGTGGGTGATAGGGCAAAATGGGCATCATATTCGGATTCAGGAGGTCATTTTACATAGGAATTTGCAAAAATGGTGCTGGGGGGCAATTTTCATGCAGAACAGTGTTTTTAATATTTTATTTTCTAGTTAAAACATGCAAAAAAATACACTTTGTTAGTTATTTTTTAACTCAAAAATAAAATAATAAAAATAAAAATAAATAAATTTTAAATAAAGAGTATTAATTTAACAGTTGTGAATTTTCTCAATGTGAAAACTGATATATCTTTTTTTTTTTTTTTTTTTAAGGTAATAAGTAATTTTGGAAACAAATTTATTTTCTCTTAGAATAACATGAGCTTTGACTGTAAACGAGATTAGGTATTGGAAGCTCTTAACCATCATAGTAGCAATCAGGCTGATCAAGGAAAAAGAGAAAGAAAGAAAAAGGAAGAGAGAGAGACAGAGAAAAAAAAAAAAAAAAGAGAGAAACAATGAAATGCATCTGTTTGAGTATTTTTCTCTTCACTGTTTCCACATGAAAGAAAATAATACGTTTCGCGATAGATAATTTTATTTTCTTAATTATACTCGTTATAATGTAAATTTTTTTATAAAATAAAGTAAAATTAAGCAAATTTATAAGAAACAAGTGAAAGTTAAGTTATAATAATAATAATATGTTTAACTCGTATGAAGCATTTTTTAAATCTTACTACCATATAATTTATAAGCAAATGGACGCTCATTTATGCGAAAAATAACGGAATTCTGGGAATGAAATTTTCATGTATGGTGTAATGTTTATTATCTCTTTATTTTGCTCATTAGAATAGTGAGTAAGGGAGGTGTTGAGGTGGTGTTAACCGTCCAATATTTAATAAATGTGTGTTGTTTTCTAATATTTGTTTTGATTCATATTTTCTTTCTTTCTTTCTTTCTTTCTTTTTTTTTTTTTTTTTTTTTAATAAACGGAGTTAATAAAACAGCATTGACTATGTACCTGTTATTCAGCTTCCTCAGAACTGACGATAATAACTTGTGAGTAATTTCTTTTTTCTTTTCTTTTATGATAGAATGCATTTTTCTTGCAGAAACATTTTTTTTTTTCTTTTAAACAGCTCTTCTTCATCACTTGAAACTGTTGTAGTGCTCTTTTTCACTGTTCTGGTCACTTTTTTTTTTTCTTTTTTCTTTTTTAAATGAAAAGTGAGATGTTAAAGAAAATATTTCTCTTTTAGATTAGAGAATCTGTCAGCGAGACCGAATTTCAAGTTTATCTCGAAACATTTTTAGACGCATCAGATTATGTCTGATCTTAAGTTTAAGACATATTTCTTTGTGTAGGCGTGATGGTGAACAGTCGTATTTTGCAGCCCGTATTTTTCAGTTCTTCGAAATAAGTTGTACGAAAGTATTTTTGGCGGGCAGGAACGAGATTCACCCAGTTTGAAATCTAAAAAATCTTTTTTGGTTTTTACATACAAAAAATTGGAGGAGAATAGTTTATTCTATACGTGAAATGTTTATTAAATATGCAATTCTTATAATTTTCTTTTTTATCAAAAACTGACGTTTAATTTAATGGGTAGAAACGGTTGTATCAACCAACATATATACAGGGTAACAAGAAAAAAAGCACACCAAAAATAAAATGAAATGACAAAAAGACGGGTGAAAAAAAAAAATTCATCATATAGAAAAAAGATGCTTATTTAAATTTAATAAATCACATGTTCGATGCATCTGTTATTGCAGGAAGTTTTTTCTCAACATTTTGAAGCTTCGCAACAAATTTCCTTTCAACTGGCTTTGTAGTTTATGCTGTAGTACACTCTAAGAAAATTTAGTAAAACTCGTATAGAGTTGACCGTTAAAAGCTCCCTACTTCGAGGAAAAAATCCAGTACCCGTATTTGTAAGAAACTGCAGCTAAATTCAGCCGTGTATTAAAGGTTCTCTGGTCTCTTTCCTTCTTCGAGAAAAAAAAGTCCGTAACTTTAACACCATAATTATATAAGGCCTTACTACAGTGTTGGCCAAATCTTAGAGATTAATTTTTTTTTAATTTTGATATTTTTTCTATTTTCTAAAATAAATAAATTAATTAATTAAAAAAACTGAGTGAAATGACCTTGAATTTCAAACATGCTAAAAGCATTTACAAACTCATATTTTCCACTATCGATTTAGTCACAAGTGAAATTAGGGGACCAACCACAAACTAAAGAAAAGCAGAAATATTTTGGATTACTCTGTATTATAAAATGCTACAAATGACTTGTAAATTTAACGCATAATTTTCACATACTATGTGTAATATTTGTATGCTTTTTTGTGAGAATCACACGATTATTTAGACAGATATATATATATACAGTAGAACTTGGATAATTCGAAGTTGAAAGGACCAGAGAAAAATTCGAATTATATGTACTATTTTGTCAAAAAAAAAAAAAAAAAAAAAAAAAAAAACCTCTACGATCAAAGATTTAACACATAAACTTTATATCTAAGAATACTGCTACATCCCCCCCCCTCCAAATTAAATCAATATTTTTATACGAGGTTAATTATTCAACACTTTTTAAAAAATAGTCAGATATTTTTGATTGATTATTTTAGTACAATCTTTGTGTCGCAGCATATGACTTCAACCTATCAATTGATACAAAAATAGAATCTTCTACAGTAGACACGACTTTCAATTAAAAAAATCCCTGAAATTTCATGTATATGGACCATATCTTCTGATGCACTAGGTAGGAAATACTCTAGTATTTCCTTATCCTTTTTTTGAAAAACTGTTAAAAAAAATAATGCAACTTTAGCTGAGAAAAATCTCGGGAACAAATTTTACTGTGATATTTTAGAGGTAATCGTGTGAAAAATTCGAATTATCTAAAATAGAATTCGAATTATCAATCATTTTTTAACATTATTTTAATACAAAATTCAAGGAACCGAGTAAAAAATTCGAATTATCCAGAATTTCGAATTAAACAAGTTCGAATTATTCAAGTTTCACTGTATATTTAAAATTTATTATTATTATTTTATTTTGTAATTATTATTTAGAATGGATTTCAACAAAATTTTCAGAAAACTTGACAAAACTTTAGAGAGTCATTATTCTGAAACGTAAAATTCAAACGAGCAATTTTCGCTGAGATATGAGTATTTGTAGTAAATACTTCTTTACTGTGCTTGCGCAAAAGATATCAGTTTTTTTTTTTTTTTTTTTTTTAATATGATGAAAGCTATATATATTGGGCAACTAATGTCAAAAGTTCATTTGAATAGAGTAAAAATGAAAAAAATATCAGCAAAAGAATAAGCAATATTTGAGATATTTTTCAGAGTTGAAATTTCAGAAGTAAGTTTTCACATTTAATTTGGAGATCAAATTATTTCACCCACTTTTCAAGACTTCTTTTTGTGAAAAAAAAAAAAAAAAAAAAAAAAAAAAACCCTTATGGACTTGTTACATTAATATAATTTTATTTATTTGCTAAAAATTATGATTTGAAAAGGAGTTTTTCACAAAAAAATAAAACTTTTGCTATATGAGTGAAATAATTGTATCTCCAAATTAAATGCGTGGCATGTGAATAACTCTTTATCAAATTTCAACTCTGAAAAATATCTAAAATCTTGCTAATTCTTTTGCCACAATAATTTTTTTATTTGTTTATTATTATTATTTTTTTTTATTCAAATGAACTTTAGACATAAGTTGCCCAATATATCTAGCTTTCAACTTATGTAACAAAAAGTTTTCTATCTTTCGGGCATGCGCAGTAAAAATATATTTACTACAAATATTCATATTTCAGCGAAAATTATACGTCTGTATTTTATGTTTCAGAGAGAATAATGATTCTCTAACGTTTTGTCAAGTTTTCTGAAAATTTTGTTGAAATCCATATTCTTGTTATAGGCAAGAAACTTATCAAAACAATTAATCATTTTTCAAAAAAAAAAAAAGTAAAATAAAATAAATAAAACAACAATCATAAAAATAATAATAATAATTATTATTATTATTATTATTATTATATTTGTCGTGCGATTTACACAAAAAAAAATGTACAAATATTGCACATAGTATGTAAAATTATGTCTTAAAGTTACAAGTCATTCGTAGCATTTTATGATACAGGATAATCCAAAATATTTGTGTTTTGCTTCAATTTGTGGTTGGTAATTACACCCGTGAATAAATCGATAATGGAAAATAGGAGTTTGCAAATGTTCTTTGCATACCTAAAGTTCAATGTCATTTTGTTTCGAATTTTTTTCGAAAATCGAAAAAATGTCAATACACAGGGTGGCCATAATTAAACTGCAAGTGTTCAAAGGGGGCTGGAGAGAAAACTACTGGGAATATTCCAGTGAAATTTGGTATCTACACGTTTCAGAACAGGCGCAAATCAAATATGGGGGGGGGGGGAATATCGCCATTTTCACCCGATAGATGGCGCTGTACCGTATTTCAACGCTCACCGGTGGCATATACAACTTCAAAAACCGATAGACAGAGCATAATGACATTCTAAGAGGCATATAAACAATATAAAACATCACTTACAGTTTACCAAAATTCCATACAATTCGCTTCAGTAATTAAATTTTTACAGTATCATGTAATCAAAAATTAACGTAAATTAAGATCACAAATTAAACAATCCATAACGACGCTTTGGAAAACAATTAAACCATTTATTCAAGGAAATTATCACATGATGTGCTCAATATGCGAACCATCAGATGCAACCACATGCTGAAAACGTAAAACAGTATGGTCCACCGTCGCATTTAAAATCTCTGTTGTAATACACCTCACGTGTCTCGTTATGCAAGATTTCAATTCAGCAACAGAAGCATGTCGTTCTCTATAAACCATATCTTTCAGATGTCCCCACAGATAAAAATCGCAAGGATTAAGGTCCGGTGAACGTGGAGGCCAAGCGTTTTCGAAACCGCTGCTTATGACTCGGTCCGCACCAAAGGTATCCTGTAGCAATTTTTTAACAGGTTTAGCGATGCGAGGGAGTGCTCCGTCCTGCATAAATATCGTGATTTCTAAATAATGGCTCTCTTGCAATGCTGGAATCAATTGTTCTCTCAACATCGTACTGTAGCTAGTCCCTGTAACACTACAGCGTTTGGGCCCACTTGGAGTTGGGCTCTCAAAGAAATATGGGCCCAAAAGAAAATCACAAGTCATTCCACACCATACAGTTACATAATCGGAATGGAGGGGTTTTTCACGTTTAGCGTATTGGTTGCTCGTTCCCCATATCCTGCAGTTATGCGCATTTACACTACCTGATAGTGTAAAATGCGCCTTGTCTGTCCACAAGATCCTCTGTATCCAAGTGTCATCCTCACTGATTTTCGACAGAACGAAGTTAGCAAAATCGATTCTTCGGGTGTCATCATGAGATTTCAATTCTTGAAGCATTTTAATTTTATACGGATCACGCCAAAGAATGTGGCACAACACTTTATGCACAGTTGACCAGGGAAGAGATAATGTCCGAGCCACACTTCTTGCGCTCACTTGTTGCAGCATACTGCCTCCTGAACTGCACTCGTAGTAGCAATAGCGTCATCAATTTGTTGCACTGTTTCCGAGTTTACGGAACGCCTGGAATAACGTCCAATATTCCTGTTTCTTCAAATTTAGATATCATATTTTTCAATCCATTGACACTCATTGGACCTCTTCTTAATCGTTTCATACGCTGGTATTCTTTCAGAGTAGCTGAATAATTGCTACCATTCTGACAGAATATCTTCACTAACAATGCACGTTCCTTCTTATTCAGAGTCATAATTGACCATTACTCAATGTGGTCTTGTTTTTATACTGTTCGATGGGCTTAAAATTTGCATATATGCCGTCGATAAGCATTGAAACACGGCACAGCGCCATCTATCGAGTAAAAATGGCGATTTTTTTTCCTTTTTTTTTTTATATTTGACTTGCGCATGTTCTGAAACGTGTAGATACCCAATTTCACTGGAATATCCCCAGTAGTTTTCTCTTCAGCACCCCTTGAACACTTGCAGTTTAATTATGACCACCCTGTATATATATATATATATATATATATATATATATATATATATATCCCTAATAATTTAATAATTTGATCAACACTGTGCGTCATAAAATTTTATTTTCAACCTGTATATTCTTTTAATTGGTGTATAAAAGAATAAATCTGTGCATCAAATTTGAATTGGTTTTCTGTCCTTTATATGAAACTATGTGATTCTATATAAACAAAAGATGCTTGTTGATTCGTATATCAAAACCAAAATGTTCCATCACGTACCGTTTTCGTAAGAGACAAACTTCTCATATGTATACAAGTTGGTTATAGAGAAATGTTACAAAGACTTGATTATAGAAAAAACAACAACACTAAAATGATTTATTTCTTAGGCCGTTTCCTCTCGTAAGCATCAGTTGGTGTGTTCATAATAACAGACCAGCAATATTCAACTGCCGTACTTCCATTCCATCGTCCACTGAAACGCTTTTCAATCATAGAGATGTCCTGGTGAAATCTTTCCCCATGCTCATCTCTAATTGCGCCAAGGTTTTGAGGAAAGAATCCATATTTGAGTCCAAAAAGTGTAGTTTTAACATACTTGCCAACGTCCTAATTAATATTCCGTAGTGTTGTTAGTCCCGCCCTTTTTTTTCACACCAGTAAATTTTGAGAGTAATATTCTCCAAATGCAATTACAATTAAATAAGAAGAAAAATAGTCTAAAATGATACTGGTGTAAAAAAGAAGGCGGGACTAATAATACTACGGAATATTAATTAATATGTTGGCAAGTATGGTTTTAATGACATATAGCAACCTTAACATGAAAGCATTTCACCATGTTACCAACAAAATCTTCATAGTTTATATCTTCTAAAATGTGGATTTTGGCGAAAATAATGCATGGTAAACAAAAAAGAATGACAAATACGTTATTTGCAGCCAGAAATATGAAAGAAACACATATTTTCTCTAAAAGACATTTTTCATGTCGTTTAGTGTAATCATTCGTTTATAACATTTACATTTTGATATCTTTGAAATAAGGATAAAAAATAATAATTTAATTTTAAGAGTCTGATCTGTGAAACCCTAGGGGAACTATGAAAAGATTTCCTTATTTTCTAATTTAAAAAAAAATAGGGAAAGTGTTAGGACATATATTTTTGCAAAAATTCTCTAAAAGTGTTTCCAAAATTTATTAAATAAACTTTGCGGTGATTTATATAAGCAATTTAGAAAAAATGTTCTATCCTGTGACTCATCAAATTATTCTGAGATTTTTAGAGCATCGAAATATCGAGTAAAATTCCATATCCCTCTCTTAATTTGATATAGGGCTTTTTGCAACTTAGTTAATGAAATACAGTGAGTCAAAGTGAAAACCGAACAGATGATATTTTTCAATTCGTTTGTTTAATACATTAAAAATAAGCATATTTTATAATTCATTATAATTAAAAATGAAATATAAAGTCTTTATTATCATAATGTCTTGATATACATTCCAAAATATTTCTTATTTTATCTTTTGAAGCATCAAACAAAAAAACATTGATTAAATAAATCTCAAAGTGAAAACCGAAAAATCAAATTTATTTAATTTATTGTTCGTTTTCCTTTGTTATGCTAGTAAAATCGCGTTTAATAAAACTGCTTCTAAAGCTATTTTCAACTGTTTTTAAAATGCATTCTTATATATATATATTCAGTACTTAGTATCTTACCCTTTAATCTGTAACCTTCTTTATAGTATTGAAATGTCGGATGATAAAAGAAAGTCGTCTGATGCCAAACCAGTAATTAACCTAATAATTACTGTAACTATATATATATTGAAATTTGTGTAATGAAACACTTTCTTAATGTTACATTCAACTTTTATGACTATTTCTATAGTATAAAACAGGGAAACTTAGTTTTCAAGATTAATCAAAATAATTATATATTAAGAGAGATCAAAAACTTTCCTCAAAAAATCTTATCCTTTCCCCTCCTCCGAAGCTGATTATCGTTATCCTGCTTTTATATCTCAAATGAATCTTTCAAATTTTTTTTAAATACTGTAGAACATGCAAAAAAGTACAATAAGTAAATAAACAAATAAATAAATATCTTGCAACAACAGTAAAACATTTCATTTACAATATTTTTATTATTGTTCTTTTCAATTCTCTTTATTTACTTATTTTATCATAAGAATATTTTATTTAAAGTAAACTATTATTATTATTTTTTATTCTGCATTTTTACTATTGAATTTAAATTTACTTTAAAGCTTTTAATAACCTTTTTTTTTTTTTTTTTTTTGTTGTTGTTGTTCTTGTTGTTTTATGTATTAAATCTGATTAAGGCAAAAAGTCCTGTTATTTTCATTACCTGATAGTCAAAATAACTTATTAAAATATGCAAATGTCTTTTATATACTGATAATAAAGATCACGCTGCATGAATAATAATTTTTTCTTTTCAACAAAATTACTGTCAAGGAAAGAAATCTTTTCATGAAAAAGAAAAAAAGTATTTTGATTCTCCGTCGGGTTTTCTTCCAATTAATAAAACCAGGCATATTGAAAAGAAAATGTTGACAAGGTCATCTGAAAAACTAAATATAGTTCGGTTCCCCCTTTGTTTTCTTTGCATTCATTATCATAATTATCTGGAACAATTTCTTAGAAAACCGTTTTATAGTTTTTTATTTATATTTCACTTTAAATTTACGAATTCTTCAAAATCGCTTATAACATTGAAAATATCTTTGATTTTGGATTTTAAAAATGCAACTTTTTTTTTTTTTTTTTTTTTTCGTTTGTTGAATATTAAACACAAACTGCATTTTCTCAAGCCATGATTTATGAATTTAGGAATTGTACAGCATATTCTAATTAATTGTGGAAAAACTGAGTAAACAAAATCCCAGGTTTCTTTGAAAAATTGCCTTTTAAAATTAATTTTATTCTAGTAAAGAAAATATATTGTTGGAGTAACATATAGACTATATTTGCACTATTTCACATCAAAAAAGAAAAATATAAATTATTAATTTTTTTTTTTTTTTTTTGCTTAGTGTTTGTCATTCTAATTTGCATATAAAATTCTTTTCTCAACTAATTTTGGATTGCTTTAAAAATCAAATATATGTATTTTGTATTGTGTAACAATTTATATTAAAACTAGAAAAGCCCCGGTTCGGGAACGAACCGAGTTCTGAATGCAAGAATTTTTTTTAAATAAAACTTGAAATGTACAAAACTCGGCCAGGTGCTTGCCAATAGATCAAAGTTTGTTAATAAAACCATTTTCAAATTTATGAAATCAATGAAAGTACAGTCGGTAACAAAAGTGTCCGAACACTAGCAAAAATTCCTATGTAAAAAAAAGTACACTTCATACGGTTTTGTTAAATAAATCCTTGTCGAATCCTGTTCTTAGTCAGTCTAAGAACATGATTCGATAAGGATTTATTTAACGAAACCGTATGAAGTGTACTTTTTTTACATAGGAAGGAATTTTTGCTAGTGCTCGGACACTTTTGTTACCGACTGTACATTCGTTTGTGTTTTTAGGCATACAATTTTGATAGACATGGAGTAACTTTTTTTTTTTTTTTTTTCTAGTGTTAAAAAAATTGGTCTTGAATATTTAAACACTTTGTTAACAAGAAAAGAAAAATAATAATAAATAAAAAATAATTTTTTTTTTTTTTTTATCTTCAACACAAGGCACCATTAATAATATTACATAAACTAAAATTTTAGTTTTATTGACACTTATTATGAACTTTTTACTATAAGGAATCTTTCTCTGCCGACGAACAATATAAAAATCATGTTAAATTGCCTTTGAAATAATGGAGATATTACAGATGACAAAAGTGCGGATTTATCGCACGCTTTTATTATTAGTGACACATATTACAATTTAATGGAGTGTTCTTCCCCCCCCCCCCTTTTTTTTTTAAATATACACTTATTAAGATATACTTCATTTTATCTAAGATTTAATTTAATTGTGTCTGATACAAGAACAATAACATAAAAACTTCAATATCGGTGACGCCAAGGCTGTGGTATATTTTATGAATTGCTGTCTCAGGTTGAAACTTAGTTTATCTTTAAAGCTTATTTTCTCCTGTGTACATATTTTCGCTACTCAGCTTCTGCGGAGGTTATGTTATCTTCTCCTTAGAGTGGTCGGCTCTAAAAGAGATAAGATAATAATGACTCTCTAAAGATATTAAATTCAAGTAACTCTCTTGTTTAGAGAAAAATACACGTTTCTTTATTTTATAATATATATTTTTTAAGGATATGAATTCGAATACTAACGTACAGAGTATATAATTGTAACTGATTCTTTCTGAAAAACAAATCAATTATAGATTCAATCACATACAGTCGGCAGCAAAATTATTCGAGCGTTAGCAAAAATTCCTATGTAAAAAAAGTACACTTAATACTGTTTTGTTTTATAAATCCTTGTCGAATCATGTTCTTACACTGACTAAGACAATGATTCGACAAGGATTTATTTAACAAAACATTATTAAGTGTACTTTTTTTACATAGGAATTTTTGCTAGCGCTCGATTAGTTTTGCTGCCGACTGTAAATAAAATATATTATTGAAAGTTTCACAGATAATTTGTAAGGTGTGAGGCCTCACGCAATCTCTTTTAGTTTCAAGTGCTTGAATTCGCGTCTACAGCCGGGGCAGCAAAATTATTCGAAACAGGATTCGACAAGGATTTATTTAACAAAACCGTATGAAGTGTACTTTTTTTACATAGGAATTTTTCCTAGTGTTCGGACACTTTTGTTACCGACTGTACACTTAATACTTTTTTTTTTTTTTTTTTAATAAATCCGTGTCAAATCATGTTCTTAGTCTAAGAACATGATTCGACAAGGATTTATTTTGCAAAATAACATTAAGTGTACATTTTATGTAGGAATTTTTGCTAGCGCTTGAATTATTTTGCTGCCGACTGTAGTTTACGCTGACCAAATGTCCCCATTTTCTGAGGACAGCCTTTATTTTGAAGGCATTGTTCTAAGTTTTTTTAAAAATTGTAGAAAGAATTAAGAAGGAAAAAATACCTTCTTCACTGTAGCAAATTTAACTCTTCTGTGTTATAATGGTACTCTGATCTGGTCACTATAGTCTAGTTGTCCAGAGAGTGTTAGGTTGCAAGAGATAAAGTCACCTGTTGGATGTAATGCTAGCTGGCGATGGTCTCGGTGAAAGTGTAACGTTGAGCATAGAAGAGTTGTGTTGGTGTAAAAGAAGGTTGCCGGTTGTTTTAATTTAGCTTGGCGTTTGGTCCTGCTGGAAATATAGAAAGAGTTAAGGGGATGTTGCGAAGCCTTTTTGTATTCAGCTGGTTATCGGTATTTTTAGAATTGATGTTTTAGGGAAAATGATATGAATCGTTCTCCAGCTTATTTATTTAAAATGAAACTTTCGAATAAAGGAAGTTTGCTTTTAGATGGAATTTTTTGTCAGTGCTGATATTCAAGTTTCTAGATTAAAGAATTACAAAGGTGCTTCGTAATACATTCGGAGTTAATCATTTCCTAATGTGAATTAGCGAGGCCTTGCAACTCAGACTAAACCAAAAATGATATTTAATTAAAGTCTGTTGAATTCGCTATTTTATAGTTTCTTAAAATTTGAAATCTATTTTATGGTTATTTAAGTTAAGCTTTTATAGGAAAGTCACAACTTCCCTCCTGTTTGAAGTTCAAAATAAAAGAAATTAGATTTTACCTAGCTTGTCTTCATTTGCATTAAATAGATATTTTAGTAGTTAAGGCTGTACATCAGTCATATTCCCTCTTTCTTTCTTCCCATGTTAAACTATGGGATTTTTTGTTGCTCCATTTTATAAGGATATCTCATTCAAAAATGAAGTTTTTTGAATTATATTTTTTGAATATAACTCTTAAAATAGGTCTCCATTTAAAAACAAAGCAAACAACAACGTCTAGAACGCCAAATAGAAATAATAGGAAAGCTTTCCTATTATTTCTATTTGGCGTTCTAGACGCTGTTGTTTGCCTTGTTTTCATAATCCCACCCATTAATATGTGTCCTTTCCGTGGAGGATCAAAATTGTGATAGCATGTCTCCGGACCACCTCTAGGGGTGTGTCCCAGACCGTCGCCAATTGCCCATCTGCGAAGCACTAGTGCGACGTAAAACCCAACCATCCATCCATTAATATGTCTCCTTTTAGCTTAGTGAGCAAATTATACAGTCGACAGCAAAATTATTCGAGAGCTAGCAAAGATTCCTGTGGAAAAAAAGTACACTTAATACTGTTTTGTTAAATAAATCCTTGTCGAATCATATTCTTATTCAGTCTAAGAACATGAATTTTTGCTAGCGCTCGAAAATTTTTGCTGTTGACTGTACATCTGGGGGCCATCGAAGCGGGGGAGGCATCCCCTCCGTGGAGGATCAAAATTGTGAGGGCATGTCTCCGGACCATCCTTAGGGATGCATCTCAGACCGTCCCCAGTTACCCATAGCATAGTACTAGTGCGATGTTAAACCCATCCAACCAAACAACCTTTTAGCTTAGTGAGCAATTAAAAAAATATATAACTTAAATATTTTATTTCATTAAGTAAATTTAGGATTTAAAGTTTGTATTTCTAAACGAAAATCCCATTGGGTAATATTGGAAGAAAGAAAAAGAGAATCTGACTGATGATAGCCTTAAAGGGATGGTCACCTATTTTGACTGGCAGTCCAACCCCATATTATTTTCTGGAGAAATTTGTTTTATAAATTTCTCGCATTCTCTAATATATATATATATTTTTTTTTAATTCCGTTTTCACATTTAGAAAATTCAAAACCATTAAAATGTTTTTTCGTTTTCTAAAAATTAATTAATTTAATATTTAATATTTCATTTTAAAGCTGTAAAGTGCGAAAAATGAACTAAGAGCATTTTTTAAACTTTATAGCTTCGAAAATTAAAAAAAAAAAATCAATTTTTGGAAAACGAGAAACATTTTAATGGTTCTGAATTTTCCAAATGTGAAAAAAAAAGAAAAAAGTAATACAGTAGAGTAACTTATAACACAAATTTCTCCATAGAATAACATGGAATTAGACTGCTGGTAAAATTAGATGAAGTATCACCCTAAAATGGGAGAAGCAAATAGGGCTGAGAACCAGCCTTTACAAATTAACACAACGAGAATATCTATTTCAGAATTTAGTCCTAGCTGAAATAGACAACAGTTTACATCGAACTTGTTAGCATAATCAGTGCACAGTGAAACATTGGCTTTACAAATCAGAAGGCAAAATGAAAAATTACCTAATTTACTACAAAGTGTCATTAATGTATTCGGTTTTAAGTAGACTGTTTGTCGATAGCAAATTGCGTCTCACAGTTTAAAATTAATTATTATTATTATTATTAAAATTGAACAGCAATATGTATGCAAATCGTAACTTACCTTACTTGAACTCATACTTTTAACTTACTCATCTTACTTGGGGGGGGGGGAGAATGATTTGGTTTTATAATTATAATAGTAATAGCTGGACGCAGATTTATATATAGGTATA
This sequence comes from Salticus scenicus, assembly GCA_963930645.1. Classification (NCBI taxonomy): domain Eukaryota; kingdom Metazoa; phylum Arthropoda; class Arachnida; order Araneae; family Salticidae; genus Salticus; species Salticus scenicus. The sequence goes on along the minus strand of OZ005651.1, from coordinate 205,780,106 downwards.
TATTTTTATTTTTATTTATTTATTTTTTCCATAAAATTTTTTTAAGTGTCCAATACCACGTTAGATTTAAAAATCAGCATATAGCACTTCAGAAAAGTCTTTATGAATGAAAATAAATAAGTAAATAAATAAATATATTGTTATTTTTCATCGCAATGTTAACTTACAATTATTTTTTATCATATTTATTTATTTTAATCTTGAATATGTATCCCATCATATAAATAAATCCCATGAACAAAAAATAAATTCAGATGCAGTCGGTAACAAAAGTGTCCGAACACTAGCAAAAATTCCTATGTAAAAAAAGTACACTTCATACGGTTTTGTTAGATAAATCCTTGTCAAATCCTGTTCTTAGTCATTGTAAGAACATTATTTGATAAGGATTTATTTAACAAAACCGTATGCAGTGTACTTTTTTTACATAGGAATTTTTGCTAGTGTTCGGACACTTTTGTTACCGACTGTACATTTTTGTTTCATTTTTGAATATCTTATCATTAAAACACATGTTTAAACAATTAATTTATATTTAGAAAGTAAGATGCTTTTTCACACTAAATTATTAGTCACACTTTAATTAATACCCCATTTTACATTACAAAACTATTACGATAATTTAAATCAGCTGACCGATAAATGTAAAAAGTGGTGCGAATTTTTCTTTCACAATTATTTTCATTTTTCTCAATGAAATACTCTCTTCTTTTAATATATTACTTGCAAAGAGTTTTTAACACATGACCTTTATATTTTTTATATCCTTAACAAAACACTAAGTCCTCTCGCGATTTATTTTTAGTATCTGAATTTCATGCTATCTAGTTTTATCTGTTTATTGATGACTTTCCCTTTTATTCGAAAAAGTTTTTTTTTTTTTTTTTTCCCTTCATTATTGATAAGCGTTTGAAAATGTTTTTGTAATTCCTTAGCATTTTAGCGTTCGAAAATTATGTGAATGAATCCCATTTCATTAAAATGGGATAAAAGCTGTTTTTTCCTCGAAATGTGTTGATCGATCGTTTATACAAGCGTAATGAATAGCTTTCTAAACGCTATTCATAACGCTTAAATATTTTTACTCAATAACTGTTGAAATTTGTTGCGAAATAATGGAAGTTATGTAATAATAATAAAAGAAAATATAGCTATAGCAAATTTTTCATGAATATACTGTGAAACACTAATTATTTTTTTAGAGGCAGTATTACAAATATGTGGCCAAATAAAGAATTATAAATTAAAATTAACTTTGACATTGACTTTGTAAATCTTATTGCTGGAGAGTCACATATTTTAATTGTGTTATTCATCTTCATAATATTATGTTTTTATTTATGGATATTAAGCTTGTTTTACAAAATTCTAAATCTTATTTAGAACTTTTCAATTCATCATTTCACTCTCTATTTTGGATAGGAAATGTTTTGAGTTAAAAACATATTTTTTATTAAAGTTCTACATTTGTTTTATAAATGTAATTTTGATGAATTTTATCATTAAAATGCATTAAAATAAAATGGTAAACATATGATTTTTTTCTTCTTTAAACTGTTTAAGATTTGTGAAATTTGTGCATTTTTTTATTTTTTTTAATTGATATAATTTATTTATATATTTATTTCACGCTTATACAACAATACTTATAAAAAATTAATTATTCACATATAGCAGTTTATAAAATAAACAGTACAAATTCATATCTCATAAGGATTTCCATAAAATCATTAAATATTGTAAAATGAAAATAAATAAATAAATAAATAAAAATAAATGAAAGAAAGAAAGAAAGAAGAAGCATTAAGTCATAATGCTTACAAGAAATTGGATCAAAATTGCAAAGAGGTCGCACTTTATCAAAAATGACAAATAATATACAGTCGGTAACAAAAGCTTCCGAACACTAGCAGAAATTCCTATGTAAAAAAAGTACACTTCATGCGATTTTGTTAAATAAATCCTTATCGAATCATGTTCTTACACTGACTAAGAACAGGATTCGACAATGATTTATTTAACAAAACCATATGAAGTGTGCTTTTTTCACATAGAAATTTTTGCTAGTGTTCGGACATTTTTGTTACCGACTGTACTAAATATTAAGCAAATAAACTTCGAAAATATACATAAACCAGAAATATTTTTTTCATTTTAAAGCGTTTTGTATTATTTAAACCAAGCGATATTAAATATTTAAGATTTAATACCATACTGCTATTTCAAACACGAATGTGTTTGGCAAAATTTATTTTCAAACATAATAAAAATTAGTTTTATTTCTTAGAAAATAGCTGTGAATGTTATGATTTTGTGAATTTAAAAGTAGTAGAAAAAGTGAAGGAAAGAAAACTGCACATAAGTTTTCGTTTGGCAACTTTATTATTGTTTACAAACTTGATTGTCAAAAGCAATTTATTTTAAGAAGCAAGTGCTAAATATTAAAAAAATAAACTTTAAAAATATACATTTAAAAAAAAAAAAAAAAAAAAAAAAATCATTTTAAAGCATCTTGTATTATTTAAGCCAAGCAACGTTAAATATTTTATGATTTCATACTGCTATTTCAGAATTACAGTTTGTAATTTTAATTTCTACTTGAATATGAATATGTTTGACAAAGCATATTTTTAAACTTTACAAAAATTAATTTTTATTTCTTAGAAGAATAGCTGTGAATGTTTTGAGGACAATTTTGTGAATTCAAAAACAATAGAAAGTGAAGAAAATGAAAACTTCCCATACTAACCTGCTACTAACTACTCGCGAAATAGAAAAATAATTTTCGATCAAAGATGCTATTCATGTAGACTTAGCAAATGTAGTTCATCTCTGTTGACACTAGTGGTGTTACTATATTTCCGGTTCGCGTTTTAGCTTCACTGTCCTATCTGTATGATAATCTGTGTACTAAAACTACCATAAGACTAAAGAATTAGTCTCATGGAAAACTTTCTTTCTTAAATATATATATATATATATATATATAATACACATTGTTTCTAATGCAATAAAATTAATTTAACTGAAATTATTACAAATACTCCATTTTATTGAATATTTTACAGTATTTAAACGAATATTTTATTTTGTGTTGTGAAAAAAAGCATTAGACTAACAGACACAAATGCAGTCGGCAGCAAAATTATTGAAGCACTAGCAATAATTCCTACTTAAAAGATGTGCACCTAAAGGTGGCTTTATAGTGGCCGTTCCTTTCCGTTGTCCGCAATCACCGAGCTAGAATATAAGGAGTGATGACTATCTACTGAATAAGAAATTGAATAGAAATGAATTGAATATGAAGTTATCACTCCTTATATTCTACGTACTATTCTTGCGTACAGCGGAACGGAACGGTCACTATAAAGCCTACTTAATTCTGTTTTATTAAGTTCAGTCGGTAACAAAAGTGTCCGAACACTAGCAAAAATTCCTATGTAAAAAAAGTACACTTCATACGGTTTTGTTAAATAAATCCTTGTCGAATCCTGTTCTTAGTCAGTGTAAGAACATGATTGAACATGAACATCAGTCGGTAACAAAAGTGTCCGAACACTAGCAAAAATTCCTATGTAAAAAAAGTACACTTCATACGGTTTTGTTAAATAAATCCTTGTCGAATCCTGTTCTTAGTCAGTGTAAGAACATGATTCGATAAGGATTTATTTAACAAAACCGTATGAAGTGTACATTTTTTACATAGGAATTTTTGCTAGTGTTTGGACACTTTTGTTACCGACTGTAAATACAATCGGCAGCAAAAGAATTCGAGCACTAGCAAAAATTTCTATATAAAAAATTTACATTTAATACTGTTTTGTTAAATAAATCCTTGTCCAGTCATGTTCTTGGACTGACTAAGAACAGGATTTGACAAGGATTCATTTAACAAAACTGTATTAAGTGTTTTTTTTTTTTTTTTTTTTTTTTTTACACAGGAATTTTTGCTAGTGCTCGGATACTTTTGCTGTCGACTGTATTTGTCGAGTAATAATCTTAGACCTATACTGTTTATGAAAAAGTAAGTTGATGATAAAAATTAGCGATCAAACTAAAAAAAAAAAAAATGTATATAGATGAAAAGTGTGGATGTGTACTTCAATAATTTTGCTGCTGACTGTATATAGACATATGGGTTTATAGGTATCCCATATTGTCCCCTAGTTTTATTTCTGAATAAAAATTTAAGTATGTATAAGGAAAGGGAACGTGACGTCACTTGCGGTCAAATTATGGGTAAAGTGGCAAAACATTGGTATTTCCACCAATAGAGATTGATCTTTTGCCACTCGAGAGTGGCAAAGATTTATTGACGGAGCGTTTCTTTGTAAACATGCCCTTTCCTTATTGATTGATTTCAGGTTTTTTACAGCTCATAGGTTGAATTATTTATTGTATGACTCTAATTATTTTAATTATTATCAAATAAAAAGTCCTCTCCACGAAGGATCAAAATTTTGATGGCATGTCTCCGGATCACCCTTAGGGGTGAGTACTAAACCGTAGCCATTTGCCCATAGTGTAGCACTATTGCGACGTAAAATCAACTCACTAGCTCACTCATTCAAAATAAATATTTCATTAGAAAACTCCCATAGCAATTATCTTTGCTTTTAATGATAAAAAAGGAAAGAAGAAAAGAGAATGGACATGCAAAAATGCATGAGTACATATACACGGTAATCTGTTCATCATTATTAATGAACGTGTGTATACTTTCATAAGATGTTTGCAAAATGAATGCTTGTTCGTAAAAAATGGTCAATATAAAGATTTTTGAGAACTTTCCATTTGAACAGGTTTTAGTATCTTTAAATACTTTATTTTACCCAGAATTCACGCTGTGCGTTATCATATTGAGGCATTCTAGATAAATAGATGTCTGTATTCTTCCTGTCACTAAAATTGCTTTATGCTACTACAACGATTACAGTTCAGTTTCGTGAGGTCGATCCTGATAACCTCAATGAAAAGAGGAGAAACTATACGCATTAAAAAACAAAATAAATATAAACATGAACACTTAAGAGAATTTATCTTTTATTTCACACCACAACATTTTTGAAATTACGTTATTAATCTTAATGGCATGTTATCTGACAGATTATCATTTTAATCACAATAACAAACTGATAAAAACACAGCCGAATAGTTTGTTTTGTTATTTGATATATATATATATATATATATATAAAATTAAATACAAGAATAAAGTTATGAATAAACTAAATTGAAAAAAGGTAAGTTAAAATGCTGGATGAGAAGTGGAAGGGGGATAAATATGAACCGCTGGATGTCTGATTTCTTCAAAGATTATTTGATTTCTTTTCTTATTGAAGTGGACAGATGATTCCTCCCCCCCCCCTACACATACAAACGCACAAGCAAAGGAACAAACAGTAATTTATAGTTACAATGGAAGTGTCTGGAATTTAATAAAAAGTGTTATGTCTTTCAAAAAGGGAGGATCCCTCAGATAAATAATCATTAAAAATATGGGGATATAAATATTACTGTGTACTGAAAGGAATAACCATTTTAATGATGTATGGGAGACAAATTTACAGGTACGTAGTAGACAGACAGTTTTAGGAATAATTACATCGTGAAATAAATTTATTTTCAGTCATTTCATTTACAGAAATGACAAACTATCTTAATCACCAGTTCGTGGGTTAGGCTATTATAAAATTTTAAAGTATGCTTCAAAATTATACTTAGTATAGTATTTGAAAAGAGTAAGAAAATAATCTAAACAGCAAATGTAAACAAACGCATAAAGAGCCACGTGCGCCTCTCTCCCGAAAGTCCAATGGGATGGGAGGAAGCGGGTAAAGCACACTACTGTCTTTGACTTTGACACCTATCTTCAATTCAAACACAGTTGAACATACCATGTGTTCATCCCACGCCGATATCATATCTTGAGGACCAAATGCTCTCTGTATTCCTGGTCCTGGCTCTTCCCCAATGTTATAACCCGGCCGTTGTCAGACGGCGGCGCTCTGCGGATAGAAAGAGAGAGAAAGGATTGAAAGATGACGAATCAGGGTTTCTAAGAATTCAGGATGTTTTAATTAGTTATGTTTTCGTTAATTTTTTTTTTTTTTTTTTTTTTTTTTTTTTTTAATTAGCTTCGTCTCTCTCGACTTCATTTTTTCTCCTTTACTTGTACGAAATGGACTCGTGAACTCTTCCTCCTCTTTTTTCTCTTTTAGTGATGACACTTTTATGATTAATGATGTTTATGGTGATTCTGATGAAGATTCGCAGTTTTAACAGAAATATTAAGAATTTGTTGTCAGTCAGAAACAACATTTTTGTTTCAAAAGGCACAAAACGGACACGCACAAACGGATACACACAGATACAGAAAAAAAAAAAAAAAGATGTTTAAAAAAATATATGTTATTTGTAGAATATTTGGACTACGATTTTTTTCTTTTACTTTTTATGTACTTATTTCTCTGGGGTCCTAGCCCGTATTTACGCGAGATTCAGAGAAAACCACGGAAAACTTCGAACGGCTAGGTCAATGATCGCGACCTGGTATCGAACCCCGCGCTTCCCACCTACCTGCTTTGAACGCAGAACCGCTCGGCCGCCGTTTTGGTGATAAATGGAATGTTAATGAGAGCACTTTAAATTCTTATTTCCGGAAAATTTTGACATAAACCCACTCAGTAAACGATTAGTTATAATAGCATAGGTAAACACCATCCTGCCTTAGAAAATACGTTTTTAAAATAACTATCAATAAATATTCTTATTCACTTGTAAACTTAATTTATTTTATTCCCTAGTATTCTAGAAACACGTTCCTATTAATTTTGTTTACCATATGATGTACCGACTGTTCGTTAAAACATTTCTTTTTCCTTACAGATAAAAATTAAGAGTGCACTTACACTTCCGTAATTTAATTTCAACTACGTGCAAACACTTTAGATTGAGTTACTAAGCTAAAATATGTTGCTTAATTATGATTTAAAATATGACGGAGTTCATAAACAATCACAAGTTTCTATGATCAATATTTAAAACTGAAAAAGCGCATTTGCGAATAGGCATATTATGTTTTAGGTAAATTATGAAATTAAATGTCGGACTTATTTTGATTAATTAAGCTTCAAAATATTTCTAAGCAAATAAAATAAGTATAATTAAATTTATTTAATCTTCTACGGCTTAATTTAAAATAAATAAAAACAAATTAGGCTTTTAATTTTACATTTTGAAAGGTATATGTCATTACAATAAGTAGAAGTAAATAAGAATAATATCACTGATTTAAAATTTCCGAAAGATATATATTATTATTTTTTTTTTTTTTTCATTTTCTTGTAAATTGTATGGAATATATTTATTAATTTTTATTTTTAATTATATATCTAGAATCAATTTTTTATTCATTTTTAAAGCATTATAATTTTGATGTCACTTCATCTCAATTTTCACCATTTTTAAACTTTCATTATTATGGTAATTATTCTAACATTGCTAAGCCAATTTATTAAGTGAAATAATTTTTGTATTTGTAATGTAATTAAGAATAGAAAAATAAATACATTTCCCTGACGGATTTTTTTTTTCTCATTATTTATTTCACAATCATTTTGTCTGAGTTAATATCGATTGAAGTTTCTCCTTAAGAGATTAACTTTTGTTAGTTTTCCAGAAATGCAGGTAAGTTAATTAAAAGAAAACAGTTTTTTACCGAGCTTTCTGATACCCGAATGCAAAAGTTTAAAACTCAATCAATATTTTTTTTTTGTATTTTCATTATAAAATTTCATTTCATGTAAATCATTGCGAAATGTTTCATTTTAATAACTTTACCTATTCAGAATATTAGTTTCTCTAATGTTTATTTTCGTTGATACAAATTATATGATGTTCCTAAATTTAAGGGTTGTGCAATCGGTTCTGGTTGAAGGAATTAATAGTAATCCGTTGCTGTTGAAATCTCATTTTATTAAAGTAAAGAATTAGTTGGTGGCAAGCAAGTAAAATGTAGAATTCAATTACCTTCATGTATTTAATCTTAAACTATTTTTCTATTTGAAATATTATCTTTAGTTAAAAATTTCATTATAATCGAAAATAATTTATAATTAAGCATAACTTGGAAAAGACTGTCAAAAAAAAAAAAATCGGCGATTTCTGAATAATTTAATTATATTTATAAAAATACAATGGATTAAGTCACTCTAACCAGAACTGGATAAGTAGTTTAATTAAGTTTTGCCTATCAAGTAAAAGATATCAAAAGCTGGGGGAAAAAAACTTTTTTCAAATACAAATTTCATAAAAACATCAGGGGGAAAAAAAAAAGAAAAGAAAGGAAGAAAGAAAAGTTTCACGTTTAGAAAAAAAGAATGAAAAAACAAGAAGAAAATAAAAACATTTCGAGACAAATTCTGATATTATTATTATTATTATTTATTATTATTATTATTATTTCGTTAAATTTTTCCCCAAACGCCTCACATTTCTTAGAAAAATTGTAATGGATTTTATTTTAACAGATATGCTGTTTCGTTATTTTTTTACATTATATATATGATAGATATCGTAATAAAATTTAACCTTAAAATTTAGCAATCAATAGGTACAAAACAATACTAACACAACAAAAATAGAACTGATATTAACTTATAGGTAAGACTGACACAAAAATGTTGCGATACAGATTAAGAACCAATAAGAGACAAAAACAATTTCAAGACTCAATTAGGCACATTCATACCACTAAAGGAATATCCCAATATTTATCATAGATGAAACAATTCTACATCAAAGAGTAGGTAAAAGCATAGATCCACAAATAGCCAAATAACGTAAATGATTAAAAATTGAAATAATACACATAAGAATAAGTGCAATTGCAGCTGTAATCAAAGTGCATGTAAACTTTTAAAAAATAATGGTAAAGCCAAATTGGCAAAGTTATGTATATATATAATTATATACACAACTAAACATAAACAAGATTTAAAAATTAATGAAAAAACTGTTTATATTAAACAAAATACATTTGTATATATATATATATATATATATATATATATATTAGTATATTTTATAGGTTGCTCCAACAGATTATATGCACGCTTACACAGGAACAAGGATTTTTTTTTACTGATAATAAAAGCATTTTATAAATTATAAGCTAAATGTTGAATTGAAAGACGTGGGTATGTTTTACTTTCCGCTAAACACTATACATTTATCTGTTGAATTAAAGTTGATTATTTTATTAGTGTATTTTATTTATTTTATTTTCTATTTTATTTTATTTTTTTTTTCTTTTAAGGAGCTATTTTCTGTCTACAATTTTGCATTTTACTGAAAAATTAAGCCCGTTTTACAAAATTATTATTATTATTATTTAATTGTAATATTCCTATTTTTAAGATTTCTGTTAAAAATAAAATCTTGCACAAAAATGACATTAATAAAAACTGAAAAAACAGATTAAATATAATATGTATAACAGATACAATACGTATTACAATATGTAAAAAAAGGCATGCTATAACTACATTTTCATTTTAAAACTTGACTTCTTATGAAGAGAAAGAAAAATAATAACTAATGCTGAAAAATATTTATTATAATGTATTTTTTTTTTAATTAATTAATTTAACAATGTATAATTACTATATTAACGAATTCATTTCTGTAAATTAATATCGATAGATTTTTGAAAATACAGAAAGGTACAATGTTTACATAATAATAATCCTCATAATTAGTGAAACTATATTCGGTGGCATAATGTACTTAGTACATTTCAATCGAAACAACGTTTCTACGCATTTATTTTAATGCACTGATGCATGTTTAAAAGATTATGTCTCAAAATCTTTATTAATCTTTGAACTTTTCCAATACAGTTACCATGGAAACGCTTTTTTGCAATCTCTTTTAATAAGAAAGTTTAATATATACACATTTTTTTCACACGTATATGCTTGTAAAGTTTTTTTTTTTTTTTTTCCCCTCTCTGTGAATTATAAAATGTTTTGTTAACTATTTTTCTTTTCTTTCTTGTTTTCATTTCATTTTCTTTTATTTCTTTTCTTTCTTTCTTTCTTTTTTTTTTTTTTTTTTTTTGTAAGGCTTTATGAACGTTCTAATGAATTTTCTCGTCAAAAATTAATGTAATGCGTAGTTTAATCTCATTTATCATTTTTATTATTATTATTAATTTTCAAAAAGTAAGCCTTTTTCACAAATAAATTAATTAATCGGCAAAATTAAAAAAATAAATAAATGAAAAATAAATTGGCCTAAGATTAATTTGATGTCAAGTTAAATGTTTCATACATTTATCAATTTATTTTTTTATATTTATTATTATTATTATCGTTATATTTTATTAAGTGAAAACTTGAAACTAAACATTTTATTAAGGGAAAAAGAAAGAAAGAAAGAAAGAAATGACATTTTTACCAATGAGGTGAAAATTTTACTCAACATGCAAATAAAAATGCATAGAAAAAAAACCTGGGGAAAGTACATAGAAACGTTTATTAGCTCGCCTTGAACCAGATGCGCTTCCGTTATGCTACAGATGCTGCATCGGAGCTGGTATATATGCTGTTTTACTCGTATGTAACACCTGCGATTTTCCTCGCATAGTGTCAAGTAACCTCAACTGTGTTGTACAGGTGCTTTCTTTCTAAAGAGCGCGCTTTGCATATTCTTTTCAAACACTTCGTCAGTCGCATTTTATCTTTTTATCTGACAGATGGGCACGCATGCACGCGCGTACGATCACTAGAGGTGTGCACAGACCCTAGCAAAATAAAGACAAATTTTCAAACGCACCGATGCGGGGCAGCAAAATATTGATACATTATTTAATAAGTTACATCAATAAATCCGAGATTTTTTTTTTTTTTTTTTATCGTTGGATTAGGTTGACAAAGTATAAAAGTTGTTAAATGAGTGAGTGTAGCGAAAAATATGATACACGGACTAACCCCAGTTTGACAACATGAGTGAAGAAATTTCAAAAACTTGCAAAACCAGGTTAGTAGCATTTACTTCAAAGGTTTTTTCTTTTTTCTTCTTCTCTTTTCTTTTTTTTTTCTTTTTTTTCTTTTTTTTTTTTTTTTTTTTTTTTTTTTACGTTTTAGGCATGTACACTTCGTGCTTCGACTTTTCGAGCAAAAATGTGGCGAAAAACTGTTTTTTTTTTTTTTTCCTGTTCTCCCGCTTACATTTTCCCGTCTGGTGAAAAGTTGTGTATTGTTATTTCGATCCGGAACAACTGTTGCATGCTTTTGAAGTTCATAGTGTTTGCCTTCAAAGTTGTTTATTCATCCCATTGAAGGTTGTTTCTTTAATTTAATAAAGTTCTGATATAGTGCTGCTTTATTTAAAAATTTGCAAAAATAAAAGTAAATAAGAATCTCCATTTCAGTAAATATTAAAGAATAATGCAATTCAATCCTAGCCCTTTATTATTATTATTATTATTGTGCCATTTTTCAGATTTTTAAATTTTTATCTTTGTGTATTAGTAATTACATTTTTAATTCTTTTAAAATGATTTATCAACTAGACAATGGAAATATACTTTATTTAAAGTAAAAGTTTTGCCTGATTTTTAGATAAATTATTAATTTTCATTTAGATTTCGGGTTTCGGATAAAAAGGAGTCAGGTTTTGGTATAAAGAAATAGGGTTCGGGTCGATGCAAAAAGTTTAGTCGGGTTCGGGTCGGGTAGGACACTAATTGACCTTTTACATGCCAATGTTCCATAAATGGAACATGGAATTAAAAGTTCATTTAAAAATTAAATATCATGAATACTGACTTGAAAAAATTATCAGTTATAATAGAAAGATGACTTGATTTTTTGAAATAGAAATTACAGTTCAATCATAAAAGGGGAAATGTACAGAAAAGTATAAAAATGACCTATTTTACCAATTTCACTTTTACCTCACAGTTTAAAAATTCACATAATTCAGAAAAATAAGCAAATGCTTCTAAAAATGGGCTGGCATGTTTAAAATAGCTTACATTATTAAAATATAATATAATATAACAATGTTAAAATATAATAACATTAAATTAATAATATTAATTAAATATAATAATCTTAAATTATATTAAAAAAAATTTTTTTTACGCATTTTAATGATAGAGTTATTTAAACTAAAGCATTAGAAGACAAAATCTGTAAAAAACTAATTTAAATTACACTCGGATCTGAATGCGGTGTCTAAAAGGTTAATAGTATATATATATATATATATTTTTTTAAATACTACTTATATGTAACATTATAAAACGTTATTAATTTGTAAAATTGGATATAGAAATCGTTTTATTATTATTATTTTCTGACAGATTTAACCGCAACAAATTTTGTATGTAAGAAACACGTGAGAATATATTATATTAGCTTTTTTTTCTTAATTTAAATTAAAAAGAAAAAGAAAGTAAAGAAAAAACATTATTAACGGTTTGAAAATGAAAATATTTTGATATTAGATGCATTCTTCTATTCAAGAAACCCTTTAAATAATAATATTACTGGGGAAATTTTTCATTTGTAAGTTATGAAATCTATTTCAAGATAGTGTCTCATTGCTTCTTTGCTTACATCTGAAGAGGAACTGCAATATCTTATTCCTAGAACTGCTTTGTGCGGTGTAGAAATGTTTGTAGTATTTTTTATTTTATTCTTAGAAGTTTATAAAATCCTTCTTCTCCTCTCAAAGCTCAACGCAAGATAGCTAACATATTACAACGAAATTTTGGTAAACATATGATTTATTTTAAAAAATCGATACTCTCTTATATATATATATATACTTGCATTACGTTTGACATGTTCATTTCGGCATTTCAGATTCAGAAAATTTTGACAAAGAAAAAATTAAGTTTCTGATTTAAATTTTGCGTTTTTATGTGAAAATCATTTGATATGGGACAATTTTCTCAAACGGAAATTTTAGGTTCTTTTTTCGACTTGTCATTTTTTTTTTTTTTTTCACAATTATTCTCCACATTATTCCCTTTTGTAAATTATATTCCTTCTTTTCCACTGCTTAATCAGAATGAATTCTTAGATTTTTGCGTACTAACGCTATTACTTCTATAACATTATTCATTATTTTCAATATTTAAAACTTTGTATCATGAGAATTTATCTCACTTTTGATTTGCTCGTGTCAGACGTGCAGAACGTTTTGAATCAAAAATTTCTTATTTAAGCGGGACCCCTGCGTAATCTGACACACTACCGTCTTAAATAATTTGTGCTTTAAATTGTCTTTTCTTGTCCCATATAACTTTTAAACAAATCTTAAGTCAATCGTAGATTGTAACTATTAACAATCATAGGGTATTAATAGATTAATGAAATACAAACTATTGTTGCATCGACATCGCTTAACCACATTATGAAAGGAACAAAAAAATGTACTTCAAATGCATTTTTTTTTTTTTTTTTTTTACTTACTTAGGTGAATTTTTAAAGATATAAATTATAAAATTTAGTTACGCATATCCCATCATCACAGTATTAATAAGAGTATTATGAGAAGGATTGTGACCATTAATATGAGATATACTAATGGTACTTTAGTGTACCATTAGTATATAGATGTCGAGAGAAGGTCAGGACCTTTAATAAAAAATATAAAAAAAGTATTTTATTATTATTATTATTTATATATTTTTAACATTTCTGGCAGATTTTTAAGGTAATATGTAAGTTATTTATAACGCAAATAAAGATCGGGAAAAATGGCAGTCAGAAACAGAGCCAATATGCTATAAAACTCTTTCATGAACAAAAACAGCTTCATGCAGCGCCTAGTGCCATATAGTTAGATTAAAGTACATCGTTCGATTCTAATAATTATCCTTGACATTCCTTCCACAAATTCGTCCAACCAGTGGCCGAGCAATTCTGCGCTCAAAGCTGGTAGACGGGAAGTGTCCGGTTCGATCGCAGATCGGACTCGTCGACCTAGTCGTTCGGGGTTTTCTGTGTGTGTGTGTGTGTGTGTGTGTGTTTTCGAAACTCGCGTGAATACGGACTAGGATTCCTTAAAAAGACCCACACGGAAGACACACCACTGTAGGCCTGGGACTCTTGTGTAGTCAATCGGCCTTAATCCCAAAACGCCAAAACACTTCCCACAAAGTTGATTTTATACATTTTTTAATCTAATGGATTGTACCGTTGCTAGATAAATAATTAGCCTGTTGTGTTGTACATCATAATTTAACGGAAGATTTTATATTTTAATTTATTTTTTGCACCTTTAAGGACGAGTTCTACAGACACACATTGAGATATTAAGAAACCAATCAAGTCAATGTTAACAAATTTGCTGCCCAATGAAAAGCGCACGTGCGACAAAAAAAAAAAAAATGGGCTGCACGTAATAATTATCTGCTAACGTTATTTTCAGAATATCAATGGCTAATAAAAGACATTTAAACCTTTTTATGGAAATTTTCGTGCTTTTCATGGTTTAACTACCTCTATACCTATATAAAATATCAATCGGCTCTGCACTACCCTATATTTTAAAAGCTCATATTTTTGTAATTTTAGTTTTTAAAAACGATCAACGGTTATAGTCAATTCGTGATCGTTAGCGGAGTCGATTACGTATTATATTGCAAACAAGACTAATTATAATTATTATAAAAGAACTCATAGTATGATAATGTAAAACTAGAAGATAATTTATATGTAAGTCGAAGAAACTTTGTTTAATTACCCATAAAAGTAAACACCATCATTTCATTTTTTATAACTTTGCTTATTGCTACTTTTTTTTTTTTTTTTAACTGTCAGGCTCTTCAGCATGAAGAAATTTCAAAAGTATTTTTTTTTTCCCTTAAATGATATTGTAGATTACACTCTTTTTTTAATGACGCTTTAAAACAAGATGTATTATGTGTATATACAGCCATAGTAAGAAGTAATAACCGTTTTTAAATGACCTATTTCACATTATCGTTTTTAAGATCGTATCTTTCAAATATTTTCTTCTATTTTATAATCATTTCATTATCATTTTTTTAATGAATCTTTTTTTGCTATGGTCATTAAATAATCCTTTATTATTTAATGTCAATTAATATGTAATGCATGCGGTAAGAATATAAATATTTAAAAAAAATACTTGTTAATGCGTTTGTATCAGTGGATTAAAGCTTAGCTGTAACGTGATAGCACTATAAATCGGCATTTTAATAAGTTTTTTTTTTTTTTTTTTTTTTTTTTTTTTAACTTTTAGTGGAACGTTTATATTACTCTGGAACATTTTCTGTCATCCTGTTATTAGAAAAGGGCTTAGTTTTAACTATAGCAATTGTAAATTACTTCTACTAAAAATATTTAATGTTGGCTACCTCTTTGACAAGGGGAAAAAAATAATAATAATAACGGTTTAAAAATTATTCTTTGGATAGCTTAAAATGATTTATTTTTTTAAACATTTAACATTTCCTTTCTTTAATGGCCCGTTTTGAAAGTTCAAAGGAACATTTAAATATTTTTTCAAAATTTTATTCTTTATCGTTTTCAGAAGCTGGTTTTCTATTTGTTTTATGATCATAAGAAGGTTTTATGTATACGTATTTTTTTTCCATCCGACATGCAATTATTTTTTCATATCAAGTTTAAAAACCAAACTTTAAAGTATGTAGTCGAAATAATGAAATATATTGATTTAAATAATATATATATATTTCGGTTTTACTTTCTCTTACATAAGAAAATATTCAATTCATGAATTTCTCCAGTTTTCCATGGAATTACACATTTTCAGATATCATAAACGTGATTTGATTATGTTTAGAAAATGTCTGTCCTTGTGTGTGGTTTAGCAAAATTTTGCGGAAACTGTATCTCTCGAACAATGGGTGGACTATAAACCAAACTGGACATTTGGTTGGAGCTTGAATTAAATAGGCGCTGATTAGCTTTTGGTATATATTGCCCAACAGGTGGCGCTGCTATTCTGCGATTTCCTCCATCTAAAGGAAGGCTATATCTCAACTTCCATAGTGTATAAATGCTAATTATGCTGATACAATTTGTGTGCATGTCGGCTAAGAGTTGGCGCTGCTATGTTGAATTAAATCCCATCTACAAGAAGGTTGTATCTCGGTTTCTGTTATATAAATGCACCAAACTTCGTATGCGAGATATAGATTATGAAAAATTATGCTGATTCAAGTTGGGATTATATCGACCAACAGGTGTCGCTGCTACTACTTTATGCGATTTTCCAGATAGAAAATTGCACCAAATCATATATGTAACATATTAATTGTGAGAAGTTAATTTGATTAAATTCTCGTACTTGTCAACCAGTACGAGGCACTGTTATAGAGAATCATATAGTAGGAAGTTTAGTGATGACCACAGCATATTAATTAGTACTGTATTAAGAATTAAGCATAGGTTACATCGGAGGACTCTTAAACAGGTGTTAGTGCATATTTTAGACAAGAATAGATTTTATTTTATTTGTTATTATATCTATTTATTTATTTATTGAGAATAAATTAAGTATTTGAAAGAAATCCCTTCCCCCCACAATTTCAATATATATATTTATATATATATATACATATATACTATATATATATATATATATATATATATATATATATATATATATATATATATATATATATATATATATATATATTAAGAATTTTTTTAAAACGTAGTAAAAGCCGAGCAACAGATTTAAGACCACTGAAACCACATAGACCAATAAGAATAAAATTTCATCAAATTAAAATTACCCGTGAAGACTGATTGTTAATTATTGAAACAATTAATTTTGACTTTTGAAACAATAAATTTTACTTATTGATTTTTTTTTAATATATAATTTAATTTAACATCAAACTTACCTTAATATTATTCCTAGATAGCTGCTGTTTAAATATTGTTGCCTGTGCGTTGAAGTTCGATGATAACCTTGCTTAACATAACAAAATTCTGAACAATAAATATTGTGCAATTCACGCGTTATGGTCTGTATGATAAAGAACATCTCCGGAAGAAACATTGTACTTATTTAACGTTTTTATATTCAACATGATTTTTCTGACTACTTAATCCATTGTAATTTACTCAATTCTTAAAATTTCAATTTGAAATTTTTACAAAATGTTATCCTTACAGGGAATGTTATTTCAAATTATGATCAGGAAAAAAAAAAAACATTGTTTGAAACAAATTTTTCAAAAATATACGAAATTGTACTAAATATTGTTTTGTACTGAGAGGAAATCTTTTAGGTTCTGTTTAAAACGCCACGCCGCCCCTTTACTTTTTTATTCTCATTTGTCCTTCTGAATGTCCAATTTTTTATGTCATATGAATACAAATTTAAATTTCTCGAAAAAGATTGTTGCTTAAAGCAATTTTCTGTTAATTCAAAAGAAATATTTTAAATGTTTAATAATTGTTTCTGTCAATTCCTAACTTCTTCTTTATATATATATATATATACATTATTACCGTCTGAGATTTTTTTTTTTTTTTTTTTTTTTTAACATAATTAAAAAAAATCATTTATTAAAATCTACTTAATATCGTTTTATTATGCTTTCGTACTTTTCACGATTTAATTAAGCAGCCGCTGCAGATGTTCACTATGTTAATATTCTCTTCGTTTTAACCTTACTATTAAATTATGCTTGATTGGCTCTTTCTCAATTTTGTTTACATTTTCACTTCAAAGGATTCAATCAATTCACTTTAGAAGTATAGTGCTACTTTGTATCAATTAGCCTTTATATGCTTTCTAAAATGTTGTTAATCAATATTTTAGTCGACATTTAATTTCTAGAATCGCCATTAAATTGTTGATAAATCTAAATTTCGGTAAATTTTCAAACTTCACAGATTGCTTTTATTATCAGCTTTTTAGAGATTAATATAAACGCGTTATGAAAGAAGTTTTCCTTTACTATTGTTATTATTAGTCATAGTTTGCATTTTGTAGAACCACATTAAATAACAAATAAAAATGCAGCACGACTTCGATTTCTCAGCATCTGAATTAGAATGCCAACAAATTTCATGCATTTATTATAAAACTAATTGAAATTGCATCTCCGGGAGTACACAATTTAAAAAGTAGGAAGTCCTCAATTATATTTTGCTTTTTATATAATGTGTTGCATTTATAATTTTTTTTTTCTTTGTGTGTGTGTGTGTGTGTGTGTTTCCTTTTATCTCTTAACCCATACTGTTCTTCTCATTACATCCTGGGGAGATGGGTATATGGACTTTTATGATCGACAAGTGCCGAGTTTCATTAGAGAATCTATCTAAAGTCATTCTTAAGTTTATTAAAAAAGTTATTTGAAGGTTTAAATAAATATTAAGAATTTGAACTGTAAATTGTTTACTGAGGAAACTGTAAACAAGGTAATCTTTTGAACAAACATAAAAGTTTATAGGCAACTTTCGCAATTTATATTTAATAATACTGTATTACCAACAATGTTTGTTTAATGTTTTATTAAATTATCATTATTTGTTCTACTTCTTAAATTGTGATTAGACTGTGTGTACTCAAAGATGAAGAAATTTAGTCACACGTTTTCAAGCTTTTGAAAGGAGTTGAACAAATAATGAAAATAATCTAGAAAAGTCCGTCGTCTAACTCTTTTTATTTTTTTTTGGGGGGGGGGGGGCGCGTATGTTCAATTCAAGTGCTTTAGGATTTATTTTCTTGTATTTTGATCCTCAAAAGTGTAGGAAATAATTTCATTTTTGTTGCTAAAACTCAGTACAATAAAAATGGAGTTTTATTGTGTTTACTTCAACTATTATATTAAATTTCTTCTGAAGTTGTCGATTTAAGTGCTGTTGTTTGCTGTCTGATAAATTTCGTAGTACTGGCTGTTTTTGTCTGCAGAGGCGTTATAGAAATCTTAGAGGGAATTTTGCTTACAAAAATGAACAAGATTTCTGAGATTTATAGAACATTTATTTAAAGAAACTATTGCAGTTTTTTTTATTTATAGTGACATGAAAAGCAAGGTAAAATATATTCGTATTTTTATTTTCAAACTTCGATTAATAAAAGGAAAGTGTTATAAGTTTGAAGCCTTTGTCTGTCTGTCTGTGGTACTGTAGCTTCCAAACGAACAGACCGATTTTTTAAAATTAGTATTATTATTAGAAAACTTATTTAATCAGGGTAGTTCATAGCTACATTTGATGAAAATCTGTTTGATAGTTTTTATTTTTTTTCCCCTTTTTAATTAATTAAAATGTGTTTTTTCGAGATACTTTGTATTGATGTTTTAAAATATGCGAGCTGCCAGTTTTCTAACTGCTGACTCATGTTAGATAATAAGTCATGTTTTAATATATTATTATTATTATCATTATTATTATTTATTTGATTACACAATAAAAATAAAATCTGTTTTAATCGAGTTTAACGAAAATTAAAAATTGGCTAAAAGTTGTGATTATAATTTACAGTCATAAAATCGTTAAATTCGGTTAAAAATTAGAAGCATTACATAATAATAAAGCATAATTAAATTCAATGCCACATCCGTCGTTGACATTTTATGGACTTATTATGAGTTTTCCAACTAAAAAAATTCACAGAAGAATACTATTTAATTATTATTTTTTTTTCTTTAAATAAAGCTAGCTTTACACTTATTAATATTGTGGACGAAACAAAAGCTAATTATATTATTTTAAGCAGTCGTTTATTTTTTAGAAATTTCATAGGTAATATATTTAACTATAATTAATTAATTTAAATATTATTACGTTTATTCAAATAGATTTCTAATAAAATTGCTCATTTTCCGTTTCTTTGTTTGAGGGGTTCAACCAATTACAATGGAACAAAGTAACTATTTTAAAAAGACGAGAACATAATCTATATAATATAAAATATTTCGTCGCGAGTGCGTGAGTAAGTGTGATTTATCATCGCCCAGCCCAAACCCCTGGACCAAGAAGCATGAAATTTTGTGACAATCTTCTTTCTATGATGTAGACATCCACTAAGAAGCGATTTTACAAAATTCGCCCCCCAAGGTTGGCAGGGAGAGCAAAACGAGATTTCAAATAATCCTTTGTAATGGGAAAAAAAAAAAAAAAAAAAAAAAAAAAAGATATATGTGAGATTTTTGCTCTAAAATATAGCTCACACAAATACCTAAAATTTCAGAAATTCGTCCCAGGAGGGGCGGGGGGGGGGGTTATGGGGAAGAAAATAAAAATACAGTTAGACCATTCAAAATTGGTACAGATAGGTTTTACAGGCCTGCAAGTCGAATGAGGATATTTTCGAAAGTGTAAACTTATTAGGAGGGGCGGGAGGGGGGCAGCGGAGGGGCAAAAAAATAAAAATAGTGTTAGATCGTTCAAAATTGGTACATAGAGCTTTTTTGGTACCTACAAATCTATCGCGGATATTTTGGAATTTGTAAAGTTATTAGGAGGGAAGGAAAGGGGTGGGGGGGATGCGGATGGGGCAAAAAAATAAAAATAGAGTTAGATCGTTCAGAAATGGTACATAGAGGTTTTTTGTAGGGCTGTGCCGATTAATCGGTTCGGTTAATTGATCAATGCTTAGTTCCGATAAAAATTTTTAATCGAGTTAATCGGTCCGATTAAATCGATTAAAAATCTTCAAAATCCGATTAAAATTTCGAACTGCGAATTAAAGTAAAAATTTAAAATGCTGTTCTACCCTCAAAATATTGCCCCATCAGCGGCCGTGTGGTTCTGCGCTCAATGCTGGCAGAAGTAACGGGTTTGATCCCAGATCGCGCTTGTCGACATAGCCGTTCGGAGTTTTCTGTGGTTTTCTCCGAAACTCGCGCAAATATGTGCTAGGAGCCCTCAGAAAAGTCCTCATGGAGGGCATTCCACTTATAGTCTTAGGATCATAGGGAAATCAATCGGTCTTAATCCCAAATAAACACACCCCTTCAAAATATTTTTTCAGATATTCGCTTTATATATATTTCACGTAAGATCAAGCTTAGATAACGAAAATGTCAATATGCTTGTGTGTTTCAGGGATTGGTTAAAATGGTATCTTTTTTATGACTTGTTATGTAATATTGGAAATAAACATGTATGTGTGTTTCATTCTGATCTTTCATTATATATGAGTGAGTATAATTTAAATATTTAATATTATAAAGTATTTTTAATTATGTTTTTATTATTATTATATATCAATAATTAAGAGGCAACAGTGCTAAATATCCTAATTAAATATCTTCACAATTAAATCTAAGTGTGACAGGAAATGTATTTCATAAAATAAATCCACCGCACTTTAGAATGTAAAAATCGAGGAAAAAGAATCAAAAATTCATAGAGAAAAGCGTGGGACGAGGGCGAAAAAAACTCACAATGTCAAGTGTGTAAAGGAAAAAAAAAAAAAAAAAAAAAAAAGGCTAACACCAAAAGAAATAAAAGGACAAAATTGACTAGGAAGGGTCGGGCTCGGGGCCCTGAAGCTATCTTCGAGGGTTTAATACGTCTCGCCTAGTATGTGATTTATGCAAATATTCGTACGAATATTTGCAGTTGCTTTTCGAAGTGTTGTATTACCTTTGCATTTAAAATAATTTCTCACTCGTTAGAAAAAATTAAGAGGTTTTCTTTTTTCATTATTATTTGTATGCTTATTATTATTCTTTATGGTTTAATAAACTAGTTAAATCAACATCTATATCATCTATATTGTCTGTTATGTACTATCTGAAAAGAAAAAAAAAGTATATCGTTCAAATAAAATTATACAAAGAAAAATGAAAATCGATTAAAAATCCGATAAATCGGCTGATTAATCGACTAATGAACTACGATTAACCCAGTTAAAACTGTAAATCAATTCCCACCCCTAGTTTTTTTTTATACCTACAAATCGATTGCAGATATTTTCGAATTTGTAAAGTTATTAGGAGGGAAGGGAAGAGGGGGGCGAAGGGGCAAAAACATAGAAATAGGAGTTAGAGCGTTGAAAATTAGTATTATTAGGTTTTAAGGCCCGATAAATCGATTGCGGATACATTCGAAAGTGTAGAATTATTACGAGGGGCGAGGAGGGGGACGGACGCAGGGGCAAAAATAAAGAAATTCAGATAGAACGTTGGATATTAGTATTATTAGGTTTAAAAGCCCGAAAAAAGGATTGCGGATACTTTTCAAAGTGTAAAATAATTAGGAGGGGCGAGAACGGTGGGCGAAGGAACACGCGCGCAGTGCTTGCGTGTAATACGTTGCCGCAGTCAGTGGGGGCCCGGACCGATTAGACCACCGATAAAAGAAGAATTTTTTTGTATTTTATATTTATGTTTTTCCCTTACGATAATATACTGATTCCTTGAAGATATTTAATATAAATGCGCGCGAGCAGCGCACAATGGCCAGCGCTGCCGAAGGCAGTGGGGGCCCGGTGCGACAGTTTTCCCGATCAGAATATTTTTTTCCCTCCTTTTTTTTTCACGTGATAAAAATTAATGCAATTTTGAGAATTGATTAATTATAGTGATTTATTTAAAAATAGTGACCAGCGAAGCGGGCGTAGGTATAAAAATTAAATAGTAGAACCTGTAAATATTTCGTAAATGTAAAAATTATGTAAAAAATTCAAGATTGTTTCTCTTAGGTAAGCGGTATTGATTACCTTATTTGAAAACTGTATGTTTTGAAATATATGAGCATAGTAAAATTTCGTGTGCGAAAATGCATATTTGCTCCTTTAAGGTAAAAATGAACTTTCAAAAAAAAAAAAAAAAACTACAATTATAAATCGATTACTGCAAAAAGTTGCAGTTTCACATAGTCTTATTTATAGATGAAAAATGCCATATTAAAAATGACATTCACATTATAATTAATTAAGATATAAATTAAAATTATTAACTAATGATTAAGATATTAATTAAAATTATTAACTAAAATGCAAAATACTTCATGCGTATTTATTTTTGACTTAGGCTTCCATTTCTTTTTTTTTTTCCAGCGGTAGCTTTAGATGATTTTAAAAAAATTCAGTTTTTTTTTTTAATTTTTAATCATAATTCTGTGTGTGTGGGGGGGGGGAGAGAATCAGTTTGTTTTTCTGAAAAATTTTCATTCTTATTATTATTATTATTATTGTTTTTTTTTTTTTTTTTTTTCAAAATTTTAAAGTTTTTAAAAATAAAAAATGGAAAATTTTATAATTTTGTGCTAAAATATATTATTAAAAAATTACTTTCAATGAAGTTTCATGGAGATTCAACAAAAATAAGACGCATTTAACATTTTAAACTTGCCGCAGGTACATAAAAATTAGTTTTGGAAAAATGATGTTTAAAGTTTCACTTTACAACAGATTCAATAGTAATTTACAGATATAAACGCTTATAACTCAGCATAAAGTAATGGGAATTGAAAAATACTTTTGGCACACATTACTACTATTGTGCAATTTCGATTTTAGTAAAATAAAATATCAGATTTTTAGACCAATTTTGCCATTTTGAAAGCTCATCATCGCATAAAGACTGACAAATGTGATAGCGCAATATTTTTTAAAGTAAATAAATATTCATTAAGTTTTCATCAAAAAATAAATAAATAGCGTAATCTGTTTCAAATAATACTATATGGGAAAAAATATATAAATGGATTCTCTGCATTTAATGAAATTTTGCATTGGTGAATTATACAGCTAAGAACGGCTAATTTTTGAGATAAGAATAAATTTAGGTTCTAAACTTATTTTCTATTTATGATGCCTAGTATACGTCACACCAAGTTTCATATTAATCTTTACAAATGATTTGCAAATACACTTTTCTGTGTACGGTTGAGCATTGCCCTACTAAGTAAAATTTAACCCTTTAAAGGAGTATTACCTATATGTATATATATATATATGTATGTATGTATGTATGTTTGTGTGTAAAGAGAAAATGTCCTTAATTTTGTCTGTAACTGTATGTCCTTTTGGTATAATTCTTTTATAAAAATTACCAATCTCATTTTGTAAAATCTAATTTCAATGAATAGTTAGCACAAAATCAAAGTAAATTATCCCATTTAATAATCGCATTGAATGAAAAATAAATAAATAAATAAAGTTTTCAAGCAAACCGTACAATTTGCAAAAAATTCACCCAACAAGTGTGTCAAAATAATACGACTTTCATTGGATAAACAGAAGTAGACAGAGTACAGCATGAAAGTCTTATAGCACTCATGCCAACTTTTTTTTCAGCTAATGAAAGGTTGTGTTTAATTATTTCGAAACGAAACAATTGTTTCATATTTTTTGTAATGTATGATGTTTTATTAGAAAGCAACCACTGTCATTCATTAATTCAATGATCTATCATTTCAACTAACTGTCATCATTCCGTAATTTATCATCATTTAACAATCAATGTTTCGGTGCATTTTTCTGCAATCACACTGAATGTTTTTCTATACATTATATTGTAAACTATAGAATAAAGACAGTACAATAAAGCTTTTACATGCAGTAAAATAAAAACAAAATAATTTAATATTATGTTTTATAAAAAGAATAACATTTTAGCTCTTGTATAACATAAAATCCTTCAGGGCATATTTTCTAATTTTTGAAGCATCATTTCCTATATTTTATTATTTTTCACTACAGTTCCTTTTATGTATTTATTTATTTTTTCCAGCAGACTCATTAATATAAAAATGTATTTATCTTCATGATTAAAAAGCTACCATTTTCTACTTTTAATAAAAACTGCTAGAGGTAAAATTTTCTAATAGGTCGGGTGGCCTTGTCTCATATTTCCTAGTATGCGAACAATAAAATGTTAGTTTGACGAGAGTTTGAAATAAAAACTATTGTGCTGGAAAGAAAAATATTTACCGAAAAATGACATAAAATAAATACTAAAAGGGTAGTGGAAAATATTAAATTTCTTCATAGTATTTTTTCAAACTCAGTTAACGGTAGGGAAGTATCGACTTTGACAGTGAATTTATAGAACACTGCTTATCTGTTTTTAACAGAGCTGAAAATGATTAGCTAAAAAGAAAAAAAATAAGTTCCTAAATGTGTATTTAAAATAAATTGTTTAGTACATGGAAGCAAAAATTTAGTTATTCTCCTTTGAAAAAAAAATGGCTATTAAAAAAAAAATCGCAATGTCAAGCAAATTTATGAAAGATGTTCAGTGTTGCTTAAAAAAGTAATTTAAAGGCATTTAAAATTTCATCTTTTAAGCTCATAGTCAAATATTTTATTTTTCATTTTTGCTCTTTAATTGGTATTTTATTTATTTAAATTTATGGACCCGGATTTAAAATTCATTTTTCGTGCTTTGTAATCGAAAAATTTTAGTATATAACATAAATTTATCAGGTAAATATTTTCGTCATCTCATCTGTCTGATAAACAACCGTACAAACGTACATAATACCACTTATGCGGCAATGAAGTGATATTAAAGTTTAACAATGAATTATGAATTTTATACCCTACAAACACACTTATCCACAGTTAATCCTAAAGATAGCTCTTTCATCCACATTACATCCTAAAGCTGTCTATTTCATCCTGAAGATGTCCTATAAATATCCTGGAAGGAAGATGTGTTTGTAGGGTATTCCCTTAAAGGGATTGGTTACCTTTTCACTTCCTTTTTCCGTTAATGTATATATAAATACATATATGTATGTATGTATATATAAAGCTGATCGTTTGTTTGCCCGGATTTTTAGTTCGCTATACAAATCTATACCGTACAACTTTATTAAAATGTTCATGATTCAAACCATAGAGATATATTGTATTAAAAAATTCCATATAATGGGATTTAAAAAAAAAAAAAAAAAAAAAAAAAAAAAAAGCCGCTCACTTTATTTTTTATTTATTTATTTATTTATTTTTTTTTTTATCTTTGGAATTTCTATGGTACATGAACAGAAATCGTGCAGATTAAATTGCTTCCATTCAATTGTTGATTTACTAGGAAGGACATCGGAAGATAATTTTTTAGAGTCTGGTCGATGTTGATTAATTCTGAAATGTAATGGAGTAGAAGTTTCACCAATATTAGAAGTTTCACCATTTTACACTTACCGCAACTTATTTTATAAATTACATTATATACCTGACAAAATGGAACCAATGTAATATCATCAATAATTTGGAACTGTGAAGCATTAGGGCAAGTTTTGCATCGAGATAAATCACATTTTCTAAATCGAAGATTGGAAGGAGGAGAATATAGGTAATAGGGTGACGATCCAGGAATATCCCTATACATATTCCTATACCGGACACAATACTGCTGATTAGCAAAGTATTTCTTTCCAGGCACACTACAAACTTACTAAGAACATTCATAACTGAAGAATGATTTTATGGAACATATGTTAATGAGTTTTAAAATTAAATTCAAAACCATCGAACTTTTAATTATTTAGTATTACAATAATTAAATCGAATAAAACAATTTGAAAATTAATTAATTCTTGATTAACACATTGCATTCTATATTTAAGAAAATGTTTTAGTTAAATTTAATGAATTACATTAAAACATATCTACAATTTTAAAATTACAAATTTTTCTTGGTGATTAATAATCATAATAAGTTATACACATTATTTGCAAAATCTTAAATCATATATTATCTCGAAACAATAGGAAATCCATTGCACATATAACAAGTAAGTAAAACACACACACACACACACACACACACACACACATACATATATATATATATATATATATTAGGTCTTTGCATAAATTCATGCGGTTTTTTATTGCTTCATTTCATAAAAATACATCAAATCAAATGACAATTTTTAATCAAAATACTCTCCATTACTTTCTACAACCTTTGCCCATTTTTCGGGTAACAAATGGCGATAGAAGCTCTCGTCTTTGGAGGCAATAAAATGATCCGCGTCCGCACGAACTTTTGCAACGACCTAATATATACAAATTTTGAACTTAAATGCATTTCAATGTTCAAGTAAAAAATTATTGTGAAAAATAAATAAGTAATAAAAATAAATAAATCTTTTCAAGTTTAATTAAAATTTCAAAAAATTAAAATTTTTAATTTTATAAAAAAAATTTACGATATATATATATTATTTTAATATTTACATTTTCGCTTGATTTAAATAAAAAAAAATTACTAAATTATAATGCACACGATTTTTCAGAAATATATATATAATATATATATTACTGAGATATCTAGAGAAAGTGATGAATTCTCGCCTCTTTCATAGAATTTTATTTATAAAAGCAAAAATAAACCAGTATGTTGTGGCCACCACAAGACTTTCTTCTATATAATTTTGCACAAATTCATGCAGTACAAATAATTTATTAAATTATTATTTATGGAAATTATTTTCCATGATAAATTCAGACGATTTTTATCTGACAGAAATATAATACTAAATACCGAAAAAAAAAGTCAATTTTCTACTAACATCAGAAGAAATGAGATTTTTTTTTCTAAGATTTCTTTATTTATGTATTAAAAAATGAAAAATAAATTGATAACTTTGTTTTAAATTATCACAAATCTATGGTTCAACCATTCGTTTTAAAGGTATTGACGAGATCTTTTGAAGGATACCGATAATGAAAGTTTACACCCATCGAGGAGGGGGGGGGGCTATATTCCCACATGCACAAACTTTTTTTTTCTAGTTTATTATTACTATTATCAATAATGCATATTAATTTTACAATCACACGTTAAAAAATAACTCTCATTATGTACATTTATACAAAATTTTGTCCTATACTGCCGTGTTAAAAATTTAGAATAATACCAACTAAATACCAAAACTGGTTAATTTTCGTTCATTGGTTCATGAGATACAGTGTCCACAAAATTTGTGATACACACACACACAGATACACAGCGAGATATTTTCTATAAACAATCGTGTTCAAGACATACCAAAACGTGTAAATCCATCGAAACATGAAATTCGAAAATTTTCACGAATCAAATACTTTCTCTCTCTATATATAGAAGAAAGTAAAAAGCGAATACTATTTCCATATAGAAGTTCATCATCACATACGTCATAGAGAACATTAAATTTATTTATTTTTATTTATTTATTTATTTATTTAATACCTCTATCTTGAAATGGATTAAAAAAAAAAAATAATAAAACATAAAAGGGAAGAAAATCCGAAAATGAAAAAACTCTTTAAATATCAGTTTCTACGATATAATACCTTACGATATGATTATCGTATGAGTAAGTCAAACTATTCATAACAAGACTGACTTTCATTAAATATTAAAAATAAACAAAAAGTATTTTTTTTTTTTTGACAAATTTTAAAGTAAATTGTCACCTTAATTGGGATTTTTAGAATTAATTTATTATACGTCTAAAATTCATTTTAGTCTATGTATTTATTTATTTATTTTATTTTATTATTATTATTATTTTATTTTTTTAAACAAAGGATGAGCGAACACAAAATATAAAACAGCTGTTAAATAATAAATTATAAGAACTCTGTAAACAAAACCACAAAATACCAAACAAACAGCAAATGTTGTAGGTTGAAATGAGTAAACAAGTCCCTTCATCAGACGAAAAAATTAGACACAAATGCAGCATGAAAGCAGTAATGCACACTAAATTTCTAGATTTTTCAGAACGATATGAGAGTATTTACTTTTAAGTAGAAAATAACAAGCTAAGTAAATGTCAAAAACTTAAACAATTTTAAATTTAATACCAAAAAAAAAAAAAAAAAAAAAAAAAAAAAAAAAAAACTCGAATAAATAAACTTGAAACTCAAAAATAGAAACTTGAATCTCGAATAAATGCTTTTTGAATTTCGCGTAAAATAAAATTATATGATTCCCAGGGGAAAGAAATGGCAGAAAATCCGGCGTTTAATATTTACAATTATTCTAAATCCACACATATATTCACATTAATGTCACGATAATATTAAGCCAGTCCTCATATAATTTAAATCGGTTAAAGTATGCTTTTTTTCTTTTTTTCTTTCTTTTTTTTTTTTAATCATCAAACAAGATAGTTTCATCTTTCAGAAAAATTAAAATGGGAAAGTGCTTTCCTAAATTTTTAATTTTTTTTTTTTTTTTTTTTTTTATCTGGACACCTTTATGTATAAGAATTTTTATTAGTAATAATTGAAGCTTTCAGTGTCTTTTCTGTTCCTTTATCATTTTCGATTCTGTTTAAAACAAAATAAATAAAGTGAGAGAAGGAATGCAGAAATCAATAAAATATATATTTCCCTGTTTTTTTTTTTTTTTTTTTTTTTTAATCCGTATATCAATAGTGAAGTCATGTTATCAAAACTCAAATAAATCTAAGAAGCGCGTAAATAAACACAATATAATAGTAAGGAAAAAACTAAATATCTCATCTAAGTCCCTCAATAGAAATTCTGCAATCTAAATATTTCTTTTCAATTTTATACAAGCTATTCAAATAATTGAGAGAATTGTTTATCAAGAAAATATCAACTAAAAATCGTATTGAATTTGGTTATTTCTATTACTGAAGATGTAAAACAAGTATTGTAAAAGATTCAATATATTTTTAATTTGTAAATTGAGTTATAAAGAAGGCCATTGTTTCTCTCTTCTTATTTTAGAAATGTTCTTGCGCCTAGGTTAAAGAATAGAAGGATTTCTTTAAATATATTAAACATTACGAATTTAATTTGCTTATCTCCATTTGTCGCATTTTAAAGTGTTATTAATTAGGTAAAATGAAGTTAGAAAATTATTTCGTTCCAACGTATTTTTTTTTTTTTAATTACCAAAATTAATTTTTAAATGAAAAATCAAAGAAAGAAAAAATAGTACGATTGTTTACTAAAACTATTTATCTTCAAAAGTGTAACTTTTTCAAATCGCAGTAAAAAGAGGCGGAAAACTTGTGCTAAAAGAGGAAAAATAACTAACTACTATAAAACTGGTGTGCAAATCCCGGCCTTGGTCGCCGACGAACAGAAGTCAACATAGGTGCTTTAAATAGGCATCTGCTGCGGAGGCCCATATACGCAGCAATTCTCGCTTTGAGGAGACACTTTTGGTAGCTCCTCAGTTCATCAGATTGGACAGTTGGTCGACGGTTGCACGTGTATTCGGCAGAACGCACCTCAGCAGCCGTCGTTCACCTCTGTCATCTATGGACCGTAGTGCACCACATTGACCATGCAACTGAATTTGGACAATGTATTTTTGCCGTGCTCAACGTGCTTTACCACGACAACATGCGAATACAGTTTAAAAAATCACCAGAGACCATCAGTTTAAAAAATTAACCATTTCAGAAATTCTTCAGCCCTTAGCCCAGAAGTCAATGATTACAGTCGGCAGCAAAATTATTGAAGCGTTAGCAATAATTCGTATTTAAAAGATGTGCACTTAATACTGTTTTGTTAAGTAAATATTTGTCTAGTCATGATCTTAGTCTTTATGCTGTTATAAAAAAGTAAGTTCGTGATAAAAATTAGCGATCAAACTAAAGAAAAAAAAAAAAAAAAATGTGGATGTATGTTTCAATAATTTTGCTGCCGAATGTATGTCCTTTTTTGCGTCAGACCAATCGCACCGTTTCTGCATTACGATTGCGATTGCATAGTTTTCTATTGGGTCGTCCGGAAAGTTAGGACTGATTTTCGTTAGGTGGCATAAACACAGGTCTGAATATATCAGAATGATTGAAAACAAATGACATGCGTACATATTCTAAAAGTCGGTACTTCAGGCATATTTAGAAAAAAGTTTGGTTATGATACGTTAATTGTTGTCAGTTTTAGACGCCCTTTGAATATGGAAGCAAACAAAGAGCATTATATAGGCATTTAATGCTTTGTTTATGACGACATTGCTGTAGCTGAAAGAATTGTGCGAAATTGATTTGCTAGGTTATCTGGTGATTTCAACCTTCAAGATGAAGAAAGCTCGGGTAGGCCCTCCACCACAGATGACGATCGCATTAAAACACTGATCGAAAATAACCCACTCTATACGACACGTGAAATAGCAGAAATGTTAAAAATATTAAAATTCACTATCTACGAGCATTTAAATGTGTTGCATTTCAACTTTCCTACAAAATCGGTACGAACTTTCCGGACAACCCAATACTTCCCTTCGAAGCACTTTATATACCCTCCGTCACCTTCTTTCTGTGAATGGTCATTTCATGTTGACGCAGAAAGTTGGTGGCATAGATATAGTAATATATATAGATCTATCATCCCCATGTTATCGAGCAAAAAATTTTGATGCCAAAAAAAAGTTCTAAAATCAGCCATTAGAGAGTATTGAAAAACAGAATAAAAAGAAAAATGAATTTGAAACTGTATCTGGAGTTTTACATTCACCTTTAGTAAATAAATTATTCATAAATTTTATTTACTAAATTATCCGTGTGTATTCCTGTGTGTGATTTACTCGGTGAAAGGCAGCCATTAGAGTGACTTTTCCCGAAAAAAAAGGTATCACTTTTTCCCTCTCGCTGATCAATCTATGTCTTATTACTATATCTATGGTTGGTGGTGGTCACATTAATATGACTGAACTGTGTATACATGCAACATATATTAGTATCTAAAATGTGAATATGTTTCGCGATAAAACAAGTGTTCTTTATTTATGTTTTAAGAAATTACAATGTAATTGTTTGAATATATAGGGTGATTTATCAGTAATTGTACACTTAAGCACAAAAATCTGAAAAACAAGAATTATTGAGAGAAATTTCTTAATCTGATTGGTAGAATGCATAATATCTAAGATAACGCTCTGTTGCAATTTCCAATAGCAACTTCTATCTTCATTCTAAGTCAACATGAAATAATTACAAAGTTGTCCACAAAGTTTAAAGTCATAGCGCAGTACCAGTGTAACGTTAAACCCAAACAACCACAAAGTTTAAAGTAAATAGCTGTCGCTGTCAGTACAGTCGGTAACAAAAGTGTCCGAACACTAGCGAAAATTCCTATGTAAAAAAAGTACACTTCAATCGGTTCTGTTAAATAAATCCTTATCGAATCATGTTCTTAGACTGACTGAGAAGAGGATTCGACAAGGATTTATTTAAAATAACTATATGAAGTGTACTTTTTTTACATAGGAATTTTTGCTAGTGTTCGGACACTTTTGTTACCGACTGTAGGCTGCAACAAAAGTGCTGATTAGTAAGTCGTTTGGTGTCAATTATTAGTATACATTAATATATTTTATAAATTGACATTGAAATTTAATTTAAATGCATAATTTTGCCAATAGCTTTTAATTTATACAATTTTTTAACTGGAAATTGGAATGGTCAATTACTAACATGGCTACGGTCCTTTGCTGTACAGTCGGTAACAAAAATGTCCGAACACTAGCAAAAATTCCTATGTGAAAAAAGTACACTTCATATGGTTTTGTTAAATAAATCCTTGTCGAATCCTGTTCTTAGTCAGTGTAAGAACATGATTCGATAAGGATTTATTTAACAAAACCGCATGAAGTGTGCTTTTTTTACATAGGAATTTTTGCTAGTGTTCGGACACTTTTGTTACCGACTGTATGTAAGTGGTAAATTACTAGCAAAATCTCACTTTGAAGCTATTATTGAAAATAATATAAATTGTAGAAAAAAGAACAAAGGAATATTTCTCAGTTATTAATCGTTATATTTTTAGTAGTACTTACAAAAAATTAAAAAATGTTGTCAATGATTATATTAGAACATAAGATAAAACTTTAAGACTTCCACTAAATGGTCAATTACTAGTCTGTTCACCCTATATGGTTTTTAAACCACTCTAAAAAATTACTTCATTTTATATTTATTACATGCATATTAATTCGCAGATGGATTTATTTGTCATGAAGTAGTCATGCCACGGTAAATGATGGTACAAACAAATATATTGTTTGTATGCATCTCAGTCGTCTCAGCATATCTCGCTTTTGATATTTAAGGGCTTTCTCTTCCGTCGGCTAAGAAACCCCATGTTAATCTATGAAGGAAATTTGGTGGACAGAATTTCTCCTCACGCCAGGGCCTGAATACCTAATAGGAATGAGAAGCACGTGTTTTCCTTCAAAAATTCTGAAAGGGCCCAAAGTTAAGTAAAATAGGGGCTCCAGATTGTACAGCCTGTTATCTGACACTGACAGCATTGTCTGTTAATAAAAATCATGGTAGACCTAATTACACAACTATCATTTCTGTAGTATGGGACATCAGTTAATGAAGCGTGTATAGTTGGGCCCGGCGAGATAGTAGGTATTTTTCCCTCTCTTATAGAGAGGGAAAATACCTACTATCTCGCCGGCCCCTGTATAGTGTACACATGTATTTACAAAGGGATAATTTCATATATCGTTAAAAATACACAGGCTTTCACCAGTTTGCATTTCAGGGCTAATACTAAGGAAATTTACTTGAGTACATTTTCCCCAATTCCAGATAAATACTATTTGTGTTAACGACAAAGTTACAAAATTTTCGTGATACTTGTATGTGTCTTTAGACCAAGCAGTCTGTAGTGGCCCCCAAATTAATTTGTGATTCCTCTCAGTTCAAATGTTAATCGGGCCCTGCATCCTGCATTTTTATTTGTTTTCTACAATCCGAAAATTCACAAGAAAAAAAAAAAAAAAAAGTAAATTTTTCTTTGTTTTCTAAAAATTGAACATCTGCGCAGCACTAGTGCGACGTAAAACCCAACCAACCAACCAAAAACTTATTATTATTATTATTATTATTTTTTTTTTTATTTCATTTTGAAGCTGAAAAATGCGAAAGGTGAACTAAATGCATTTTTCACAATTTATAGCAATAAAATGAAAAAAAAATAGTTAGAAAAAAAAATAATAATAATCAATTCTTGGAAATCCAGAACAAATTTAACGATTGTGAATTTTCGGAATGCAAAAACGGAATTTAAAATATACACTAGTCAATAAGTAATTCTGTTAATAAGTTTCCCTATAAAATAACATGGGATTTGTCTGGCAGAGACGGAAAATTTTTAAATACTAGTTTGCCTTCTTTAACTCTTCATGAACAATTTTAGAAACTCCAAGAACCATGACCGCCAGTTACGTCAAAAGTTGAAAAAGTTTATATTGCGGTTATAAATACAATAACGATTAAGCTGACGCGTGACTTTTCGCCTGAAAGGATTTTATAAGTAGTCATATCTATCCTTCAATTCATTGTTCGTCAGGAATATGAATGAGTTTCTTTTACTACGTTACGGAATGTAGTAGGATGTAGGAACATCCGTATCGTCGGATCGGTCTGCGATTCTGTTGATAAGTTATTTATTGCACTACCACGTGAAATCGATAAAACTAAGTATAGATGGAAAGAGATGTTAGGTGTATCCAGATTAATGACTCTTTAATTGAGTTTTAAGCATTAACATAATTAGCGGCAGTAGAAAATATGATTGAAATTGAAACCCTAACCTTGGAGTATATAATTAAAATTGCCCAGGTATTCGTCAGAAACAATTATTGGCTGTTTTGTAAAATTTTAAACCGAAAGTTTGAAAACAATGGTTCAACGGGTTAAGAAGAAAAAAAAAAAAAAAAAAAGAAAGAAAGAAAGATTTCTATCTTAATGTAATATCGTAACTAATTACAAAGTTTTTTTTTTATGAAAATTATTTTATAGTTGTAAATATAAATATTATATATAATTATCATTTATAACTTTTGTAACATTATATAGATAATATTATATTTACAGCTACAAAAATGAATTTTAAGCACATCTCTGTAATGATCATTTAAATTTTTCATTGTAACTGTTTATTTTAAATATGAGTTGCAATATATTTGAATTTAATAATAAAAGAATACCAGCTTAGAAAGCTGGCTGCAAATGCATTATTCCTTCATTCATAAATCAAAGTTATGTATTTTCTTTATTGTTTTACTTCAATAAAAATAATAATTAAAAAAAAAAAAAAAAAAAAAAAAACTTTAATATTATGTGAAGTTTTTAAAATG
This sequence comes from Salticus scenicus, assembly GCA_963930645.1. NCBI lineage: Eukaryota > Metazoa > Arthropoda > Arachnida > Araneae > Salticidae > Salticus > Salticus scenicus. The sequence continues at coordinate 205,745,038 of OZ005651.1, read as the reverse complement.
TTTACTATTTGCTCATGCTAGCTAGTAGCTGGCAACAGGTTTCGATATCAAGGTTTCGATGCTCGCACACTAGTAAAATGTGGTTGTACATTTTGCCTAAATTTTTGAAATTTTTCTTAACACTAAAAGAAGATTTGAGGCCACTTTTTCATCCTTTTTGTTACCAATTTCGTATTTTTAATTTGTTCCTTATTGGCGAGTGTGGGCATTTCTGACTCATTATAGCGTGAGTATAGCGGATGACTTCATATTTCTTTTACTTATTTCTGAATACATTTATTTTGGCTCTTACGAATGAATTTGGCATTTCATCATATGTTTCTCTTGTATTTTACAAATTCATAACATTATACATACAGTATCATACTTGCCAACTTTTCCGGTTTTCCCGGAAGACTTCCGGTTTTTTAACGTATCTTCCGGTCTTCCGGACAGATGATGAAATCGCGGATATTGTTCGTTTTAAAAAGAAACCCAAATGTGCTACGAAAACTCCTGATTCCCAATCTTTTTCCATCCATAACATAAATGTCAATATTCATTTCAAACTTGCTTTATGAGATTCTAGAACATTTAAAGAAATGGAATTGTTAAATATTTCTTGCTGATGTAATTATTTTTTGCCCCCCCCCCTTCCCTTTATTTATCTACAATTAGTGATCAGCAATCAAATGTTCTGCAGAAGTCTTTTCTTTCCTAATCTTTATCAATCTGCAACATAAATAATAATATTAATTTTAAAGTTATTACATTAGATTCTAGAAGTAGAGTTGAAAGATTTCTTACTCTGTAATTATTTTTGTATTCCGCCCCCCCCCCCCCTTCCCCATCCTTTCCCTGGATTGTGATCAATTCTAGAAACAATAAAGCAATGGAAGTGCTCAATATTTCTCACGTATGTAATTATTTTTAGATCTTTATTGCTGAATTTAATGAATCTGTTTATTTTTCCTCAATTAAATTAAATATTTGTATGTGGGGAAAAAATGAAGAATAATGTTTTCAGGTAGGAACATTTTTCCCAAATCAATTTAAGAATATTAATACTCAGTTGGTTTTATGCACGTTTGAAACTGATAATTAGCTACTGCTACTATTTCTTATATGTATGATTAATGTACATACACAAAAATCATATTCTATATTTATTTAAAACATTAGTTATACTTTAACTTAACTAAGTTTTTTTGTCTATTGTTAAATAAATTTCTTACAGATTCTGTTTTGTAGATATTTATATGTTGAAAAGAAATAACTTCTTTTAAAACTTTTATATATTTAGAATAATCAATCTATAGTAAAACGTTTTTATAGATTGCTTCTAAATATTAAAATTGTAAAACTGTATTGTTTAATACGTCAAAGAGAAAAAAAAAAAAAAAATCTTCCTTTTTTTTTAAAAAAATCTTCTGGTTTTTCAACAAAAATCTTCCTTTTTTTTATTAAAATTGGTTGGCAATACATAATTTCATTTTTTTTTTTTTTTTCCAATTGCAAGCTTGGTTACCTTAATAGTATTAGCTTAAAATAGTTTGCTATTGAGTGAAACCTTGCTTTTTTCAGATCATTGCAGAGATGGTGGACGCTGATAAGATATTTCTGCAGTTTGGGCGTCTTTTATTATTATTATTACTGTAATTAAAATTTTTCATCGTTCTTATGGTTAATGTTTGATCGTGAAGAACACTCTTGATTATATCTTTATAAACTCCTTCTTGATAATATACAATATAGATTGTTTATTCATTGGAATTATATTAAAGCAAGTAATATTTTTGTTTTCATTTTTACTTTATACTATATATATATATATATATATATATATATATATTATGTTTAGTTATAATTATAATAACAAAAAAATGTATAATGCAAAATAAACAAATGATTAAACTGCCATAACAACCCACAGATATATATATATATATATATATATTGGGAAACACGTGATATACACGTGAAAATGGTTGTTATGTGGTAGTGGTAATATATTTATAATTAGCTACTTTTATAGTATAAAGTTTTAAATATTTTGCTACTTAATTGCAATTCTATTTATTAATGATCAATTTAAATGTCTTTTTTTTCCCCATTTATCAGTATGTTAAATGTTTAAAAAGTTTAATCCTATTCTCGCCTACGTTATTATTGTATCGTGTTCAATACTCCTTAAATTGTTCTTGATTCATGTAAATTAATATACAAATGGATGATGTTTGGTAATTTTTAAAACATCTGAAATGTCTTTTAATTCATTGTTGAAATCTTTGAGTTGCTGGGCAATGACAGTGATTTTATATGATCCCATATATCACTGCCTAAGAAACAACTGATTTTTTATTACCTAGCTTGCCCCTGATAAAGATATAGCAGTTTTTTGGGAAATTTCGAAATTATTTTTCTACATTTATTAGCTTTTTAAAATACTTTTTGCTTTGTATAACGCTTCACTTCCATGTGTAATTATTTATTGATTACATATGGGAGGGTGGTCCACCCAATGGCAGTCTAAATGTACAGTCGGGAAAAAGAAAAGGAAAAAAAAAAAAAAAAAACGCAACACTCTATGTAACTTTGTTGCTAATCGATGCACAAAAATGTTGTAAATATCATTCGACTGTGAATTGTTAGTGCTTTTAGAAAATGAAGTGAAATTTTGAGTTGGAAGTCATCTACATATTAAAACGCGCACCAACTTTGATTTTTTACAATGGTAGTACCCTATTTTTATCTTATATTTGAATTTCTGGGGTCGCGACGATGCGAAAAAGTATATTGATTCTATATTTTACTTTTTTTATTTATAGAGTAATAAGCGTTCAAAGATTGAAGGTGCTAGTGTTAAATTCATATTTCAAACATTTATTAATATCTTCACAAAAAATAATTTAAAATAATTTGATCGATATATATATCACGAGATACAGTGAAGAAACCCAAACATAATCCATTTTCACTTTTGATTCTGAAAAGTATTTTTAATTATGAAAAATATTAATAAATTCATATTAAAAAAATTTATGAATTATGACCTATATTAATTTTTACATAAAATGAATCCTAATGCTGAAAAATATGGTTGTGCAAATTTGCAGCTCATTGCAGTTATTAGCTTTCAAGATATAAATAAATCTTTCTTTTGGAGAGGCTTAGGGGGCCATCTCTTATAAACTTTTGCATGAAGTAACGAAGAAAATCTTTAAAAATAACAGTGAAAATTAAACAAAATATCTTTAATTTTTATTTACGGGTCAAACTGTATAACAACAACGTCAAACGCAAAAAAATGAAACAAAAGAGAGGATTTGTAGGTACTAATGTTAACAAATGAATTCATACTTGCCAACCTAACCCGGAAGATTGTTAGTCCCGCCCCTTTCCGCCTATTTTTTCACACCAGTCTTTTTAAAGTATTTTTCTTCATATTTAATCGTAAATATATTTGAAGAGAATTACTCTAAAAATTAAGTGGTGTACAAAAATGGGCGGGAACTAACAATCTTCCGGGTTAGGTTGGCAAATATGCGAATTCATGTTTTCTAAAGAAAACAAGCCCCGCCTTTTATCGTTCTTCTAAAAAAAAAAGAATATAGAAAAGAAAAAGTGACAATGCGTATTCGTATTAAACCCCTTATTTTACGTTGGCAAAAATATAAGCAAGTAGCGTTTGCCTCATCGAATTCTTTAAACGAACACTAGAATTGAAAAATCAACTAAATAGGCGAGGCTTACTGTTAAAAATAGAAAAATAGGTAGAACGTAAAATTTGTCAATTAAAAAAAACAACAAATGGTATTGGAGTGCATTGCAGACTTGTTAAATCGCTTCTTAACTACCGTCACAGTCAAAAGGTTAATCATTTAGTTCATATATTGCTTTATTTTTTCTAATTATTTATTTTTTGTGAGGGGGAGGATTATTAATTTAAGGATACTTCAGTCTTTAAAAATTACTTTTATAAATATATTTTAATTGAGAAACTATATTTTCATAGAAATTATAAAACAAATCGTACAGTTTCAAAAAGTTAAACTGACCGAAACTGGTAAGTACGCTTAAAATTGTTTAATGTTTACTTCATAATACCTTACAATAATTTAGAAATTTTTACTCATCAGCCTTGAAAATTTATTTCTGATAGATTGGAGTGAAAGGCTGATTTTTATACCAACAATGTGAAATACACCAGAGAGAGGAATCGAACCCGGGCCTTCTGCTTAACGCGCGGATGCTCTAACCACTGGCTCTACCCTGGCTGATAACCAACTAAGCAATTTTACAATACAATAATTTATCGGAAAAGATTTAGTTTATGCATCGTTATGTGCATATATATGTATATAAATTATTTCAGTTCGTATATTATGTCACACCCACAAAATAAAGTGAAGGAAAATTTAAGTTTTATCGGTGATCAGTATAGCCATGATGAATGACCCTTTTGAAATGAAAAATATCGCACATTTTTCAAAGAACGCTGCCTGACCAATTTAAAATGTATTCTCTAATGAAATAGAAAGTATATACTTATTAAAAACACGAAATCAGGTATAGCCAAGATGCTGCGAAAATATTAACATTTTATAAATATTAATTTTTATAATACTTTTTTTCTTAAAAAATTTCCGGTGTAAAACTGTAAAATTTTGTCTAATTTTTGTACGATCTTAATTTTATTTTTCTAGATTTACCTATAAACTCCTAACACATTTTTAGTTATAACTCTATGAATATTAATGTAAAGTATACAAATTGTATACTTTACCGCACTGCCAGACTCTCAGGAATTTAATTATGAAGTCAAAATTGGGTGTTACAATTTCAAAAATCAAAGTTGGAACTCATTTGAATATGTAGATGACCCCTAATTCAAAATTTGACATCATTTTCAAAAAGTGCACTTAATTTTCTGTTGAATGGTGTCTGTTAGATTTTTTTGCGTCAATTAACAACGCAATTACAGCGAGTGTTGTGTATTTTTTCCCCCGGCTGTACATAGGGTGACCCACCCACAGGCGGTCTTAATGTACATTTAATTGGAATCTAGAACAAATATGTTCTGTAATCTCAAATTTCCTTTAAAGTCAAAGGATCAGAACAAAATTTTGTAACAAATTTAAACTAGGAAACATGCTGTTGTATAGTGATAATACATAGTTTTTACAGATATGCTTTCTTTCTTTGTTTCTTTCGTTTTTATTTTATTTTATTTTTTTTTTTAAGTTGAATATATTTGTATGTATCGCTTGTGTAATTTGGTTTCAATCGCGAAAAATTTGTAGGTTTTGTTAAGTATTCGTTTGCACACCTAAGTCTCGCAAAATTATTTTGTATTTTAAATTTAGTGGTTAAAAAATGTGCAAATTTGTTCCCTATATTTTTTAATTAATTATTTTCTTTTATCATTTAAATCGAAATCAATTGCGTGTAGTTTCAATCGAAATTACACGCAATCAATATTTTGTTTAAAGCCAACTTTGAGGTTGGCCGAAGACTGGGTGTACGAGAAAAGTTTTGTAAAAAGAAATCTGCGATATTATCATGTTTTTCACACATAAATTTTTATACAATACTTTTATTCAAAATTTATATTTTCAGTTTACGTATTCATCTTCTTTATTTCTCAACAATATAGTTTTAAACCACATGAAAAAAAAAAAAAAAAAAAAAAATTATTTTCATTTATATGAAGTTAACTTACAATTTTTGCATTTTAAGCACGAAATATTAACTTAAATTTTTCGTTACTGTACGCTCTAATAGCCGGCAGCACTAATCGATTAGTCTTTGAGTAAATTTAAGATAGTTTGTATCCAAAATGTATCTGTAACGGAATAACGAGATCTAGAACTAGACTGTACTTATATATCCGTAAGAGGTTTTTTTTCTTCTCTAAAGTAATTTTTATCCTAAGAAGCAGTTCATATCTCAAAATGAAATTCTACATAACAGTTGTTTGATCGTAAAATTGAATAGTATGTACATAACGTCATTTTTAATATTTTTTTAGTAACATAGAAAAATACAAGTTTTGCACATGTATTCGAAGAGATGCGATTTTATTATTTATTACTTATCTATTTGAGACTCCAAATTCTTCATGTATTGAAATATTTCCAAAAATAATTTCTAGCAAATGATAATCATATTTAAATTCGCAACAGTTTCGGTAAATAATGTTTGCGATCGTAATTTGTAAATACCCATCTATTTTATTTAAAAAGATCATTTGCGTTTTGATGATTACAACAGCCAGTCACCGGCAGCCAAACCCCATGATAGTCTTTGGGGAAATTTGTTATGAGAATGAGTCATTAACTAATATATATATATATATATATGTACATATAATTCCTTTTATCTGATTCAAAAATATTTACAACCGTGAAATTAGTACTCGTTTTCCAAACAACAATTTTTTAAATTTTTATTGTTTCTTTTTATAAATGATCAAAGTGCATTTTTCGCATTTTTTACTCCAACATGCTATGTTAAATATCTTAAAACTTGTTGTGTGGTTTCTACTTCAATAAGTTTACAAAAACCGCAAAACTTAAAAGTAATCTTTCAAGCAAGAAATCAAACTAATAATTAAGAAATGTTTACATGTTCAAAATAAATTAATTTGTTTAAATTTTACAAAGATTGAACTTTAAAACTAGTTATTAACGATTGAATATTCGTTTTATAATAAGCCATCTTCTAAAAAAAAATTTGATTTCATTTCGCCGCGATATAAATTTAAGTGCATAAAAACATGAACACAGTTGACACATTTAATGAGAAAATTCAACATTTTTCATGTTTTGAAAAAATTTAATAAATGATATGTATAATTAAAATTTATATTCAATAAATTATGTTATAGCTTGTTTTGAATATGAAATAACAGCTTGTTTTGAATTAAAATGTAACAAAATAAATTTTTGAACAAGAACTAATTTGACAGTTGTAAATTTTCTGAATGTGAAATTGGAATTAAGGAAATATATATATTAAATAATGAGTCAACCTCATAACAAATATCCCTTTAGAATAACATGGGATTAGACTGCCGGCGACTTTTCCACTAGTCTCAAAAGGCTCACCAACCCCCCCCCCCCCCATCCCCCTCCTTAATTTTCAAGACCACTATTGAAATTTTGAATGTCTTCTTTTAATTTCAGTTTATGTAAAGTAAAGTAAGAAAATGTAATATATAAATAAATTAACAATATTGTAATGTTTTCCTATTTATTCTCTTCTATAACATATGATGCCATGATCAGAAACTTTTTTTTCCCTCCTTTGTTTACATTTATAAATAATGTGTAAATTTTAGAAAAAACTCTGTAAATATGCATACTCTGTAGTATTATTAAAAGAAGTAAGTTTTCAGAGTAAGAGAGTTCTCCCACAGTGCTTGCGCCTAAGCCCCTGCTTTTCTAATACAATTCTGAATGGAATAATTGAAAAAAAAAAAAAAAAAAAATCGTCGTTTTAACCTAAGATGAGAAAAGGTATTTCTGCCGTACATCCACTAGTCTCTTTTTGCGGCAATTCTGCTAAACAAACATGTTTCTTGCCTAAACCATAGCCTCCTAAACTAGATGCCTGTCGCGTGGCTGAGAAACTTAGCAACAGTTGAAGCAGTAGACTGGGCCACCTGGTACAGATTGCGCGACTTTTTTTATTCAACTGTCACCAAAAACTTTAAGAAGTGATATATGATATATACAATCGACGTTTCTTGAATTCTATTCGCCTTTTATGTGTACCTTATCCCACTTTTAAAATTATTTGTTGGCTGTTGAATAAAAATGTAGCGCAATCTATACCAGGTGGCGCTGTCTACCGCTTCAACTGTTGCCAAGTTTCCGAACCACGCGACAGGCATCTAGTTTAGGAGGCTATGCCTAAACAATCCTCCCTCCTCTTTTAAACATATCGGCATGACTCTCAAGCTGTTGATTTATTTTTAATAAAACCCATCCTACATAAATTCAGTTGCTAAATATGTGTCATGTGTGACATTAAATTTTCTTTCCTTTTTTCTTCCTTTCTTCTTCTTTATCAAGAAAATTTCTTTTCTTGATTATTCAAAATAAAAATGTCGCGAACTTGCTTGTTTAGAATAGAATAATACCGCTATTCATCTGTCTCATTGGGAAGTATCAGAAGTAAGCATGACAACTTGCAGAACCACAGACAAAGAGGCTTTGCCAATCAAATGTTTGTTCTTGTCTTAAAAATAAATATTGATAAGATAAACACTGTATCGCTCAGAGGCGTGATAAAACTTGCCAATTCTTTTTACTCTGCAATATTTCGGGTGTGAAATATGTCAGAATTTTGTGGTAATATATCATATTTGTGGTTTATAATCTCTTGGAGTTCAATGATATCAAGAAGTGGCAAACATCCGATTTACACATCAGGTTATTGCATATAAGGTAGCAATAACATTTGTTTCCTGTTTACTCAAATTTAAATAAACGAGCAAAAAAGTAAATGAATAAATAAAATTATTTTCTTTTTTTATTTATTTTTATCCCCCCCCCCCCCCCTCGTTCAACAGTGATTAGAAAACTACAGTTTAATTTATAAATATATATGACCAGACTTGAACAGAAATATAAATATTTACACAGCGTTGAAAACGCCAATGTAAAAAATATTTAAAGCAAACTGCAGTTTCGGTGTCGTTAAGCGTACCGTCATCAGTGCAGAACATAGTTTGATTTCTTTTCATGCACAGAGTTTTCATAAATATTATTCTTAAATTACATTAAATTAATATTTAGTGGGATGTTTAAACATACTTTTCCGCCAACCCAATATTACTTAGCCACTTCTAATATGTGACCAAAATATTTGCATCATTTGATTCGTAAAAATGTTTCATTAACCAATCGTTACTCTGTTAAGCTGCACATAAGTGGCTCATTCATAGTATTCAAAAGATTTCAACTGCGCACTCATTTTAATGCTGAATGAGGATGAATCATTTTTAAAATATTTAATTCATTTTACTCTGCTGTAAGCTATGCACATCCTATACAGGTATCTATAGCTCAAAACATTTAACTCCATTGTATTTGTAGTCTGGTTATTAATTTATATTGTTAAAAGTAAAAGTAATGCATGCTGAGATATTTTACAAATTCGGTGTAAAGTCTTGTGAATATTTTTTAGTTCAGTTAAAATTACTAAATAATATTTTTTTTTTTTTTTTTTTTTTTTTTAAGAATCCTTTTTAACTTGTGAAATAAAATGATAAACAATATTTAGATTTTAAAATGAATTTCTACACTATATTATAGTAATTTTACGATTGAAACAGCATCCAAAATAATAGATAGATTATATCATTAATAGATGTTATTATACTTTATTTTTATCGATTAAATCTGCATTCATTCACGTGAAACGTTAAAGATTAGTCCTACTGATTAAGTAATTTTATAAACTTAAAACTAATTTATAAGGTCTTACTTGTTTGTTTCGACCTGGAATTGTTTTTGCTTCTCCTTCCGCAAAATTTAGTATTTGCTATTGCTTGCAATGTTTTTATTATTTTTTATTAAGTTTTATATTTACTTGTTTTTTTTTAACTTAAATTATTCTAAAATTCTCTTGTTTAATTGAATTAGACACAACTGATAATAATTTTTTAAGGTCGTATATGGTTGTTTCGATCCGGAACAGTTTTTGTTTTTTTTCTTCTCTCTCTCTCTTCATATTTTGGTGTTTGCTTGCATTGTTTATTTATTTATCTGCATTCAGTTTTACACCCAGCAAATTTTTAAACTCAAAAATTCCTTTGTTTAAATAAATTTAGCACAACTAATAATTAATTTTCAGGGTCGTACTTGGTTGTTTATTGGTCAATTTTGCACTTTCGGTATTTGTTTATACATATATATTAACTGTATTAAGTTTTATTTTCACTGTATTAAAAATATTAATGCATTCATTTTTATTTATTTATAATAATAATTATTATTATTTTGATCAACTTTTTCTAAAAAGTTTTTCAATTAATGCACAGCTAATTTCAGAATAATTCTATATTTGCCAATAATATCAGGTGGTTATCAATTATTACAACATTTCGCTGAAATCGGCGAAAGAAAGGTGTAGTATTTTGATAATTAAATTTTTCCTACTTAAAACCTACTCCTTCCTGTTTCTTCATTTGATCTCAGGCTCCAATACAGTTGAAGGCCACTGCTTGAGACACAACGACGCCCGCCAAACACTTCATTGTAAATTATTGTGCGACGCTTGTTTCTGTTTTTTGTTTACCTCGCTGCATAATATGACAGATACAAATCCGTAATTCATTTGTCTTCTGACCATTAATAGGGAAGATTAATGGGGCTGTGCAATGCATTATGACACCGAGTGTGAAAGTAACTTGTGCATCTCGGAATTTATCGATACCCGCCGGGTTAAACTTTTTTTATTTATTTGAAATTTATTACCATTTTTGAAATTCAAGTAGGCATATGCTCAAGCAGTAAAATAAATATATGCTTGTATTTTCTGTTTCTATGCATAAACATGCTGTAAAAGAGCAAATAAGAACCGTCTCCGTTATAGTCTAACTAAAAGTAATGCGGTTAATAATAAACTAAGAAATAATATTGAATAATTTAGATAAGAGAATACATGTTCATTTTCTACAAAAAAAAAAGTTTGACTTGATTTGAAATAATGCTTTATAAAAAAATAATGCTAAAGAGTTTCTGCGATATTATTTTTACGCTGAAAAAAGGCTAATAATGAAAAAAAAAAAAAAAAAAATGGTGTATCCAATCTTAAAATATTAATTTTGCTCGATTAATTCCATTTTTGAATAGTTGGACATTATTTGGATTCTGTTGATATTTTATTATTATTATTTTGATGGGCGTACGCAAAACATACAAAGTATACCAATCATTATTAACAATCTGGTCGTTATATATATATATATATATATTAATTAAAACATTCATATTTTTAGTAGTCTTTACTTCCAACGTACCTGAAATATCCCTAAACAATTTTTCTGTTTATTCTAATCACCGTTTTATCAACAATTCCATCACAGCTGATAACTCTCCCGTTTTTTTAACACTACTATTTCATAATATTTACTGCCATGTGGGAAAAAAAAAAAAAGAAAGAAAGAAAAAGAAGAAATACTGGTGTTAACAAATCGAGATGACTGACATCTATGTTCCATTTACAAATTACAAATAATTATATATTTTGATTTTCAGATAAGTCACTTTACTTTTAATAAAAGTACTACTTATAGTTTTATTTTAATAGTCAAAAAGTTTTTTCTTCAAGTTTTCGCAATCGCATTAGTAAACGTTTAAGTAATCTCCAAACGCATTTTAGCTGGTATTTTTTTTTTTTTTTTTTTTTTTTTTTAATAGCAGAATGATAAAAATGTATATTTAAATCGAATAAAGATTGGTAAATCGAAAGAAAGCTCAAATACACTGACGTTCAAAATTAAAGGACCAATTTGCTTTCCCATTTTCTTCTTTTGCGCATAACTTTTAAAAAAATAAATATATTAACATAAAATTTGGACGGCATGTTCGTTATCATACTATTAATCGAATTTTATATAACTTTAGCATAAGTAATAATTTTTAGACTAATAATTATTCAACTTTTCTTCTCAAAAATAAGCTTTGAAAAAAAAAAAAATGAAAATTTTCAGTTATTTTAGAAAAGAAAACTTAATGAAAAATGGCGTTAAGTATGCATTACAGGTAGGTAAATACGCATATGCCTTCAAATATTAAACTAAATCCTGATTTTTCTTTCTGTATTCACTCTTCTTTTACTTTTATAACGGACTTTAAAAAAATATATAATTACTAATTTATAAACTATGAGCATCATCAGAATAATAAAAACGTCGATAAATAATTTTATAATGAATTTCTTATCCAATTTTCATGTTTATTTTTTAAAAAGTTCATTATACTTTTTAAAAAGTTATTCACATGCGAAAAAAAGAAGAAACAGAAAAGTAGATACAGGAAGAAAAAAATTCCGGTTTTATCTAACACATGGGTGCATGTGCATTTTTATCCATCTGTAATGCATCCTTATGTATATGACCATTTTTCATTACGTTTTCTTTTCTAAAATTATTGAAATTTTTCATTTTTTCCGAAGCTTACTTTTTAGAAAAATTGAATAATTATTAGTTTAAAAATTATTACTTACGCTAAAATTATATAAAATTCGATTAATGACATGATAACGGATATGCCATTCAAATGTTTCTGTTTTCATTTGTTCAACGCGTTCACACCGGCGTGACCCACCGGTGGGTCACAGCTACAGTCGGCAACAAAAGTGTCCGAACATTAGCAAAAATTCCTATGTAAAAAAAGTACACTTCATACGGTTTTGTTAAATAAATCCTTATCGAATCATGTTCTTACACTGACTAAGAACAGGATTTGACAAGGATTTATTTAACAAAACCGTATGAAGTGTACTTTTTATACATAGGAATTTTTGCTAGTGTTCGGACACTTTTGTTACCGACTGTACAGTCGACAGCAAAAGTATCCAAGAACTAGCAATAATCCCAGTCCAAAACAAGTACTCTTAATACTGCTTTGTTAAATAAATCCTTGTCGAGTCATGTATTTAGTCAGTCTAAGAACATGATTCGACAAAGATTTATTGAACAAAACAGTTTTAAGTGTACTTTTTTGATATCGGAATTATTGGCTAGTGCTCGGGTATTTTTGAGAAGACTGTGTAAACAAAATGCGCCGGCGTGAACGTGTTAAAAAATACGTGCAAAAGAAGAAATCGAGAAAACGGGTTATTGCTTTAATTTTGTACACCAGTGTATATAAAGCATGTATTGAGAAATTTTAAATTAAGAGAGCAAATATAATAGACAGTACAGTCGGTAACAAAAGTGTCCGAACACTAGCAAAAATTTCTATGTAAAAAAAGTACACTTCATGCGGTTTTGTTAAATAAATCCTTGTTGAATCCTGTCCTTAGTCAGTGTAAGAACATGATTCGATAAGGATTTATTTAACAAAAAAGTATGAAGTGTACTTTTTTTACATAGGAATTTTTGCTAGTGTTCGGACACTTTTGTTACCGACTGTACCTAGAATAAATAAAAATGCCTCAGAGACTTTTAAAATCTGGAGTGAAGATTAAATTTTACTGTACGTTGATTTTTTCTAAATTCATTCTACAAATAAGTACTTTCAAAGTAACGTTTATTTTATCCGGTTTGGTAAAAAAAAAAAATTTGTTTTCGGTGCAATGCCCCAGTAAGAGAGGCATTAAACGCGGCCATTCGCAAAATCTTCATGTTTAAATTGAAAATAAATAAATAATAATAATAATAAATTAAAAATCGGTTTATTTGGCAATTAAGGAATATATAATATTCTTATTGAACTGAGATTTCGCTTTTTAAAAATCTGTTAATTGGGTACAAGAAATATATCAATTAAACCTTTAGTATTTTGAAGTAGAATCTAGAAACTGATTAATTTTGTTAATGGGAGGAATGTAAAGTCGGATTAAAGTATTGATTTTAGAAAATCATTAATTTCCTTTCCAGTTACTGGTAATTATTGCTGCTCTTCTGAGCTGTGTCTTTCAGTCTCGTTTATTTCTCCGCCATAGCTGAACTTTTAGTTCAATTTCAGTACAGTTAAATTAAGTTAGTAAAAAAATGGAGAAAAGGGTACTTTTTCTCTCAATATTTTTCTACACAGACAAAGAGTACCAAAACTAATAAACATTGAAAGGAGTTACAATTTGTTTAGTTTGTATTTTAACCCTTTCAAGAATGATGATTTAATTTTAATGCCCAACTGCAAAAATTTTGTATGAAATTTTATTTTTATAACTTAGAAGAAAAGCTTCATTTATTTATTCTCTTCTAACATTGCTTGTAACTCTGATAGAAATTGATTTTAAATAAGCAAAATTACCTTGCCCCTGATAAGGTTAAAGAAAAACGTGATAAATTATATTAAATAACTTATTTATTTATTTATTTATTTTATTTCATTTTTATTTTTTGTTTTTGCTGTTTATACTTCAATAGAGATTATTTTAAAAAAAGTGCTTGATAAATTTTTCAGGCTATGTTATTTCTTCAGCATAGTTGAACTTTAAGTTCAATTTACGAGCTTCTCTCATAATTTACCTACACAAACGAGGAATTCATTTTTCAATTTATACTTCAACAACGGTTAAAAAACTGAGCTTATTTTCTTTTTTCAGTCTCTATACTATAATAAATTGACTTTGAGCGTTAAAAAAAGACTGGGGCATTCCATGATAGCTTACTTTTGCATGAGAATAAACTTTTCTTTTGCATTCAGCATCTCAATGTAAACAAAGACTAATACACAAATTTTATATGAAAGTTGTTTCTTAGAATAATAATAAAAAACAATATATTTTTTGGTGGGGAGTTATTTAAAAAAAAATTAACAGGCAAAAATAATGTGGTAACTTAAGCCCTCCCCCCCTCTTTTTTTTCCCCCTTAACGGAAGTTACCTCAATTTTTTTGGCTGTTAAAGTTTTTTTAAGTTTTATATGTTTAAGTTTTGATTATTATTCTAAGAAAATAACTTTAAGGGGACGCTCCACTTATCGTCACCGGTAGCCAAAGTCCACGTTATTCTACGGGGAAACTTGTTCTCAGAAAAAATTCATGACTGAATGTGTTTTTATTATTTATTTATTTATTTATTTTTAATTCCACTTTTACTTTTAAAAAGTTCAAAGTCGTTAAATTAAGACCTGTTGTCCAAAAAAAATTATTTTTTATGTTTCATTTTAAAGACAGGAAGTGCGAAAAATGAACTAAGCGGAATTTTTTGCGCTTTATAGCTTCAAAATGAAAAAATAGCTTAAAAAAAAAAAAAAAAAAAAAAAAAAAAAGCCAATTTTTGTCAAACAAAAACAAATTTCACGGTTGCGAATTTTCTGAACGCGCGAGTATGTTGAATGAAAAAAAAAAAAGTCCAAACGTAACGTACTTTACCACATGTAATGACCTACTTTTCTTCGTAAGTTTTATCCATAGTCTATTTTTGTTGTTACTAATTGTCATCGCAGAAAAGCTTTTTTCACAGAATGACTTTAAGAATGGAACAAGTTTTTTTTTTTTTTTTTTTTTTTTTTTTTTTTTTCAATGTTTCAAAATTTATATTTAAATAATAGAATGGAATAGCAGATCATTAAAAATGTTTATGATATACGACTTTGCTCCGGCACAACGGTTGAAGTCATTGCTTTATTAGAATTTCATCCCTCTCCAAGTAAATCATCATGTGGTAATTAGACGTGGTAATAATTTTAAATGCTTAAATGACCGCAAATCATCGCAAAATATTTTGCATCTGTATATACAGGGTGTTTATAAAGTCCCGGACCCATTTTGATGTTTAATAACTCATAAAATAATAAAGATAGATTGAACAGGATTGAACAGGGCGCAGCCCCCGCTCACCGCTCGAAGAGCGGTGTTGAGCGCTTCCAGAACTAAGTTCACGTGGGCTGCGCCAAGATGTTTATTGAAAGACAAAAAAAAAAAAAAAAAATTACAAGAATCATCGCCAGGCAGAGCCTACTCGCGACAATGGGCGATGTGAAACAAGTTCAATTTACATAGTCTTTTGTTGGTCGGCATGCCGAGCCTAGCCGGCTCCTCGCGACAGAAGGCATGCTGACATGCTGTAATGTTATGTTGAAGTCCGAGAGGAATGGAGATGATCATTGTAGAATAGGTGTAGGTCATGTCAGCCTCTTGCCGGGTAAAACCCTTCGCGACAGAGGGCAAGAGGTGCAGGACTGACTCTTGATGTGATTAAACAGCTTTTGTTGTTTTCCAAATTGACCAAGCTCAAGGGAAGTGGGAAAGATTAATCTGCTAAGTTTGAAATTTCATTTAATAGGAAATAAATTTTATATAGTTTAAATAATAGGGGTTTACGCGTGAGAATATTTTCTAGCCAATTATGGGGTCTAGGAGATGGGTTTCTAAGATGATAGGGAGCAGTTAGGGGGCAAGAGTAATAATAGTGATTAGGAGCGCCCTCCTCGCCATAAGGACATAGGGACGACCGACGACAATGAAATTTATGCAGGTAGGAGGGGAAAGGCCCGTGGCCTGTCAAAAAAGCCGCAACCGGAGGAGAAATGTTCCAGGAGACATTTGAGACTATTGGGATTAGGTTGTGGGTATGTCTCCCTTTTGAGGATTCATCCCACAGTGTTTGCCAATTTTGGTGCAGTAGTACCTTCAATTTACTTTTTACGTAGGATGGGGGTGCTGGAAGAGAGTGAAGAATATCCTCCCCTTCAGTTGCAGCCTTCGCCAATGAGTCCGCAAGTTCATTGCCGACGACACCTCTATGGGCAGAAACGTGTGCCAGGGAAATTAAGTGTTTTAATTTGGCGATTTTACGTTTTATGTCTAAGACTTGGGGGTGTTTAGTCTTGTGGCTAGTGATGGCCTGCAGGCTCGAGAGGCTGTCGCTGTAGATGTTTATTAGTGACAGCTGCGGGTTGCCTTCTGCCCAATCAAGGGCCTTTTGAATCGCAAAAAGTTCCGCTTGGAAAACTGTGTTAAAATTCTCAAGCCTGCATGCCCACCGATGAGCCTCAAGTCCGTTGACCATGACGCAGAGCGCTGCTGCTACGCCAGAGTCCGTCTTTGAGCCATCCGTGTACACCGCCACAGGGACTGAGGGATCAAAGCTATTTTTTTGAGTGTTTACTATGAAGGATGCTGCGTCCTCTGCCGGGTGCAAGTCCCAGCTACGGATATGAAGTTGCAGTGGGGTGTTGGGGAAGATAGAATTAGTTATTGGCAGATCGTGTAGTTGGAGGATGTTGGTTTTTAAGTAATTGATAAATAGTTGTAGGTGGGCATGAGGGATTCCCGTAATGACAGTGAGGGCATCAGTAGAGATCGTCCTGTAACCTCTCGAAATTTGGAGGAGGAAGGGACGTTGGATGGAGTCTAATTTGGCCTGATTTTGCTTCGACAGGTAACCACCCCAAATACCTGCACCATATGTTAGGATTTTGTCCACAATTGTTAAATACCATGTTTTCAGGAAGGAGGTGGAGATGCCCCACCACCTTCCTGCTAATTTTATGGAGTTGTGGTAAATTGTCATAAGTTTCAGTTTTAGTTCGTGCAGGTGGGCGGTCCAGCTAAGTTTCCTGTCGATGGTCAGGCCAAGAAGTTTTAGGTGGGGTACATGATGGACACTGACGCCGTCTATTCTCACCACGGGAGATCTTTGAAGTAATTTGGGGAAGCCTAAAGTTAGCGCTTGGGTTTTTGAGGGGGAGAGGCATAGATCTAAGTCTTTTAAGAGTTTGCTAAAGAGAGGGAGGGCCTCCTTGGCCTGGTTCTCCAGGTCTTTCCTGATCCTTCCCGAGAGAATGACTGAGAAGTCATCAGCATATGCGAAAGTGGTGTGGCCCTCAGAATTCATGCGGACCAGTATCGAGTTGGCAATTATGTTCCATAAAATAGGTCCCAGGCATGAGCCCTGAGGGCACCCCTTAGTTTGGGGGAACTCTGTAGAGCCGTTACCCCAGTTGACTATGATTTTTCTTTTTGAGAGGTAAGAGCTGGTGACCCCCGCCAGGTTACTCGGGCAGTTGAGTTTGTGTAATGCCTGTAGGATGTGGGGCCACTCTACGTTATCGAAGGCTCCTTTGACGTCGAGTGAGACTAAGGTGGTATATTCCAAGGACTTTGAGTTAGAGGCGCAGGAGCTTTTAATAGCCTGTAATGCTTGTTCACATGATCTGCCCTCTCTGAACCCGAATTGGTTTGGATGGAGAAGGTTGTTGGACTCCAGATGGTGGTTCAATCTGGTAACGACCAGTTTTTCTAATAGTTTGCCTAAAGTTGGCAGCAGGCAGATCGGTCGATATGAAGCGGGGTCAGAGGGAAGCTTCCCTTGCTTTAGGAAGTACACCACCTCGCCTCTTCGAAGGATTTCTGGAAAGTAACTATGCTCCAGGCATAGGTTGGCCCAGTCGCGTAATATGTGTGGTACTGTGTTGTAAGTGTGTCTTAGAATTAGAAAGTCCAGATTGTCTGGGCCAGGAGCCTTTTTAACGTTGAAGCTGAAAAGAGTGCCTTTGACTTCAGCCTCCGTGAAGGGGACATCCGAGGGAGTTGAGAAGGTGGGCACCTGGTAATTAGGATATTTACTCGGTGCAAAGAGTGACGTTGTGATGTGTTCTAGGTTATTGCGTTTAGAGGAAAGAGCTGGAGGACGCTCTAGATTAATTAATAACATAAATGGTTAGATATAGACTCAAAAAGTTTCATGACCCTTGTCAATGAACTTCCACGTGTGCCCCCTTCGTCGCACGGAGAATATCAAGTCGATAGTCAATTTCACGCCAGGTAGCGGCAAACATGAATTCATAAACTTCTAAAATTCATATTTCATAAATTTCTAAAACAGGACATTCTCTTAACATAGTTATCATGTTAAGAGAAATGAATTTGGAAAAAAAAAAAAAAAAAAACGCTTGACACAGTGACAGAATGAAACCCCGCCTAATAGACGATATTTAGAAAAGTGCAGATATTTAGAATGGAAAATGAAATTATCTGAAATTAACCACACGCGCAGACGATATTTACAAAAGTAAAGATATTCAAACCTGAAAAGAAAATATATGAGTTATTCCATCAATAAATGCCATAAGTTTGTTTATATCTTCATTATTTTATGAGTTATTAAACATCAAAATGGGTCCGGGACTTTATAAACACCCTGTATATGAACAAGGATTATGTATAACAATGTTTTTTCTTTATAAAAGAAGCCTTTTTTTTTCGGAGGGGAGGGGGGGGGGTTGCTACTACTTTAAAATGTTTTTAGATTAATAAGTTATTTCTAAACTTTTAAGCTAAAATCGTAATTAAAAAAGCAACAAATTATTTTGTTAAATGACGTTATGAAAATAACATTTTACAGTTTTTCAGAACGATATAGACAGCTTGGAGTAATTTACTTATTTTCACTTTTCTTCAATATTGATTTCATTCACATTGTTCTGTAATTTCAAGTATTTATGGTCTGCAAAAATGCATTATAATGCAGATATTCAAGAACATGAATTTTCTTATTTTCCTTCTTAAATACGGAGCAATATTTCCCTAAATTTTAGGAATGGGAAAGGAGGACTGTAAAAAAATAAATTTCGTATTTTAATATAGAGGTATATAGATGTAGATAATATAGCGGGTGTCCCTAAGTCCGTAGACATTTTAAAAATTCAAAAAAATTGAAGGAATTGGTAGATTTAAACGCGATTTGCGAAAAAGTTACTCTCATGAAGGGTGTTTTTTTTTTTTTTTTTTTTTTTTTTTTTTTGTAAACGAAAAGAATAATAATTAAAATTTTCGTCGACAGAGAACGCTGTACGTTAGCAAATCACAAATTTATATGAAAAAGTATATTTATTTCCATGCATATGTTTACAGACATAAAATCCTATTCTATGTGTTTTGATTGTGAATTCAGAAATGCTTGTCTTTTCTTTCTATCACTTAAAGGTTTTTCACAAAGTAAGGGTGAAAATCGGAAGAATTAACATAGAGGCTATAACAAATTCAAAACTCTTTAAGTAATAAATCACATTAAAATAGGCTATTATTTACACATTCCCTTTTAAATATGTTTCTTCATATCGGAGCTCCATTTAAATCTTTTTTTCTTGTGCACGGCTTGGGAGCATTCAGGAGGGGGGGGGGGAGATTTTCTATGCAGCATCCAACAATAATCTCCAATAAGTTTACACTCCATCGTCCCTGATACCTTCCCTACACTTCTTTGATGTCTTGAGGAAATAGCTCTTCTTTTTATTCGTTCACATCACCTAGATTTTCCGGAAATAACTTCCATGGGAGTTTAAAAAGTGGAGCTTTAAGCAAAAGTAATCTTTTTTTCGTCAAAACTGACATGATGGAAAATTTTGAATAGTTTTCCCTTAATCAGCATCCAAAAATACCCCCCCCCCAAAAAAAAAAAATTATATATATATATATATATCTTAATATATATAAATCTCGTGTCACAATGTTTGTCCTCAATGGACTCCTAAACCACTTAACCGATTATAATAAAATTCGCACACCATGTGCAGTTCGATCCAACTTGAGAGATAGGATAGTTTAAATCTCAAATTATAGTCGCAATTTTAATTTATTGCTAATTATTTGTCTGTTATTATTTGACAGTCACAATTATCTGTTAACTCCAAATGATTCTAACAGATGTCGATACCTTTCGACTGGGTTGAAATGAAAGCTGAAATATATTTGGTGCTGCCATCTACACAAAGAATCTTCAACTTTTTAACCTATTAATAAATTTCGTATAATTCAATTATTTCCACTTTTTAAATTTTTGGTGTTAGCATAGCCGGCCACGTGTTACTTAGACTGAAGTGTAAATTGAATTCATATTATAATGAAGATAATACAGTGAAATTAATCCTGTTTTTTACTTATTTGTGCTTCATTGATCAAAACTTTATAATTTAATATATATATATATATATCTTTATATATAAAATTTATTATGTTTGTCCGCGATGAACTCCTAAAATAATGAGCCGATTTTAATGAAATTTGGACACTGTGTGCAATTTGGTCCAACTTGAGAGATAGGATAGTTTTTATTGCAAAATTCGCCTCCCAAAAGGGGGGGGGAGGGGCCAAAACGTGATTTCACAAACAAACAAACAAACAACAACAACCAAAAAAAAAAAAAAAAAAAAAAAATAGAAATGCAGATAGACTGTTCAAAATTGGTATAGAGAGGTTTTAGAGGCCTGCAAATCGAATGAGGATATTTTCGAAAGTGTAAAGTTATTAGGAGGGGCGGGTAAGGGGGCGGAGGGGCAAAAAAATAAAAATAGAGTTACATCGCTAAAAATTGGTACATAGAAGTTTTTGATACGTACAAATCGATTGCAGATATTTTCGAATTTGTAAACTTATTAAGAGGAGCGGGAAAGGGGGGGGGCAGAGGAGCAAAATATAAAAATGGAGTTAGATCATTCAAAATTGGTGCATAGAATTTTTGATACCAACAAATCGATTGCGGATATTTTCGAATTTGTAAATTTATTAGGAGGGGCGGGAAGGGGGGCAGAGGGGCAAAAAATAAAAATATAGTTAGATCGTTCAAATTGGTGCATACAGGTTTTTGACACCTACAAATAAACTGTAGATATTTTCGAATTTGTAAAATTATTTAGAATAGTGGGAGGGGGGAGGGCAAAGGGGCAAAATAATAGAAATAAGAGTTAGAACTTTGAAAATTAGTATTATTAAGTTTTAAGGCCCGATAAATCGATTGCGGATATTTTCGAAAGTATAGAGTTATTAAGAAGGGCGGGAACGGTGGATGAAGCAACGGTGCGCATGGTTTGCGCAGGTATACACTGCCGCAGGCAGTGGGGGTCCGAACAGATTATTCCACCAATGAGAGAAGATTTTTTTGTATTTTATATCATTTTCCTTTCGATAATATATGGATTCATTATGAGTGTCGAACATTTTTCCCGATCAGATTTTTTTTTTCTCTTTTTTTTTCACATGTTAAAAATTAATGCAATTTTGAGAATTCTTTAATTATAGTGAATCATTTAAAAATAGGGACCAGCGAAGCGGGCTAAGTCTGCTAAGATCAAGGATGTTATCAAGGATGGTCTTTATTCGTAAATAATAATTTTAATATATTGAATATTTTACTACATTATAATTCAACGTATAACATAGCCACAGCAACGCGTGGCCGGGTCTGCTAGTATATATATATATATCACCTTGAAGAAAAAAAAATGTCATCGCAGGCCTGTGTTACAGTTTGCAAGCGAGTTAAAACAGGTTAATTACAGCTTCAGTCGATGGTTCTTAGCTCAGGGATAACATCTTCAATAATGTTTTATCCTTATCCATCAAGTCAGCATCGCAATTAAAATTTCATGTACGCACAAGTAGGAAGCAAAATAAGAAATAAGGTGTGTTAATCGTAAAATCATGCAATTTATAGGAACCTGATTTGCATATTTCTCGTTACGCGTCCGTGCAGCGCCCTCTATCGACGAAAAAATTAACTAACTTTTTTTTCCTTGCCAAAAAAATTTCCCTTTAAGAGAATAACTTTTTCGCAAACCGCGTTCAATTCTACCAATTCCTTCAATTTTTATGAATTTTTAAAATGTCTACAGATTTATGGGACACCAAGTACTTTAGATGTAAAAATCAAATAAATTTAAATAAAAGCGAAAAGTGGTCAGAAGAGGAATCGAACCCGGGTTTTCGGCATAATATGTCAGTGCTTTGCCGCTCAACTAATTCGAATATCACCTGAATGTGACTTTTCTATATAAAGTATTTGATAGAAAATATAATTCTTAATTCACATATCGATCCTTTTAAAATCAACGCTGTATCTAAAAGCTGATATATTTAATTTGAAAAAAAAAAAAAAAAAGTAGCTTAAAATATATTTTTACGATCCAATCATATATCCAGTTTCAGGGTTACGGACGATCCGTAATAACTTCGCACCTCTGCAATCGTCCTAACATGTACTTATGATTAGATCGGTTTTTTACACATTCTTCAAAATATTATTATCGTTGCAACTTTTATAATCACTGTTATTTAAATAATTACTGCTTATCTATCTACTTTATACCTACTCTTCATATAATAATGATCATATACACTGTAAAAAATTTTTAAATTATGCGATTTAACTGTATAATTTTACGGGAAATGACCGTTTTGCTAGCTAAATGGTCATAGCCCGTAAATTGATGTCATAAAGCTATAATTTTGGAATACTGGCATTCTTTTACGGCAGAAGCCGTTAATCTACGTAAATTGTTCAAATCTGTCATCAAACTCTATTACTACGGTCAAATAGCCTCAAATGTGTAGTGTTAGGTTTTCAGTGACGTCATATAAGAAACACTTCATATTTGAAACTGAAAATATAATTGTATTTTTATTGATTGACAGACTTTATTTATACACGCATACAAATAGCAAATAATATACAAGAGCTACAATTTTTTTTACGGGTTGGTTCCTGGTCCTATGTTTGTCCCAAAGTAAAATTACAGGGGATACATCATTCAAGGCCCACTTTGCCTGGAATCTCTACTGCTGGGCTTTGCCCGTAATCTTGCTTGAATTTTTCTCACGGTGTATATATTTTTCTTTCTTTCTTTTTTTTTGAAGGTTCAATTTTGTTTTAATAATACGCTTCAATTTATACAATACTTGGCTTAATATATGACAAGAAGACGTTGACACTTTACAAACACAAATACATTCTACAAGACTATTAAGACGAAAAATATCTTTTTATGCAACGAAATGCATTTCATATTCATGACTTGCAGCAATAAATATATTTTCGAAATGCAGGATTTGGATTTGTGTTTTTATTTTTATCTTTTTCGTGCGATGAAAACATCCATTTTTTACCTGATTAGTATGCATGATGTAAAAACAAGTTGTCGAAAACGATGACTGTTATAGGTGAAACATAACCATTTTGCATGGAATGTATTTATTTTATCACTGTGTCACACATTGTATTTCATTATTTTTTTGAAATTTTTCAAAAAATAATGAAATGCAATGGAGTTTTTAAAAAGAAAAAAAAAATCGTACTTTAAAAAAACTAATTTATATTTATATCTCTGATTTATAGTGCTTACTACAAGTTATTTTTAAATAGGTTTCTTTAAATAAAAATCAAGAAAATATCAGACTGATCCTGATGGATATTACAATAATTTAGATAGTGCAATGCCTTTTATATCTATTTAACAAGTAGCGCTTTTTATAAAAATGCGTTAGGACATATAAAATACTTCATAAAAGACATATGAAATAGGACATATAAAGTTGCCTACACTTTCTTCTAGTTAGGCGTATATGTAAAATTGAAATATACTAGAACAGTTTTTATAAAGTTAATTTCGTAAAAGATTGCGTGTTAGAAAAACGCAGATGACTGATTTTAGATGAAATTTTGAACGAACGCAAATCGAATGGAGCTATATATATTATTAATTATTGCGATTTATTATTTATCAGTGAACAAAATTATATCATTTAACGCAAATCATATTATTTATTACTGTGATATATTCTTTTACAGGTGAGAAATATTATTTTGTACTATTAACGCAAATTAAATGGAGTCACAAATATTCTTAATTATTTCTATATATTCTTTATCGGCGAAGAAAATTATTTCGTAATATTTAAGTATTTAATTAAATTTCAAAATAGTTAATTATTTCAACATTTAAAATAAGTCAAGTTGTCCTTCCAGTAAAATAATTTAGCGACAAATTTTTGTAAGAAAATACAACCTTACTAGTCCATTGGAAATAACGCATAAATTAAACTTTACATGTCTGTACTTATATATTAAAATTTATGCTTTTATATTTCCAATAGCAATAATATTTTAAGCAGGGGTAGAAATTCAGCGCAGAATTTTTCTCAGCGCATAAAATTTTTCTCTGCATATAAAATCATTGATTTAATTATTATTATTATTATTATTATTCATAAATACAGGTGTGTGTTCTGCGCCAAATTTCCACCCCTGTTTTTAGAGAAACCATTAATTTTTCCTCAAACCTATGTTAAAGTACTGAATTTCAAATCATTTAATACTAGATTTTTAATTTCCTTTCTTGTACCTTATGTTCCATAAAAAAAGAGAGGGAAAAAAAAAAAAAAAAAAAAAAAAAAAAAAACATTTAACCAACCAACCATCCTTAATTGATATACTAGCGTCAAAGTTAAAATTTCAAAAACTTTTTTTCTTTTTTTTTAAATTGAAAATAGTTAATACAATTGAAAAACGGTTATTTGATATTTTGTATTCAAATGATTGACAGATTAATAATAACGACGGAAAAAACCGTTAATATCGACACATTTTAACAGAAGATCCTTTAAGTCAATTACATTCTTTTTCTTTTCTTTCCTTTATTTTTTTTTTCCCTTCATGGCTTTACTCGTAAGAAATTCAAGCACAAATAGGGATGATTGAATTTTTTATAATTTTATGGTATGAAATATCTGATATTATATAAAAGCGTGAAGTATGTAAAAAATTTGGAGGGAAAAAAAAACTTATTCGATTTATAAATTATTTTTATATGCATATGCAAAAGTTTATGCAAGCATTTACTAATTTTATTTTATTTACTTATTTATTTTTAAATCGAAATTCTGTCATATTTAAGAGACGAAGTAAATGTTGAAAAAAGTTCAAGAAAAGAACGAAAGAAAAATATTTCTTTAAATATTATCAACTTTTGTTTTATTTTTGCAAAACTGTATTCATCTTTATGCATCATTATTTTCATATCAAATCATCTTCAAACTAAAAAATTTTCAGTATAAATTGTACTATTCATCACTACTTTCCATGTCTTTCGAAAAATATGTTATGTATGTTTAAAAAATACCTACAATGGTAGACGTATAGATTTCTTTGGGAACTGTTCCTACAAAGTATCTGTATTGATGCTGCTGACAAGGGAAGGTGGATTTAACCTATAAAAATCAGTTTAAGTTTCTTTGAATCGACCTTATAAAGTAAATCCACGAATATTCAGCAAAACAGAGGCAGAGATTGGGAGGGGATAGGTATTTGATAACAGATACTGAATAAGGAGACCCGACTAACTAGAATGACTTAGAAAACGATAATAGAAACCTTGTTCGATAAAAAAAAAAAAAACTATTCATAGTTTGACAATGCAAACATGGTTGCCTCATAAGCGTGCAATAGTTTAGAGTAAATTCTAGTGTATTTTAATTTTAGTGAGTCACTCACTGAGTTCACATACCTTCGCTGTACTTTTAAATTTAGCGTAAGCAGAACTATTTTTTGTTTTCTTTCTGTGAAATGAAAACAATTGATAATTCTCTAGACATTATAAATAAAATATATAAAATTTAGTTTGTCTTCTCTTGTAAAATTAATTTGAGTAGTATACACTTATATTCTTAGGTTTATTGTATCGATAAATGAAACAATTTTGATATTATGAAATGCACTTGTAGCTTGCATTTGAGATGAATTCGATGAAAATCTTTGAGACTACAATCCCATCATCACATTGCTTGCGGGTCACGTAAAAGTACGTCTTTTAAGAAAAACGATCTCCCTTTTAGGTATTCCTCTAAAGCTATACTTAAAAAAAAAAAAAAATGCGTATTAGTGTTTAACACTTTATGTGCTATCAACGTATATATACGTCAGTGACATACGTGACAGTGGCATTGAATGTTAAGAGTAAAGTTTAATTGATCTTATCACAGATGCGTAAAATCATTTTTTTTTTTTTTTTTTTAATAATGTAATGTTTTAGAGGAACACCAAAAGGTAAGTCTTACTGTTCAAAATATGAAATAACCCGACGTCAATGTGTTAAAAGGCTTGCAAATATTTTCGGAATTTAAATAGTTTATGTCATTTTTTTTTTTCTTTTTATGTTTGGTCTATTGAACATTTCTAATATTATATAACCCAGTTAACGCAAAGATAGTGGTCAGCGAATATCAAAATATAACATTGAAGACTATAAAATAAACCTCTTGTAAAAAATATTCACAGATATCATTTTCTGATACCTAGTAATACTGTCAATATTTCCGATGTAAATTTAGACTTTTCACTATCCTGGCACTATACTATCCCTAAAAAAATTAACTTTTTTTTTTTTTTTTTTTTTTTTTTGTAATAGTTAGGATAAAAAGAAAAATTATAGAAATGTATCTTGGGGCTCTTGGCTTCTGCTCTACATTTCCTTGCGGCAACCAGACTCGTCTCGTGAACGCACGCGACAGTTATTCCTAGGCATTCTGTCGCACTTAGGATTTTTCAAGAAGTACTTTAATTATTATTATTATTATTTTTTTTTTTTCGGTTATATTTTTGGTGTTTCACTCTGAATGGTTTCTACTTCCATGAATTTCATTTCAGAGTCAAAATTCTAAACATAAACCTTTTTTTGGCTTATTTCATTTCCTGAATATTTATGTTTTTTACCTTTCGAGAGAGGTAAGCATTGGTTGCGACCACATGCAAATACTTCGAAGCACCCACGTCGACGATTCAAACATAAAGATTTAGAAAAATGACCATTCCTTGTATATATACTTTTAATATGCTATACAAGATATGCTTGCATCTCTTAGTAAATTGGAGTCGACTTTTAAATATCAGTTTCGAACCCTATAAATATTATGGTGAAAGTTTGACTTCTTAGTTCCCTTTGTTCTAAGTAAAACGAAATGAATAATTCATTAACAAATAAATAGGAAGCTAAATATTCTAGTTAGAAAATAAACAAGTCAGAGAAGACATATTTGTCGAATAACCAGACAGTATAAAATTACAACAGGCTATTGAAGAGAATAATACACTTTATTTCAAAAAGGTTGGGCGAACTCTTATCTCACTGATTTTCTTAATAAGCATCTCTATGCTTGGGAAACACTTAACATGCTTCCGGCTAAACTGTCGTTGCGTGCATGTTCAGATTAAGTTCTGGAAAACCAAAGGTCAAGTCCCTCAAATGCTATAATCAAATGCTATAATACTAACTTATCAGATATTAAACTTCAACAATGCCAAAAAAGTTTTTATTACTATTTTCGTTGCTTTCTCCTCTATGCTTCTATATTCCACTGTTTGCTGCCGATGACAAGTGGCTAGGCTACTCCTTTTTCCCCCTTTACAAACAATGGCTCATTAAATAATCAGAAGCGATAAGGAACTTTTTCTTTATTCTTCTTATTCCGAGTTTGGACTTTTTTTTGACCTAGCAATTGCTTTCTCAATTAAGTAAAGAAGTGCCTCAACGACCATTCTCAAGTCTACTGCAAGTCTCCTGCATATCAAAATAGTATGGTGTGGCCATCCCAAAACTTTTTTCCGTATTCTCTTATACACATTCACGCAGTGCAAATTATTTAGTAAAATTATTTTGTATGATTAAAGGAGAAGATTTTCATCTGAGAGAAGTACACTAAATATCGAAAGAAAGTCAATTTCCTATAAACAATATCCGAAGAATGCCTTTTTATATTTTTTATAATGAAAAAAAGAAGTCGATGTTTTTGTTCTGAATTATCACAGATATATAGTTCAACCACTCGTTTTAAAGGTATTGACAAGATTCTTTAAAAAATACTCCTATTAAGAATTCGCATCCCAATGCTCCTACATGTACAAATTTTTTTTTTTTCCTAGTTGGCTGTTACTATTATAAATATATTTTTTAATTTCACAATCATACATTAAAAACAATTCTCATTTTATACATTTATGCGGAATTTTACTTTATACTGCCATATTAAAAATTATGAAAATCGGAATGGCAACGCCACCTGTTGGACAATTTTTACTGAAATTTGATAGGCACTAATTTATGTCAAGGTGCAATTACATATAAATTTATATAAAATTCTGTGCATTATTCCTTGAGCTGGAGCTTTCACAAAGTTTTTGTCACATACGCACAGGCGGACATTGTCTAAAAATGATCATATCAAAGTTCTGGAACTTTCAAAACGTATAAATCTATTAAAAATTAGAAGTCGAAAATTTTTATAAATCCAATACTTTCTTCTAGTGAATACAGAAGAAAATAAAGAATGTAGGAATTTATTATTAGATTATATCCAAGTAAAATCAAGTGGACACTTTAGACAGACGTGTCGTAAAATTCTTTCTTTGGGGTGAATTAAGTAATTGAAAAAAAAAATTTATACTTTAATTTGGAATCATACAAAACAAAAGCAGAAATACTAAAAAGAAAGGAGAAAAAGATTATGCTTTATTAGTTTTTTTTTTTTTTTACAAAGCTAATGCATTCAGATGGGAAAATAATTTTTGGAAACCATATGCATAAGAGAGTAAACGTTTTTTCTCCTGAAGTATTAATTTTCCATTTTCTGGTGTTTATTACTGGTGACAAGTGAGTTTCTTCCTCTCCTTCGATAAAAGTATTTTACTTAAGGGGGAAAAAAAGAGAGAGAGATTATTTCGAAAGATGTTTTTGGTGCCTTTTAATTTATTAAATTTATTAATATTATCCAATCTCCTCTGTATAAGATCATTATTCATAATCATTTGCCAAAAAGTAAAATTTCAAGTCATTTAAAGGGCTACTTAACAATTCTAAAAATATTTACTGCATTCCACTGTACTTGTATTGTTTTTAAGCCGTTGTATATAAATCTCTATGTAAATGTTTGAAAAAGTATACAGGATAAACAAAAATTTTAATATTTATTTAGATGTACAGAATGGCTAGAAAAAGCAAACATTAAACGCTAAATGGGTGACTTATATTTTGAGAGTAACGTATGTGATTCTAACGGCTTCATATTTACCCCACACCCCCCTCAATGTAGACAAATAATCTAAATTTCAATAATTAAAACCATTTGATTTATAGAATTTGTTACTTTAATTAAGAATTTTTAAACAACCGCTAATAAAAGGCCACCTCTCAAAAAGGCCGATTTTTATTGCACGGATGACTTTTTTAGGGAGGTTTCACTGTATCTTAAATTACTTTGTTGAAGAATAAATTACTACTGATCAATATTAGTTTAAAAAATTGGATTTTAGTAATTGATAAAATTAACATTATGAAAGAAGTTATCAGTTAGTTTTAAGTTAATGATTAACTGTATTGAAACTGATAATTTGAAACTTAATTCTTCTTTTCTTTTCTTTTCAGATGAAGCAAGGCAGAAGAAGGAATGCATTTTAGTACATTGTTTAGCTGGTATCAGTCGTTCTGTGACGATCACTTTAGCATACCTAATGCAAAAGTTAAGTATGCCGCTCAATGACGCATACGATTTCGTTCGTCAACGGAAAGCCAACATTTCGCCAAACTTCAATTTCATGGGCCAACTAATGGACTTTGAGCGTCAACTAAACCTTGGTCCTTCTCATTGCACATGTCAAGCTAGTCCTTGTCATTGTCAAACCCTCCATTTCATCT